>OY796685.1:54255059-54634059 GCA_963680715.1 Tetragnatha montana
TCTATAAAGGAGCCAGAGCACTGAAATTTCGACAAATAAAATCATTAAGGTTTCCTTAATTTCGCAACTGTGACATAACAGGCGTTGAAATATGAAAACTTGAATGAATGATGACTTGAAGAATAAAAGTAAAATCCCTCCGAATATTGTTGGAGATATGGACAGTGTAGAAAGTGACGAGCAATGAGGCGCATCTGTATGCAAAAGTTTGGTGTAGTCGATTTATCAAACAGGAAATAAGAGACTCTTTTGTCCTGCGTCGATCGTAAATGTGACGTCACGCCTCTTCTTAATGAAATTCTTTCGTAACGACGAAGAAGAGTGTGGTGACCCGCATTCTCTCTCATGTCATCGCTTCTTAGGTAACCAACAGGTGCTCTCTCAAAGAGAGATTCTCCTATCCTCCTTTTTTACAATTTAATAAATACGCGGAGCAACTCGATTATTCAAGAAGTGGACGACCTCGATCATTTTATTAATACTCGAAATATTATTTTACGAGGATATACCACTTGCCATGAAATAAGCAAGATGTTGCAATTTACAGAAAACCGTATAAACCTGCAGTTATCGGGGAATTCCAGCAAATTGGATAATAATCAAGAAAAATACATTAAAAAAAGGTTTTTTTTTGGTTGTCGCTTATATAACTGTGTAACATGTATTTCTTTTTGTCCCAACAGGGTCGGTGCTCTGCTCAAGGAATGAGAGCCCTCAACGCACAACAAAGGTGAGTGACCCCCGTTATACTTAAATCGTTCATTATGTTTGATGGACACTCGTTATACACTTTCAAGGCAAGTGTATTCACAGTTAGATTCGCAAATTTAGCGATACATTTCCAATCATTGTTGCTTAAAAATGCAGATCTTTCCCTGTTTCCAGCTCTGGGTTCTTAAACTGCTGTCTGGCAAAAAAAAAAACCTTGGGCGTAAAAGTTAAGAGCGAGCAAACCCCCTCCTTATATACGCCCCTCATAAAACGATTTTTATCTGGTTTTCAAATTCGCCATTGTATGGAAAATTCTTCAAAATGCTCTCTCTGCATACAGTATAATATCTTATTCTTAAATTGAGAGTTTTCAGGATTATTTTTTATTTTGATGTAATTGAGATTTTTAGTGAGAGTTCTTATCGAGAACACAGGGAAGAACTCTCCACCTAAGCAAACGTAATTATGTCACTTGTGGTCCCTTCATACATTCCGAAATGTGGAGAAAAGTGTGACATCATTTGTGGACGACTTTAAAGGCCCATTTGTCAACAGCCAAAGATTGCGCTCACCGTAAAACTGGTGGAGCGTGCGAGATGTCGAAACGATTGAAAATGAATCGTTTGAAAAGAAGACATTGCGCCACTGCAGTCCCCGTTGAGATCCCAACCGTTCTAAAAGATTGGAACCGCTTCTTGAAAAAATTGAAATCGGTTGATAACCGCAAATATTACGTAAGCAAGTCTTTGACCATCCCTCCCCCTCACTGGCGGATACAGGGGGGAAGGGGGGGCTAGGGGGCTTGAGCCCCCCCCCCAAATGAAAAAAAATTACACTATGTAACATGGAATTTTATGCACCAAAATGAGTTAAAACCATGTTATTTCAAGGTCGATTTTTCAAAAATTTTTTGGGGGAGGACCCCCAGACCCCCTTGGTACTTGTAACTCTATTATTACAATTCTACTCTATATTAAGTTTGTCAAAACGCAAATATTCTGCCATAACATCTATATCCGAAATTCGGATGAGGCGTACCAAAACGAGTTGAAAAAGTGTTTTTTTGCTTAAATTTTCAGAAATTTTCTAGGGGAGGATCCCTAGAGCCCCTTAGTACTTGTAACTCTATTATTACAACTTTGTTTTACATTAAGTTTGTAAAAACACAAAAATTCTACCATGAAATCTATGTCCGAAATTCGGATGAGGTGTACCAAAACAAGTTGAAAAAGTGGGGGTTTTTTACTTAAATTTCCAAAAAATTTCTGGGGGAGAACCCCCAGACCCCCCATTTTAGTGGTTGGAGCAGGATAATTCACTACCTTTTCCATATTAAGATAATCAAGAAGATACACATACAATTGGATTATAAAAATTCTTAGCCCCCCCAAAACCAAATCCTGCATCCGCCACTGCTCCCCCTTGTCAGTAAAAATAAGCAAACCCCTACCCCCCTCTCATAATTACGTAAGAAACTCCCCCTTTTGTTCTTTTTTTTTGTACAAAATCTTTAGTAATGCTTGATTTCTGAAATTCATTGTTTTCCATGAACCCTTAACCTATCGTTAAAACTTTCCTTGTGAAAAAAGCTTAAAATTGTTTTCCTAGTTCAGTTTTTTTTTGTGAGATTTATTTTGGTTGAATTTTGAAATTATTCATGCAAGAAACAAGATATTTTCGAAAATGCAGTGTTTGTAACATCTGACGTAAGCATCACTCATACTCCCCCTTGTCAGGAAAATTAAGTAAACCTCCCCGTTAGATGGTTACGTAATATTTGAACGGCCCCAGATAGGAACATGTTGATAGTAAAAGATAGGAACTGTTTTATAAGATTGGAAACGTTTGATAATAAGGGGAGTAACCTATAGAACCTTCAAACTCCAGTATAACCAGCCTCGTAAGCAGAGCTAAAGCTCTTTGTTTCCCCAAACGAACTTGGTCCTCATTTTATCGTGGGATGAAAGGCTACGCCACTGGCCTTCCTCCATTTGATAATAGTATATAGATGCTGACAATTAGGATTGATTGATTTTGCCAACCGTTCCGATTTGTCCCGATACAATCTTTTATTAAATTGTTCCGAATTCAAAATGGGAAAACCGGTAAATAAGCAGAAACAATTTGACCATCTATCACAGCTCTATCTCTACAGATTTGTGTTTTAAAAATATATTTAGAATGGGAGAAAGGGTTCTTAAATTTAAATCAAAACGCTTAAAGACTCTGAAACTTTTTAAACACTTTCTCACACAACACAAACGCAGTGTGCAATCAGAAAAATTCAGTTAAGATTACTCAGCGTTTCCAAAGTGCATTTGCGCAATGTTAATTAAAAAAAAATAACAAAATAGAAAAGTTCCTATTTCTAATTTTTTAGTGGGTTTTTTCCCCAAATTCGTTATAACAAACAACCGTATTTGTTGGTTCCGCATTACATCGAGGTTCTACTCTGTCAGCTCTCTCTTTTTCTAAATGTTTCACGCATTTCCGCGCGCTTTTTTTTTTTTTTTTTAAATATTTCATTTCTTCATAAATATAAAATAGAAAAGTTCCCGTTTCTATCCGACTTCTCCGAAGGCAACAATCCGTATCCATGGCAATGTGTTTTGTTGTGGCTCATCTTCCTCTGAATGCACTCGTTATTGGGGGCTTAACTGTAACCGAAAGAGGAACGGAAACACCCTCTCTCTTTTGTGAATATTCGTTTCCTCTTAGTCATAACTTTAACGGATGCCGTAAAATGGAATATACAACAAAGGGGCACCTTTTCTCAATTGTGTTCGGAAAACAGTTGTAGTCCTTAAAACACAACGCCCATATAAAGGTATTTTTGTCAATAAAGCTGGGGATAGAATTAATTTTATAAAGGTAGAATTATCTAATTCAAGGGTATTTAACCCTTTTATCTAACGGGTCTGGTTCAATTTTCCCAACATATCATTTTGGTGTTATATCTACTCAGACAGCACACATTATTCTGGATTCCAGCCTGATTTTTCCTGTATATTCACTGGATGTTTCAATCTTGCCGAAGTCCAGCAATACTCAAGGACAATTCCAAGTTGATATGTCCTAGCTTGATTAAACAATCAAGTAAAAATCAAACAAAATTCAAACCGAAATACACTCCAGGATACAAGTTTGATTTCAATCTGGAATATAGCTGGCTCAAGCCAGATTTTTACTAGCGTTCCAACCCCACTATGATTTTAACTGGATTCGGCTTGAATTTTTCTCGATTAAATCAACTCATAGAAAGAACCTGCCAAAATAGTTGTAGCTCTAAAACAGTGTCTCCGCCTTTGCCAATAAAGATGAGAGAATGTGGAATTAATTTCATAAAGGTGCACCACAAAACACTTTTAAGAACACTTTTTGGTCTTCAAATTTACAACACTTTGGTTGTGCACTGAATAGTGCTAGGAATGAGCAGTTCTATCCAGAAATGTGTTCAAAGAATAGTATGTTTAGAATCTGGAAGCGCTCTTAAATTTTAATCGATCTAAAAGAAAACATTTTCTGTTTCTGAAATTTGTCAGCAAGTTTTGCAACGGTATAATATGCTTTTCTCTGGTAACACAATTTGGTCGGAAGTGTTAATTATTGAATAACTAGCTGTTACGACCCGGCAAAGCCGGGTCTTACAGCTAGGCTAGCCTTTTATGCGAGCTTCGCTCGTTACTACTTCAAGTTCCTATTAATTATACATTAAATAAGAAGTTTAACTTTAATAATTTATTATTGTTGAATTAGAAACCAACTTCCCTAAAAGTAACTTTTTAACCTTTATTAAGTAAACCAACTTTCTTGAAAGATATTTATTTAAAAGCTATTATATTATTTTAAAATTTTAATTACTTTTATTTATTTATTTTTCTGATTATTGCGAGATGGCATCGAGTCAGTGAGTGACGTGGGCTTTTATATTTTTCTGATGATTATGATTATTATTGCGAGATGGCATCATAGTGTGCGAGCGTTCCAGAATCAGTCAGTGAGTCAGTGAGTGACGTGGGCTTTTATATGAGAGATTGGGAAAAAAGAGGATTAGATGTTTGATAAATAGATATGATAAAGTATAGTGAGGAAGAGAGATAGATGGAGAGAGAAATATAGAGAGAAGGAATTCTCTTATAATAACTCGCAACTTTCATTTTGCTCTTATCGCATTTTTCACACTATCTCCGCTCTGTTTTGCTTGATGCCTCAAAGCCGTCTTTACAATAAAAGTGTCTATTATCAGGGGATAAGGCTATTTTTATTATTAAGACTTTTCTTATGTCAAGAGTTTGATGTTAACCGCAGAGTCTCCAAAATGGAACAACAATAATAAGGAGATAATAGGCCGGCTCTTTTCTTCTGTCGTAAACTTTATATAAATGATTTTCACATCCGTGTTTCACAACTTTTCATCTAGAAAGAAGACACAAAATTCCTATCTTCATTTCACTCTAAATTCTGATTCTCTTAAAATGAACTTTGGATGGTTTTATATTTGTTGCCTGATGGGTCCATTCCAATTAAACGGGGTGGTTGTCCCTCGATTTTCTTTTTCGCATAATTTCTAAAACAGTGGTCAGTTATTCGGCCCTCCTAAAAGTACTAAATGTAGTAACTAGTATAATGAATAATAGGCCGGCTCTTTTCTTCTGTCGTAAACTTTATATAAATGATTTTCACATCCGTGTTTCACAAGTTTTCATCTAGAAAGAAGACACAAAATTCCTATCTTCAGAAAAAAGGACATTTCACTCTAAATTCTGATTCTCTTAAAATGAACTTTGGATGGTTTTATATTTGTTGCCTGATGGGTCCATTCCAATTAAACGGGGTGGTTGTCCCTCGATTTTCTTTTTCGCATAATTTCTAAAACAGTGGTCAGTTATTCGGCCCTCCTAAAAGTACTAAATGTAGTAACTAGTATAATGAATAATAGGCCGGCTCTTTTCTTCTGTCGTAAACTTTATATAAATGATTTTCACATCCGTGTTTCACAAGTTTTCATCTAGAAAGAAGACACAAAATTCCTATCTTCAGAAAAAAGGACATTTCACTCTAAATTCTGATTCTCTTAAAATGAACTTTCCAGAAAAGGATGGTTTTATATTTGTTGCCTGATGGGTCCATTCCAATTAAACGGGGTGGTTGTCCCTCGATTTTCTTTTTCGCATAATTTCTAAAACAGTGGTCAGTTATTCGGCCCTCCTAAAAGTACTAAATGTAGTAACTAGTATAATGAATAATAGGCCGGCTCTTTTCTTCTGTCGTAAACTTTATATAAATGATTTTCACATCCGTGTTTCACAAGTTTTCATCTAGAAAGAAGACACAAAATTCCTATCTTCAGAAAAAAGGACATTTCACTCTAAATTCTGATTCTCTTAAAATGAACTTTCCAGAAAAGGATGGTTTTATATTTGTTGCCTGATGGGTCCATTCCAATTAAACGGGGTGGTTGTCCCTCGATTTTCTTTTTCGCATAATTTCTAAAACAGTGGTCAGTTATTCGGCCCTCCTAAAAGTACTAAATGTAGTAACTAGTATAATGAATAATAGGCCGGCTCTTTTCTTCTGTCGTAAACTTTATATAAATGATTTTCACATCCGTGTTTCACAAGTTTTCATCTAGAAAGAAGACACAAAATTCCTATCTTCAGAAAAAAGGACATTTCACTCTAAATTCTGATTCTCTTAAAATGAACTTTCCAGAAAAGGATGGTTTTATATTTGTTGCCTGATGGGTCCATTCCAATTAAACGGGGTGGTTGTCCCTCGATTTTCTTTTTCGCATAATTTCTAAAACAGTGGTCAGTTATTCGGCCCTCCTAAAAGTACTAAATGAATAATAGGCAGTAATAATATTAAAGAACAAATTTAAACTAATTCGGGATGTTTGGGGGCATATTCTGTCGTTATTGACTGAAATTTTTTTCAACTCGTGAGATCAATCACCATGGTTACCATCCATATCAGCTGCGTCAACCCTTCGCCTGGTATAAATCATGAGTTTTCACACCTATTATTATTATTATTTTGAGCTGATATTATTTGACGTAAAGCGGACTTCCTCCGGGAAGATAGGACGAATGACGCGTTATTCGAACAATAGAGTTTAGTGTGAAAATGACGATTGCGCCAGAAAAAGTGAAACCAGTGATGGAATTTTTCAGTGACGAGGCGGTTTCATTTTCCTAGCTCTATTTAGAAGACTCTGCGGAATTACAATGACAGTGATAATGGCCTTTCGAAAAAATCGACTTTTTGATATTCATGATCAAAAGTAAATAAAAATTGGCATTTCGGGAAAAATGCCGATTCCGAGTCTTTTAACCCTATGTATTCCACATCTGCATGGATTTAAGGGGGGGGGACAACTCAAATTGCCCCCTCCTTGGAGTGAAAGGGGAAAAGAGAGAAAGGGCGTAAAAAAGAGAAAGAAAATAAAGTAGATTCTGAAAAACCAAAAAAATGTTCAGTCATTTGAAAAAATGAACTCTTTCATCTTTTTAACCTTTTTCTCATACTTTTTCCTTCTTGACTCCCTTTTCAGGGGGTCCCTTTCCCCAGATTGCTCAAACTTTTTCGTTCATAAGGCGTTGGTGTTCTGATCAAAAATGAGATCTTTAGGGTCAAAATCCTTACAATTTTCAGAAGGATTACCCCCCAGACTCCCCTATCACCTTTTGAAAAATATTTGAGTTACAGAGTTCAGATTGCGATCATAGCTTCAGAAACATTGTTTCGCTTGTACTGTTTGTCAAACATGGGGGGGTACAAAATAAATTTCATGGGGGGGATCTGGAGAGATTAATATAGAAAATAGAAAAAGAAGTAAAAAAAACTGGATCCGTTCCTGATTCCACACTGGCATACAGCTTCCCCCCCCCCCTTCTCCTCTTTAGAAATCCTTTTCTGAGGGATGAGGTTCGATTGAAACTTCCGGCAACTCGCTCCCATCGTCTGTTGCGGGAACTGTTCTTTATTAGAACAAAAAAAAAAAATACCGAATTTCGAGCCGAGTTGGTCCACTGCTTTTCTTTATTTCACACTGATGTTCGTATTTTTAAATTTACAATGGAAGATGGAAAAAAATAGTGTGAGAGAAGAAAGATGGAAAATATAGAGTGAGACAGAGAAGGAGAGAGCGCTGGGTAGAGTAAAAAAAGAGTGTAGGTATTCTTGCAGTATGCGATCTACCAGTTTAGTTAGCTGGATGTAGAGTAGATAGCATTCACCGCAACTGATGTTTTTTTTTAATCCACGTGTTTTTGACCTTCATAATTAAGATTATTTGATTAAAAAACACCAGTTGCGGTGTCACCATCTACCCTAAATCCAGCTAACTAAACTGGTAGATCGCATACTGCAAGGATACCAAAATAAGAGAAAATGGGGAAATCCATAGGGGACTCTAAGTAAAACATTCCATTATGCCCATGTTGGGTCATCGTGCCAATGATTTCTCTATACAAAGTACCTCTACCATATCCCATCACATAACGATTGAAGCAAGTGTAGGAAATTCTCACCTGTTGATGGGATGGAGTGAGAAAGAGTTACCGTCATATAGTGAGAAATGCTTCCGGCATTAGCTATTTATCAGAGACTGACGTGTGGACCACAAAATCGAGGATCCGTGGTTATGTGTGTATTCGATGTGTACAGCCCGAATGTGTGGGAAAGGGGCTAATTGGGATGTTTTTTTCAGAGATGCCTTTTCAAAGAATCAACCGTTGGGTTATCCGTACAAGTTGGATGCTTGAGTAACCTTCACATCTTAGAAAAGTTTGTTTCTCATTAAAAAAAAAAATTACGCATAAATCCTCTCAACTGTATACACAGGGCTATTTCACACGCTAATATCTTCTCGAATATTAACGAAATTCTTTCGGTGAGTGTTCCATAACATTGGCAACAATACTCTCATTGAAGTTTTCGCTCTATCTCCTTCAGTTTTTGAATCAATTTTTTAATTCCTTTATTTCGACGCTGGGGGCGCTGTAAGTCATCTCAATGGAATCTCCAGGGTTACTGGGTGGCCACTGAACTAAATATACTCAGTATATTTAGTTCAGTGGGGGTGGTAGACATGGGCGGATTTAGGTCGGGGAGTCAAACTGGAAACCTTGAGGGGCAAAGCCTGTTGGGTTGTTAGGAGTTTCGGTACGCAAATCGTGATTGAAAAGCACTGCATATACATGGGTTTAACAAAATAATCATATTTTTTAAATTGACGTTCACTCAAAATTCAGACACCGCGATGGGATGTTTATTAGTGACGTCGTAGGCTCAACTTAAATTGCTGTCTAGTGGACCCTAGGAGAAGTAATTTCCAAATAAGAGCTGTGAAACGGACTTTTGAAACCTCTGGGCAGGGGAATAAAAGTAGCATTTTGATTTATTTTGAGACCCTTTGGGTTACACCTGAAGAGGGTTGCTTAATGAAAGTCGCATAATTTTCAAGGAAGAAGGCAGTATAAAAATTTGTCAATTTTTTTTGTGGGGGAGGGGTTGAACCCCCCCCTTAACCCTCAAATTGAAACGAAGTACTTCCCCCAAAACCCAGAGTTCGTCCGTGGAGCTTTTTTTCTCGGCACAACTCACACAACTCACTTTTAAGACGCAATTTTATTGTTTGGGGACGTCTATAAATTACGTGAGGTGTTTTTTCCTGATCCCTCCCTCCCCTTTGGTGAGATTTTGCTGGACTCCCCCTCAAATTCTCACCTTGATATTTTCTCTATAACGTTTTAGTAAATAAATTTTTTTGATATGTCCTAGCCACATTTGTTTCGTCCTATCAGCATCACACTTAACATTGCAAAACCTTAGATACAAATCCATGTTGGAATCCAAAACAGTCTCAACTGGTAATCATCATGACTAACAGGCTAATGATTAGCTGTTTTGACTAATCTGCGCATTTTTCCTAAACTTGTGCACCTTGGGAAAGTTCAAAAATACCCCTAACCTCTGAGGAGTGAAAAAAAAAAGTTTTTATTTAAGAAATTAAAATTAAGAATTTTTTCTTTCGCGTTTTAAAAACGTACTAGAAATTTATAATTTTTAGTCTGATAACCGAAATTAATTTTTTGTTAACATTGAGTGTCATGTAGGTTTTGTCTCTTAAAAATTTAAAAAGGTATTGTTTAACAAGTCTGGTTTAAAACAAAATTATCAATAAAATGTATATTTCATGTTGTTGGCTGTCATTTTATTAATTCAATAATTTGGTTGCCCTATTTCATGTTGTTTGAGTAGTGATTCAGTAAAAACTCAGCCTCGTATAGAATAACAAGTCGTAAACATCTGTGTTCTCTTCAACCGACACCTGTGTGATTTAAAAGCACATGAACCATTTCGATCGTTGAATAATCCTAAAAACGGCAGCTGGTGAATCATTGGAATATTGTTTCCGCAACTGCGTCGTCTGAAGGTTTCTGTCGTAAAACACCTCCTCGCGTTTATCTTAGTTTCTTTTATTAAAAGTCTTGTTATAGCAGTTTTCTTTTCCATGTTCTATGATGGATTTTCTGCAACTGTCACAAAGGCATGGATTCAAGTACCCCCTCCTTGGGCTTAAAAAAGAAAGGAGAAAAAGAGAGAAAAGACGTAAAAATATGGAGAAAAAAAAGACCAAAAATTTTTTTTAGTCATTTAAAAAATGTACTTTTTCATTTTACCCTTTTTTCTGCACTAGGGGTCGCTTTCCCCAGATTGTTTCGTTCATCAAGCGCTTGTGCTGATCAAAAATACGTTAATTAAAAGTGTCAAAATCCCTACTATTTTCTGTGTGAATAATAAGCCTATCATCGTCTGAAAATACTCTTTAAAAGACAATTGCAAGGTTCAGAAATATTGTTTCTCTTTTACTGTTTATCAAACATCGGGGTACAAAATAAGTTTCATGTATAGACTTTTGTTTGGGGGGGGGTCTCAACATTATTCTTACGAGTACTTTCATGCCCCGCCACGAGAAAAACTTTTAACGTTGTACAGTATTGTGGCAATTGGCGAAAACAATCTTGCGTGAATGAACAGTTCAACGTAATTTATTTCACAGTAAATTTAATTAAATGCATTGTTTCGGTGCTAAAAGAGCTCCAAGGGGAGAGACACAATTGGATGCCTTTAATAAAATCTTATTTTATGGAATTACGTTGAATTGTTCCTTCTGCTTATTGTTATGGAAACGGGTTATTCTCCCCTCAATTTTAGGGGTAATTCATAGACGCTGTGAAAAAAAGTTCTGAATTAGATTCTTCATTTTTCAAAGTTTTTCTCGTGGCGTTTGAACTGTTCTAAAGCAGTGTTTCCCAACGTGGGGGCAATTTGAAAATTTTCAAACAAATTGCCCCCCAAGGTGGGACCACCAGGTTTTATATTTACTTTCCAAGAAGGATTTTTGAAAAAGAAAGGACATGGGGGGAAATTTAGAAAGGCTTTGTAGAGGCATGGACTCTGAAAAAGGTTGGGAAACACTGTTCTAAAGAGTATAATTCTCTCATGTTTTTTTTTCTAATTTCTTTCTCCTCTCTTCTTTTTCCATTCCTCGAACTTTTCCTCATTTATTGCATAGTTCGAATCGTGGGAATAAAGAGACAACATTAAATGTTTTAAACTATACTCACTCTCAATTTGTTGTATGGTACATACTCCAGTGAAATCTTTTTAAAATCTATCATTTTTTGACCAGTTACTAAGTACTTTTTGTAAGATATTACAGTTGCAAAAATCCTTCATAAACCATTGGTAGATATTCTTTAAGAAGAAAAACCGCGATTTCTTTTACAGCTAAAAGTTCCATGTTGCAATGTGTTTTTGGCGAAACTTCCTATTCACCGCCCCTCCTTTTCCCCCTACTTATCTCTTCCGTTGAGAGAAAAGAACCAGAGTGGGTTCCATCCTTCACTCAAGTAATTTTGATCTTGGCAGAAAATAAAACTTGCATAAGAAATGGCCAAATTTTTATTGAAAATTCAGGATCCCTATTTAGAACACAAACGTTAGTGTATTTAAAAATATTGAACAGTTTAAAAATGATGGTGGTTTTATTCCCTTTTCCAAACTTATGAAATTTCAACGGAAGAAAAATCTTAAAAACCACTTAAATGGACAATTAAGTTATTATTTTACAAAAGGGAAAAATAGAAAGTCAAATAAAATTCAAAATTTTGATGTAACTGATGAGTCATAAAGGCAGTGTAATGGATAAAAACTCTTTTAAATTAAAAACCAATTTTGTTTTGGCTTAGTTTAGAACACAAAAAAAGAAAGACGAAAATGAAATAGGAAAATACATTGAATGATGGATATCAATTTCAAGGGGCTATAAGAAGAAGTTGTTATTTTTTCCCCTCTTTGGTCTTGGAGGTTTTTTTTAACACAAACTAAAAGTACCATTTTTTGGAATTATTCCCTTTTTTCAAACTCATTTAATCTCACAAAATAAACCATTGAGGATACAATGTTTTCGATTAGTATATATTTGAGCCTCTGTAATAAAGCTATAATTAGAATGGAAGTAATGTATCACAACTGTTGAAATTAAATGTTTGAACTGAATAATTGAATGAACATCATCCCGATCCTATGTGTTCTTTGTCAACCTTTCCTTTGTACAGCAATTAAAACGGACAATGAGGATGTACTCGTGTCGAATAGATTGAATTCCGGTGGTTGGTCTAGATAAACCGCTGATGGCAAGGTCAAGATGTATTCTCAACCTTTTCATATACCCTCAATTACCAAATCAATGGCGAACAACATGCAACTAGACTTTTGTTTCGGGGGATTTTTTTAATGGAAAATTATCTTTAAATAAGGGAGATATTATTCCCCCAAAAGGGGTATTTAAATTGTTCCCAAGGGTTTGCCAAAGCCCTTATAATAAGTTTTTAATATATCGAAGTGCCTTGTAAATGTTTAAAAATATGCTTTGCAAATAATTGAGTTTAAGAATTAAGAGCTACGGAAATTAACTTTTAGTTCGCAGGTTAACAGCAATGAAATAAAATTATGGAGCTTAATTTATTTTACACGCTTTAATAATTAAGTCATTTGGATTCAAGAAAATTAAGAAATCTTAGATCAATTTTAAAAAGTTGTGTTGAAAAAAATAACCTGTTTTGTGGTTCGCCATAGATTTGGTAGGAAATTAGAGAAAAACTAATTTTTCACGAAATCAGCGAAAAGCTGTTTGTACGGTGATAAGGGCATTCTTTTCTAACCATTCATTTGTTACTGTTTGATTGTTATCCAGTGATATCGACCGAGTTATATAAGAATTGATTAAAAACATGGGTGACTAAAAGATGACAGCTGTTTCAAATGTGCAACCACCTTAACAGCTGTCAGCTTTTATTCACCTATGTTTCTAATCAATTCTTATTGACAGGTTTTTATCTTCAAATGATATAGCTCTTTGATTCGGAATCTGTTCGAAATCCCAACAATCAACTGTCCGACAGGTGTGATTGCCCGACAACTCATTTGATAGGAAATTCTTTCAATTTTTTTTGACAGGGAGTAATCTTTCAAAAGGCTGAGCTGTTACTCATTTATTAGATGTGTTTTCAAAACTTATAAACAATTTTTAAATTAAGTATCACATTACAGAAGGATGTGGTTCAACCCCCCTCTCGAAGTTTTGTCCAGTTCTTTTTTTCTTTAAATTGTGTATAGCGTAGCAAGAAGTCAGTCCATCCACTCTTTGAAAGAGTCAAATTTACAAAACCTCATGGGGTAGGAGGACCCACAGACTAAAACCGTTTTGGCGATTAGTTTTGTACAGTTCTTTTTTCCTTTAAATTGTGTATAGCGTAGCAAGAAGTCAGTCCATCCACTCTTTGAAAGAGTCAAATTTACAAAACCTCATGGGGTAGGAGGACCCACAGACTAAAACCGTTTTGGCGATTAGTTTTGTACAGTTCTTTTTTCCTTTAAATTGTGTATAGCGTAGCAAGAAGTCAGTCCATCCACTCTTTGAAAGAGTCAAATTTACAAAACCTCATGGGGTAGGAGGACCCACAGACTAAAACCGTTTTGGCGATTAGTTTTGTACAGTTCTTTTTTCCTTTAAATTGTGTATAGCGTAGCAAGAAGTCAGTCCATCCACTCTTTGAAAGAGTCAAATTTACAAAACCTCATGGGGTAGGAGGACCCACAGACTAAAACCGTTTTGGCGATTAGTTTTGTACAGTTCTTTTTTCCTTTAAATTGTGTATAGCGTAGCAAGAAGTCAGTCCATCCACTCTTTGAAAGAGTCAAATTTACAAAACCTCATGGGGTAGGAGGACCCACAGACTAAAACCGTTTTGGCGATTAGTTTTGTACAGTTCTTTTTTCCTTTAAATTGTGTATAGCGTAGCAAGAAGTCAGTCCATCCACTCTTTGAAAGAGTCAAATTTACAAAACCTCATGGGGTAGGAGGACCCACAGACTAAAACCGTTTTGGCGATTAGTTTTGTACAGTTCTTTTTTCCTTTAAATTGTGTATAGCGTAGCAAGAAGTCAGTCCATCCACTCTTTGAAAGAGTCAAATTTACAAAACCTCATGGGGTAGGAGGACCCACAGACTAAAACCGTTTTGGCGATTAGTTTTGTACCTAGTTCTTTTTTCCTTTAAATTGTGTATAGCGTAGCAAGAAGTCAGTCCATCCACTCTTTGAAAGAGTCAAATTTACAAAACCTCATGGGGTAGGAGGACCCACAGACTAAAACCGTTTTGGCGATTAGTTTTGTACCTAGTTCTTTTTTCCTTTAAATTGTGTATAGCGTAGCAAGAAGTCAGTCCATCCACTCTTTGAAAGAGTCAAATTTACAAAACCTCATGGGGTAGGAGGACCCACAGACTAAAACCGTTTTGGCGATTAGTTTTGTACAGTTCTTTTTTCCTTTAAATTGTGTATAGCGTAGCAAGAAGTCAGTCCATCCACTCTTTGAAAGAGTCAAATTTACAAAACCTCATGGGGTAGGAGGACCCACAGACTAAAACCGTTTTGGCGATTAGTTTTGTACAGTTCTTTTTTCCTTTAAATTGTGTATAGCGTAGCAAGAAGTCAGTCCATCCACTCTTTGAAAGAGTCAAATTTACAAAACCTCATGGGGTAGGAGGACCCACAGACTAAAACCGTTTTGGCGATTAGTTTTGTACAGTTCTTTTTTCCTTTAAATTGTGTATAGCGTAGCAAGAAGTCAGTCCATCCACTCTTTGAAAGAGTCAAATTTACAAAACCTCATGGGGTAGGAGGACCCACAGACTAAAACCGTTTTGGCGATTAGTTTTGTACAGTTCTTTTTTCCTTTAAATTGTGTATAGCGTAGCAAGAAGTCAGTCCATCCACTCTTTGAAAGAGTCAAATTTACAAAACCTCATGGGGTAGGAGGACCCACAGACTAAAACCGTTTTGGCGATTAGTTTTGTACCTAGTTCTTTTTTCCTTTAAATTGTGTATAGCGTAGCAAGAAGTCAGTCCATCCACTCTTTGAAAGAGTCAAATTTACAAAACCTCATGGGGTAGGAGGACCCACAGACTAAAACCGTTTTGGCGATTAGTTTTGTACAGTTCTTTTTTCCTTTAAATTGTGTATAGCGTAGCAAGAAGTCAGTCCATCCACTCTTTGAAAGAGTCAAATTTACAAAACCTCATGGGGTAGGAGGACCCACAGACTAAAACCGTTTTGGCGATTAGTTTTGTACAGTTCTTTTTTCCTTTAAATTGTGTATAGCGTAGCAAGAAGTCAGTCCATCCACTCTTTGAAAGAGTCAAATTTACAAAACCTCATGGGGTAGGAGGACCCACAGACTAAAACCGTTTTGGCGATTAGTTTTGTACAGTTCTTTTTTCCTTTAAATTGTGTATAGCGTAGCAAGAAGTCAGTCCATCCACTCTTTGAAAGAGTCAAATTTACAAAACCTCATGGGGTAGGAGGACCCACAGACTAAAACCGTTTTGGCGATTAGTTTTGTACCTAGTTCTTTTTTCCTTTAAATTGTGTATAGCGTAGCAAGAAGTCAGTCCATCCACTCTTTGAAAGAGTCAAATTTACAAAACCTCATGGGGTAGGAGGACCCACAGACTAAAACCGTTTTGGCGATTAGTTTTGTACAGTTCTTTTTTCCTTTAAATTGTGTATAGCGTAGCAAGAAGTCAGTCCATCCACTCTTTGAAAGAGTCAAATTTACAAAACCTCATGGGGTAGGAGGACCCACAGACTAAAACCGTTTTGGCGATTAGTTTTGTACAGTTCTTTTTTCCTTTAAATTGTGTATAGCGTAGCAAGAAGTCAGTCCATCCACTCTTTGAAAGAGTCAAATTTACAAAACCTCATGGGGTAGGAGGACCCACAGACTAAAACCTGGTCACATATTACAACTTCTCTTGACAATGACGTCACAAAAGCGGACAGAGCTCGCATTGTTTTCAATTCTGAATGAATGCATCACTCATATTTTACAAAAAACATGATCCCCCAAAAACGCTATATGAGCATGGATTTAACCCAATCAACTAACTAATCACAATTAGTAAAGTGTCCAATTTCCCTCGCTGGGAACCTTTATCAGCTTCCAGAAACGTTTCAAAACTTTTAGGAGAGTTTGAGAGATCAAACTTCATGAGGAGTAGTTTACCACCATTCCAGGAAACGAACGAAAAGTATATGAGTGAGTTTTATGCAAAATTTATTCCTACGTAAAATCCTCCGTTTGATTGAAATATTATATTGAACATCTGAAAAAATTATAACCTGTTCTCGGTCCCGCTGGTCCCGTTACCAATGGGACGCATTATTTATATGTCAAAAGGTCAATACTTCTGCTGGGACCACCTGAAAACGTTCCACAGGTTCTCTGGTGGTTTTCTTCGCCAAGCTGTCGCCAACGGAGCTCTCTTCTCCCGTCCCCAGTTCTCTCCCTCTCTTTCTCCCACATCCGTTCTCTCGCTCGCACATGTGGTCGTCCTCGTTGTTTCCGCAGTAGTGTGTGTGTGAAAAAACAGCTGCCACTGGATATACTTTTCTCTCTCTTGGAATACTCTGGTTTTCTTTTAGCGTCGGATTTTTTGTTATAAGGTAAGCTTTAGCTAACAATATTTTGGGACCCCCCTCCCTCCCCTATGTCACGCTCTGCAATAATAATATCGAATAAAATTGGTTAAGAATCTGGGACCAATGTTTTTATTCCAGTTTAAGTGCACCCCTCCTTTTAATTTCAAAGTGTTGTCTTATTTTGTTGGTGAGAATTTCATATAACAATATCATTTAAATTGGACACTGGAAATATTTTTGAATAAACTTATATATTTTTTTCAGTGATTATTCTGTAAATACCGGTTTTGTTGGTTATACAGCGAAAGAAGTGCACCCCGCCTTATAATTTCAAAGTATTTTTTTGCATGAATTTCCATAATAATGTCATTTGAAGTACATTTTCGGAAAAAAAAAGTATTTAATTTTGTTGTCGATTTTTAATGTGTGATGTCACAATTCTTGAAACTCCCCTCTCCCCCTTGTCACAGATTAATGAACCCCCTCCCCTCCAAGCGTGACATCATACGGCCCCTAATAATTTGGAGCATACTTTTCACTCTCGCTCGGAAATACTCAGGTTTTCGAGGGTTTTTTTGTTACAGGCCTTTGCTGCTCATTTTCTTCTTGAAATTTGCAATGAATTGTACTTAGTAGAGTTTTGCTATCTAAAAAATTCAATTAATGGTCATCGATTTTGCCAAATGCAAGGGGCTATTTCTGCCTCATTTTTTCACTCTTCTAGTGTAGAGCGAAACTTTTTTAGGTCACAAAAAGCCGCTTTTTTTCCTTTTTTTAAACCTGACCATTCAATTTTAATTCTTTAATTTTAGTTTTGAGGTTTTGAAGGAGCGCTTATCTAGGAAAATGTGAGAAATGCGAATTTTACAGATTTGACCGCAACCGGATTTTTGTGTTGCACCGGAGTTGCCAATCTTTGCCCACCACAGAGATAAGCGATAATGGATTGTAACAATAATTTCGGGTTAGATAAGATAAAACACACATAAAAATAGAAATTTCATCTGTTAAGTCGTAGTTCCGTATATTTGAATATCAAAAGAAAGAATATCAAAGATCTTATCACTACAAAATTTGCAGATCTCGAAAAATCAATAGAGTTCAACAATTCTTTAATAAACGATCTAAAGGCAGAAGTAAAAGCTCTACAACATACTAATAAAAACCTTCAAGCTAATAATGAAAGACTCTCAAAGGAAAACGCCGAAATCAAAAATGAAATCAAGAATCTTCAGTTTGACATAATTGAACTAAAGCAGTATTCGAGAAGGACGAACCTGGAAATTTCTTGTCTCCCTGAATGTGAACACGAAGATCTAAACAAGGTCCTCTTAAAGCTAGAAGAAATTTCGGATATGAAAATGATAAACAACGTGACAGCAGCTCACCGGGTACCCAGCTTTAACAAAGACAGACCCAAACCTATAGTGGTTCAATTCACATCGAAAGAAGTTCGTGATTGTGCATTAAAATCCCTAAAAGCTTGCCATATATCAGCAAACAAAGTCAATGAAAGATTTAGTGATATGCCTATATTTTTCAACGAGCATCTAACCCCTGAACTCAAATTCCTATTCCACCAGGCCAGAAAAACTAAATCGGAAAACAGCTACAAGTTTTGTTGGGTTCGTAATGGGAAGATCTTCCTTAGAAAAGACGAGTCTTCCAAAATTTTAAGAATTAAATCCACTGATGACCTGAATCTTCAATTGTGAACAATCTTATCCTTTTCCTACTGTTGATGGTTGTATTTTATTAGAAGACTCTTCTGAACTAAAAAATTATCTCAAATCCGAACCAACTGGCTGTAAGTCAAATATTATTATCTTACATCTGAATATACGTAGCATTCGTGCAAATTTTGACAGTTTTATTTCCCATATCTCAAATTTTGTTGATTTTATTGATGTCATTATTTTGTCAGAAATCTGGATTTACAGTGATGAAATTGATTATTATGCAATAGATAAATTTGAATCCTTTTTTTGTTGCCGTGAGATAAATCGCTCAGGTGGAATTGTTGTATACAGTAAAAAACATCTGAATCTGATCGCATTAGACATATGTTTTGAATCTGCTGAAAGTATATTATTATACAGTAATTTTTATAATCTGGCAATCTTATCAATATATCGATCACACGCCTTTAAAATTGATCATTTTACTAATGAATTAAAAAATATATTATGTACTTTAAACCAACCTAATATTATAATAATGGGTGATCTCAATATAAATATACTAAACAATGACAATGATACTAATGAATACCTAAACTCCTTATCAGCTAAGGGATATCAAAGCTACATTAACAAACCCACTCGTGTCAATATTTCTTCAACATGTATTGATCATGTATTTGTAAAATCCAAAATTTTTACAGTTTCTACTGCAATTTATATTACTGACATAAGTGATCATTTTATGACTATCTGCAATTTAAACAATTCTATTTTATCAACTTTAGACAAAAGTAACTCTGATACAAACAAGCAAACTTATATTAACTATAAGCTAGTCTATGATTATCTACTTGGTTATAGTTTTAAATGGAATTTTTCTGATGATCTTGATCTTCAATATCAAAATTTAATTTTTAGATTTCAAAATATAAGAAATAATTTTAAGTTCCCTAAAAGAGCCTCTAAAAACCATAAAAATGATTGGATCACAGAGCATATTTTGAACTTAATTCATAGAAAAAGTAAGCTTTTTAAAAAAACGAGGAAACATCCTTGGGACATAGTTTACAGAACTGCCTATAGAACAACTGTTGCCGAGTTAAAGAGTAATATCAAAGCTGCAAAATCAGAATTTTTCAATAATAAGTTTAAAAATTGTAAAAATATGAAAGACAAATGGAAACTTGTAAATGGAATTTGTAACATAACTAAACCTTCTAATCTACCTCAACTGGTAAACGACTCTGATACAGCATCTAAATTCAATGAATATTTTTCTAATTTAACTCTGAATTTATATCTACCACAAAATGACTACATCTCCTATATCCTACCAAGTTTAAATTCATTTGTATTTCTTCCTGTGTGTGACTACGATGTTATTAGTGTAATTAATTCTTTTTCAAATATAAACTCTACTGATTATGATGGTGTCAGCATAAAGCTGGTAAAGATGTTTTCTGTAAAAAATATTGGTTTTATAACAAATTTTATAAACTTATCAATTAGTTTATCCTATTTCCCAAATTCATTAAAAATAGCTACTATTACTCCAATCTTTAAATCCGGTAACAAAAACCTATTAACAAATTATCGTCCTATTTCTATTCTCCCTACTTTTTCTAAAATTATCGAAAAAGCATTATCTAATAAAATGTATAATTTTTTATTTCATACTAATTTCTTTGCTGAAAATCAGTATGGTTTTATTAAAGGTCGCAATACGGAAATCGCTCTCATAAAATTCACTAAATTTATATACAACAGTATCGATAAAAATAAGAAAACAGTGGCTATTTTTCTTGATATATCTAAGGCTTTTGACAGTGTGAATCATTATATATTAATAGATAAATTGCAATATGCCGGTTTTAGAGGAAACATTTTAGAATGGTTCATCTCATATCTCTCAAATAGGAAACAAAGAGTAAAAATAAAAGATTCCTACAGTGACTTTTCCACAACAAATCGTGGCGTTCCACAGGGCTCAATATTAGGACCATTATTATTTATAATTTTTATAAATGATTTTTGTAAATTAAATCTTTTTGGTGAAATGATAACTTATGCAGATGACTCAGTTCTATTATATTCTTGTCATGATTTAAATGAACTAAAAAGACAAATTGAATCTGATCTTATTTTAATTAGAAAATGGTTTTTGTCAAATGATTTAACTCTTAACTTAAATAAAACTAAATATATATATTTCACATTGCAGGAATGCTCTATTGACTTAAATTTCAAATTTCACAGTAACACCTGCAATGCTATTCAAAATTGTAACTGTTATTCCTTGCAACGCGTTAATACCATTAAATATTTGGGTATTCAAATAGATTTTAACTTGAAGTGGAAAACTCACATAGGTGATCTATGCAAAAAACTACGCTTTATTTTAATTAGATTTCATCACTTGAAGAATAAAGTGAATAAGTTGTTCTTAAATACATTATATTATTCTTGGTTTTATTCTCTATTAAACTACGGTATTATTGTCTGGGGAGGAGACTACAAAACTAACTTATCTCCATTAATCTCCCTTCAAAATAAATGCTTCAAAATTTTAAACTACAAACCTTCGACACCCAACCATTTAAAATCTATAAAACTTCTACCTATACGCTACATTGCTTTCTTTCGTATGATTTATTTTTTATATCGTAATAAAACAATATGTGAATATAAAAATCAAATTTCAGAACGGAGACCTAATGAAATATACCAAATACCGCGCTTCAATAAAGAAATCTTCCGCAAACATTTTTGTTATTTAGCACCTAAATTATTTAATGGATTAACTTTAGACCTACAAAACATCTCAAGTAATAAAAAATTTAAGAATTTGTTATTTGATTTCTTATTGGTCATTGATGATTTAGATGTTTTTTTTAAGTTATAGAAGCAACATGTAATTTTAATGCCTATGCTGTTTTGCCATTTATCTCTTTGTATTTGTCATTTAAATTGTGTTATTATTTTTTTTTTTTATGTACATATGTATTGTGTATTAGTTATATTTTAAGACACTTTTTTTTTTCGATTTTATTTCCTCATCTGTACTAAATTTGCTTGTAATAATTTTTTTGGTCAGCTAAATGGGCATGTGCCCCAGTCTGACTAATATGCCTTCCCCCTATTTTCGATTGTATCGCTTTGTACAAAAATGAAATAAATTATTATTATTATTATTATTATAAAATATTACACCATCTCAACTAGCTGTGTTTCTTAAAATTTTTGAACATTGTATTTTCAATAAAACGTTGCCACTTGATGAGATTAGCGCCTAAATTTGATTGAGCTGTTTAAAACCACTCCAAAGGATTCGAATAAAAGGTTAATAAGAAAAATTACTTTTATTAGGCGGTACGAGTATTAATTAAAACATGAAATATAAGTCAGTAACAGATGAAAATGCTTTACAACTATACCCTTTGTCTTATAATATTTTATTCAAGCACACGTGAACTTTTAAAAATAGTTAGGCTGGGCGCGCACGAGTGACTAAAGTCACGGCGACCAGGATTACTAGTATCAAAAATATCACTAGAAAACAATAGAGCATTTTCAATCACATGACTTTACCTAACAACGGCCTTAGCAACGTTGTTCTTATCCCCCAGTGATGTCATGTGCGAATGCTTCTATTTCCCGCCCCTAACAACAGCCTTAGCAACGTTGTTTTTGTCTTTGTCACCGTGACAAAAGTCGCCCGTGCGCGCTCGCCCTTAGAAGTGAAAATATCTGTTTGTTGTTATTCTGGTCTTGGTTTATTGTAATTATAAATAGTATCAAAATTAAATGAAATTGTTTTCAAAGAGGATTTAATTAATTCGTAATGCAGACGTTGTGTTAAAAGTCTGATGAAATTTTTTATGGGGTATGGCTGTTCATGTAAACACATTGGAAGAGACATTCAACGTGCTTTCATTCGTGTTTCTATGTATTCAACCCTTCATTGCATCCCAAAACCCGATGCCACTGGGGAGAAACAAAACTTTAGCATTAAAAATGTGTAAAATACCCTATTTTCGGTAGCAGCAAAAACTACTAAACTTTGACAATTAATCCATTTTCAATTTATATGAATATAGCGGTTTGTAACATTTCTATAGAAAAACTATGAATAAAATAGGAATTTCATAGGATTTCTCTGTTAAATCCAACACAGGTGTGCACTTTATAAATGGAATTTCTGTTTCTTTTCTCTTTCAGGTATTAAGATAACGCTCAACGTCATAAATCGTGAGTAAAACGTTCAAAGTGTTGCTTAACTCCTGCTTGTACTCCATATTCGAAGTGTCAATTGAAAGGGTTATTTTATTCAGCTGAAATTTCTCAAGTTTGAAAAAGGAAATAAGTCCATCAACGTTTTCAACTGTACAATGTACTTAGAATATTCTTATAATATTTGTAAAAAAATTGGTAGTTTTACAATGCGAATTTCATTACTTGCACAAGTTCTTTTCGATTTTCTCAAAACTTGGGGTTTTTGACTTATTCCCTTTTTCAAACTGACGATTCAGTTGGTCTGACAGTAATTAAATAAAGTTCGGTTCAACGAAGAGTGTAATTAAAGGCTTCGGTTCAATGCTCACTTTAGGAGGTGAAACCAAGTTTCACTTATTTGTGCGTTCGAGCAATCTTTAATTTAAGTATATTATTGTTCTCTTTTAACACTTTACTTTGTTTTTCTCCGTGTCTCTTTTTAATAATTCCAGTTCATATGAATATCTTTTTGCTTTCATCCCCTATTATTTTATAATAAGAATTTTGAGGCTCATTTGGAGTCATCACTTTCATGTTCATTTTGGAGGAATCATCGTCCAAAGTGAACAGTGTATAGCAATGTTGTTGCAAACGAATGCGAGTGTGAATCAATCAAGATGAACACTCTTGAAAGTGAAAAAGTGTCTCATTCAGACTTTTTATATTCTTCATTTCGGAGGAATCATATCCAAAGTGAAAAGTGTGAATCGGCGGTTCACTTTTCCATGCAAACTGCAGAACCCCTGGTCTAAAGGCAGCCGAATTTGCTTCTAAAAGTAGTGTTTCAGCTCCATTTTGAGACTCTTTGGCAGAAGAGAACAGCTTCTTGTAAACCACAGAATTTTCAAGGGAAAAAATTTAAAATAGACTTAGACGTAAAAATTTTGAGGGGCTGGGGTTCCTCCCCTAGAATATATTCTGAAATTTGATCTCAAATGTTGTGTTTTAACTCATTTTGAGATCCTTTGGGTTGCACATGAAGAGAATTACTAGTTGCAGAATTTACAAGGGAAAAACAGAATTTTTTCAGAATTTTCAAAAAAAATTTGGGGGGGGGGGATTTGAACCCCTAAACTCCGCCTTGGATACGACCACGGGTGTGGATCCCGGGGGGACAGGGAATATCCCCAATAACATTGTTTAAAAAACATTATTTTTAACTTTTGAGGGAGGCCGAAAATTTTCTGAATGTGTGTTGCTTCAACTTTTAAAAATATAACGGATGATGCCTGTATAAATAGTCTCTAGAAAGGATGAAAGTGTGTGACTCAATAAAAAGGAAACAGTTACGAGGTAATTAACCGTGAATGAAGGGTTTCTATAGCAATGACCTTAAAATGTGACTTGCATTAAGTGATTCATTACCGCATTGATTACATTATCTTCTCTGTGATTTATCGCATTTATTTGACTTATTGTCAACTATTTGTACTTCCGAATTTTCTGTCTGTGGATTTAATAGTTGATTCTACAAGTATTGCACGCGAATTTGTGTGTATCATTTTAATTTAATTTTTTCATTTAATTATTTTTTTCTACCACGCATACAGGGTGTTTCAATTTGAGTGTCTCATAGGCTAGCTTTTTTTATATATTTCCCCTCTGGACACATAATTCCAGTTGCAAAATTTAATTTTAAGAAATTAGATGGGACTAGTTTCAACTCCAAGGGGAGTCTGTTTAAGAAAATGCAGAGAGTAAAGTTTTTATACAGCCCCCGTAGTTTAAAATTTCCAATTAGAAAAAATTTTCTTCATTATTTCCTGATAAGAAGACTCAGAAAATTCTATCTTCAAAACTCACTGAGATATTAAAAATTTATAACACTCTTTTTGGGAGCAAAACAGGGTTCATCCACAAATCTTTAGTTGAACCTGTTTTGATCCTCATTTGCTGATAGGAATAACCTCAAAAAGTTCATTTGTGACGACCCATATCTCAGTAAGATATTATGAGATAGAATTTTTGTGTGCCTTTCAGGAAATAATATAGCAATTCAATTAATGCGAACATAAAGAACATTTGGGGGGACTCAGTTATCAGAAATTCTTCTTCTCCTCTGTTCTATATCCTCACTGTAAAAACAAAGGCGTTTTGTAACGCCAGTTTCCAGTTGCAGAAACTAAAAACCTGGTGTTAAAGAGCACTGCTCATGGTGTCAACCTTAAATAAATGGTGTTCTACAAAAAAAAGCGTATGGTCACACCATTTTGAGTTCATGAAACACCAAAACAGGTGTTGATCCTGGTGTTGCTGCAGCATCCGTGACCGTATCCTTTGGCGGCAAAAGCAAGTGTTTATTTTCATGATTTGATCGTGTGGATCCCGGACTAGAACGAACTTGAAGACAAGTGCAAACGTCTCACAGAAATTGTATTGATTTGAAAACGGTAAGCAATTATTTAACTCCCAATACCGTGTGTTTTTTTCGTAACGTATTGATAAATTATAATTTAGTTTGATTGAAAGTTCAAACACGTTATTTAGGCTTAACTTTGATATATGTAGTGGGCTAAAATAGTTTTGTACGTCACCTTATTAACTGGACTTAAACTTTAGATTTTCTTACTCTGTGACAACTCTCTTACTCTGTGCAATATTATTTCTTTTATATCCTTTCCCAAGCTGTGGAACTTTAGTTTAAAGTATGTGAATGCAGAATGCATTGTTGATGTTTACGTCCGTAAGGCCGCCTTACGGATAAGGCGGCTACTGTCAGTTTTCAGATTGCATTTTCTCTCATAATAAGTATAATTTTTGTCATTTTCGAAAACAGTGATCTCTCTTCTATTCTTTTTGACGTTGTTTCTTTCGTTAGGTATCTAATATATAGATCTTCTGTTTCTCCAATCTTTCTGACTGCAGTTAACTAAAGGAATTTCTTCTCTGGATTGGTACAAATCGTTGAAAGATTCTTACTACAGCTATCCCGCGAAAGCGATAAGTATTATAATTTACTTTCTTTTTAACGTTATCTGTTACTTGCTTTTAATTTTCTAAATTTCTTAGTGTTACATTATCTTTTATCATATAGCCTCTTTTGTTTAGTATCACTTGGTATACGCTTTCATTCATTCGTATACGGTATTCACGGTATACGCTTTCATTCGTTTATACTTACTTTGATTGTAGTTAATGAATACTGTTGTTTGAATATCTTTTCATATATTTAAGTTTATGCTTAGTATTATTTGTGCATTTTTTAAACAAACTCAGTTCATCAAACATCAATATAGTTTGAGTGCTACATTCAATATAGTGATATTATTGTTTATGTTTTGATTTGATTACGTTTACGGATTTTCGGTGATATTTGTTTACCTACTAAGTTGACTGCATTAGTTTTTTATTTTGTTAAAGCTACTGATTTCCCGTGTTTTGTTTTCACCTACAGTATAGTTTTGCGCTGAGTAATATTCAGCGTTTTCTTTTCACATACAACTAAGATCAGCTTAGTTGTTTTTCTTATAGTTTTGCGCTACATTCAATATACTGATATTCATTGTTTTGTTTTGATTACGTTTACAGATTTTGGTGATATTTGTTTTCTACTAAGTTGACTGCATTAGTTTTTTATTTTCTTAAAGCTTACTGATTTTCCGTGTTTTGTTTTCACATACAATATAGTTTTGCGCTGAGTGATATTCAGCGTTTTGTTTACACACACAACTAAGATCAGCTTAGTTGTTTTTCAAATACTTTTGCGCTACATTCAATATAGTGTTACAATGTTTTCTTTTCATTATGTTTACAGATTTTCAGTGATACTTGTTTACCTACTAAGTTGACTGCATTAGTTTTTTATTTTGTTAAAGCTTACTGATTACCCGTGTTTTGTTTTCACATACAATATAGTTTTACGCTAAGTGATTTTCAGTGTTTTGTTTTAACTTACAATATACGTAGTTTTATGCTTAGTGAAATACAGTGTACAACTAAGTTTAGTTAGCAGTTGTTTTTCATTTAGTTTTATGCCTACAGATTTTTGGTGATTTTTGTTTATTTACCAAGTTAACTGCATTACTTTTTTTAAAGCTTACTCATTTTACATACTAAGTTTTTTTTACATGTGTTGATTTTAGATGTTTTTTGTTCACTTACCAATTGAATGCAGTAGTTTTTAATTTTGTTTTCTTTACGCTTACTGATTTTCAGTGTTCTGTTTGTCAATTTTTCACAAACAAGGTTTGTCTTACTTAGATTTATTTTGTTTTCAACCTGTATACCAAGTGATACTAAACAAAAGAGGCTACATGTTAAAAGACAATGTTACAAAAAGAAATTTAGAAAATTAAAAGCAAGTAACATATAACATTTAAAAAGAAAGTAAATAATGATACTTATCGCTTTCGTGGGAGAGCTGTAAGAATCATTCAACGATTTGTACCAATCCAAAGAAGACATTTCTAACCGTCGTCAGAAAGATTAGAGAAACAGAAGATATATATGTTATGGGCAAAGTGATTAATCGGGCATTATTAATAATGCCCGAAGTGGAGGCGGGCAAAGTGATAAATTTCATTCATAAATTCAACTGAATTTATCACATTGCCCGTAACATATATATTAAAGATACCTAACGAAAGAAACAACGTCAAAAAGAATAGAATGGAGATCAAGGTTTTCGAAAATGACAAAAATTATCTACTTATTATGAGAGAAAATGCAATTCAATATTTTCAGAAAAAAACTGACAATAGCCGCCTTATCGACGTAAACATCAGCCATTTTGAAAAATGTTGCCAGGTTTCAAAGAACAGTCGTAGTTCTAAGCGGCAAGGGGGCATTTAACATTTGGGGACATCCATAAATTACGTGAGGTCAAAAAGGGGGGGGGAGGGGTTTAAAAAATTTCACCAAGGGGGGAGGGGGGGTCGATTAAAATCTCACGGTCAACTT
This sequence comes from Tetragnatha montana, assembly GCA_963680715.1. Lineage (NCBI taxonomy): Eukaryota > Metazoa > Arthropoda > Arachnida > Araneae > Tetragnathidae > Tetragnatha > Tetragnatha montana. Next base: position 54,282,677 of record OY796685.1, read on the forward strand.
TTTAGTTAAAAAAAGAAAATCATATAATTTCTAAGTATGAGAAAGGAAAATCATTTTTAAAAAGTTGTAGGTAAATCTCACATGGGGGGGATTTAGCAAAATCTCACCAAGGGGGGAGGGGGTGTCCAGATTTTGGAAAAAAAAAGCACCACGTAATTTATGGTGTCCCCTTACAACATTCGAACAGGATAAATCTTTGAGAAACAAACCACTCCGATAGTAGGAGAAAGATTTTTCGGACAATCATAGGCATTATCAAAACATCCGATTGCAATAAACGGCCGCTTTTTCGCGACTTCCAGTTTTATATATTATGATGATATGACTTCCCAACTATTTCAAATTTATGAGATTCAGTTAAAGGAACTTAGTACGGGCACAGCCCGTCAATAACATCCGAGCAACGTTGCGCTATAGGTATATAAATAAAGTTTTACTGCGCCCGGGCAACGCCGGGCTAGCGCTGAAAGCGCTAGTGCTGAAATCTATACTAATAAAATAGAAACCCGGAAACGCCGGAAACCCGCGTTGTTTATTTCTCCGCACTGTCCGTACAACGTATGTGATTGGTCCAAAGCTCTCTTCTCCTACTCTCGGAGTGGTTAGGATTCGTCCTGTCAAATATCCTAATGCTAAAAATCATCGGGATCTAGGGGTAGCCATTTTCTCTTTGAAACCTGGCAACAACCAAGGGGCAACCAACAACGTTCTTCTTATTCTTCGGTCTGTTTACATTATTGAGTGAAAATTATCTGTTTATATCGAGACTGATTTGACTTTAGTTCTTTTGGCTTTTAATAGCATTCTGTGGTGGGGATTGTATAAAGCTTTTTCAGTTATTGCTTTTTATTTCTCAAACGTACTTCTCGGACGCCGATTGTTAAGCAATATGGCTTTGGCTGTTTACATCCGAAGATGGCTGAGAGGCGGCGAACGTTTTCCCCTTCATTTTGTGAATGCTTCTTACTATTCTGATTTATTACTTTTGTTCCGTTTTTTGTGCATAGATTTCTTTTTTATTCTATTTAACTCTGTATTTTTTGTTATGTTTGGCTCTTGATGATGTTCGTCGTTAATTCATTAAGTGCTTTTTGTGCTATCCGGAAACTGATTTTCATTTTATTCTTTGAATCTTACTTAGTAATTAAGGCTTACTTTTCTGTGTGCATTTTTAACACTAAGAAAATCTATGTAACAGTTTACATCAGTTTGATTACAGTTGTGCATTTTTTCCACACTTTCAAATTCACCATAGTTGCTTTTGTTTTTAAGGTAGTTTAGTCTTATTTTTGTTTGAGAATTGTTTGTGTTTAGTCACATAATTACCTAAAGTTATTTAAATATTACATTAGTGGCATTTCATACACTTTTTCTTAATCATTAGCTACTAAAACAGCTTGGCAATATTCATCGGGAAAGATAACAATTGAACGGTTTTGGTTTTGAGGCAGATGAGGCTTCCTTTTCTTTTAGGTTGTTCGTCCATTTGTTACACATAATTTAAATTGGCACGGCTTCCATAAGAGTCCTCCAGCCGCCATATTTATCCACAGCAATATGCTTATGTGTCATTGTGTCATATTTGAGCTTGGCATGGCTAAACATGGCAGCTGAAGGACTCTTATCAAAGCTGTGCCTTTAAATTACTCTGGCTTTTTATACATTTACTGATTTTTGTTTAATTCTTCGAATAGATTCATTTAACTGTTTGAATCCATTTTTATGGACGGTAATGCAGAGGGCCTCTGTGTGGTGCAGTCTATGTAAATGCTAATTCTGTTACACCTTAACTTTAAATATTTTTTAACAAATATGACTTCCCAACTATTTTTAAGTGTATGAGATTCTGTCAAAGGAACTTAGTACGGGCGCAGCCCGTCATTTATGTCTGAGCAACGCCGGGATAGCGCGTGCGCCATAGGTATAAATATAAAGTTTTACTGGGCCCGGGCAACGCCGGGTCTAGCGCTGAAATAAGATATAAAGCACACTCGAGTCTTAGGGTTTCGTCACGTAGTCAAAAAATAAGGAAAAAAAGACTTGTGTTTGTAAATTAAGTTATGTTACAATGACTTTTACAAATTTTTTTCTTCTTGATAACATATTTTCCACACTTGTATGCACATACTCTTGCCGTCACGAGGAAAGCGCTGTATTAATAAAGACAAATTAAGCCAAATTGACTTTTTTTAACTTTCTGTTTGCTAAAAATGATTGAAATTACTACTACGTGAAAATTTGAGGGGCAGGGGGGTCTTGGCATATACTACGGGTGGTCACCAAGGGGGGGAGGGGGGTCAAAAATAGTAAAAAATAGGTCACGTAGTATGGGTACGTTCCCTAAACTATGCTTTACTTTTGCCTTGTTTTGGCCATCGAGGTGTTCCGTGTGCCCTAAATGATGTTTTTCCTCATAACCTGACAAGATTGTTGACAAATAACTAACCTTGCAGCTCTCTAAGTTTTCTATTCTAACAGGTTTTCGAATATAAATAAAATATATAGGATTTGATCTGAATTGGGAACAACCACTAAAATTATTCTTAAGTAGCATTTAGTGCCCCATTTTGTCTAATTTATTTTAATTTATACGATTGAACAAAAAAAAAACAAAATAAATATTTTACATATATTTATGATGCTAGCTAAATATTTTGGGATGAATATGGCTAAAAGAATGCCAGAAATACCTTTTTGATATTTCCCCAAGTAAAATTTTTAACATTAATGTTATGATGTGCCTGTCAGTTACATTGATTGATGGTGTCACAAATACAAATATTGACAACCTACTACAGGTGTGAAGTCCAGCTAGGTTGATCTGTTTAACTTGAACTACCAGATTTTTCAAATAGAATGTCATAATAATAAAGAGTATACGTATATGCAATTATTTGTGAGAAATAAGGAATATTTAAAGCAGAGAAACAGCAAGTTTGACTGTTTTGAAATGCAGTGTATAAAAATTTTAGGCACCCCAAAAAATTGTGATAAAATGTTATCACATTTGTTAATAGTTCAAGTTACTGACTTGAATGCTCGTTGTAAATTAATCATTGGCATAATGACAAATTTGCCAAGTTTGCGGTAATGACATATATTCAACTATATATATATACAGCTATTTTTGACTTAAATTGTATAACTTCTGAAGAACCATTCAAGAGTTGACGGAATCAAATGAGAGTATGGCTGACGATTAACTTTATTTTTGCAGTTTTGTTACAGTGCCTATGACATAATATTCACAAGTGAACAGTTTTGTGAAAAAACTCTGGTATTTGGGTATTATAACGTCGACTACTACGCCAACACGAAAACTGCCACCGAAGAGTAGAAATTTTGCAGTTAACTATAGTGCTTAAAGCTACTTTTTGGCAAATTTGGTGATAGATTTGGAAGTTTTACATTGCGTGAAAAAAATGAGTTACTAATTAAGGGTGTTTCGTGACACCAGTTTCAGTAGTGGTGCTTTACAACACCACAAATGGTGGCAACTTTTTTCTCCACCAAATCTGGTGTTTTGGCTAAGTTGGTGTTATGCAACACCAGGGCGTTCCATAACACCAACTTGGTGTTATGGAACGCCCGCCTGGTGTTGCATAACGCCAACCTAGCCATAACACCAAATTTGGTGGAGAAAAAAGTTGCCACCATTTTTGGTGTTTTGGCACCCAATATTTTTTACAGTGCTCTTAATTAGCCGATTTTCACGAATGCCCTTTAAGGGGACATCCATAAATTAAGTGAAGTCGAAAAGGGGGTAGGAGGGGATCTCATGTTAAGTTTTAGTTTAGAAAATATACGCTTAGCACAAGTTTAGTTAAAACAGCGAATCATTAGCCGGTTAGTTCATGCTAATTTCAAGTTGAGACCATGATTCTAATATGGATTTGTATCAAAGGTTTTGCAATGTTAAGTGTGATGCTGATAAGGCGCAACAAATGTGGCTAAAACATATTAAATAAATTTATTTACTAAAGAAATATAGAGAAAATCTCACGTGAGAAATCTCACCAAGGGGGAGGAGTCCAAAATTTGGAAAAAAAACCTCACGTAATTTATGGTCGTCCCCTAACGAAAAACTAGTGTGTTTGGGGGTCGCGTTAGCAAGGAATTAAAACTAACATTACATTATGATAAAATAATCCGTAATAGTGTTACGTATTCCTTCCATAAAATAATTTTTACTTTAACCACCGGTCGTTATATCGGGGTTCGTTATAGAGAGGTATCCGGCGGTTTGATATTAAATGGGGTAAAGTGTTAAATGTTTTGAATTATCTATTGTGCGGTTATAGCTATATGAGGATGTTTTTTTTAAAGCGTTGGTATCTGCAAGTTGATATCATCAGAGTGTGACGCTAAATATACATCTAGATAACATAAGAAGGGGTTGTGCGCCCCTAGGTCTTTATAAGCGGACATGGGAGGTTGTATAATCCCCGATAGACATTTGTGACCGTGTGGAGTTGTCAGGCTTAAAATAATTCGTGACAAGCTTTTATCATTGAGAAATAACGATTGGTTAAACATTTAGTGCAGGAACATAGGGAACAAGATAAACTCAATTGCGTACATGTCTTGGGTTCTATAAGTTTTGTATGAACGGAATTCCATCCTTGGGTTTATTACGAAACGCAAAATCACTTGGCAGCGATTTGTACTAAATTTCACTACTTATATCGCACATTTTGCCCATAAATAAGCCTGTTTTACTCATCAGATACAGCTTAACTTAAAATTTAAGGACCTGTTTAATTGTACATATGATATTTTATAAGTTTATCTGCAATTTTTTAAAAATTGCTAGACTGGGGGGAACTAGATTCCAGATAAAAAGATAGGCTAGCCCCCTTTGATTTTGAAATTGTGCAATCATATAACACTGAAAATGAATTTGACCCTGATTCAAAAAGTCAAATTTCAGAAGACTTTCTGTGGGAGGACCCTCAGCCCTTTTTAGTGAAAAGTTACAGACAATTAACGAAACCTTGGGACGAAAGTTAATGAGTCGATTCAGATCCTTAAAATACTTGAACGGGGGTATAAACAGAAAAAGATTGCTTGGGGGCACTGAATCCTCAGGTCTCCCCCACAGCTGCTGACGACGCCAATGTCCCTAAACACTTTCGCAGACAAAGTTGCCGGAATCTTTTGTTGCCCTATTATGAAGGACTCTTGGGCCATTCCACCGTTACGTGTGTGACATTTGCACGCTGTTTTTTAGTAAATATCACTAAAAATTTATATGAAATCATAAAAATGACTGTTAGTGTTTTTTACTATGATATAAGAGATAATGCAGGAAAATTTTAGAGGTGAAAGTTTTATGCTCCGACAATTCTATGATTTTAAATAAATTTTTAAAAGTCGCGTTACGTGTGTGACTCGGAAAACTCACGAATAAGCTACACCTCATGGTATTTTCCAATTTCGTGTGAATTTTGAAAAGCATAATGATCCTCAATTTTTTTATGTGTACCTACATGTGTTAGGTATTTATTCCATGCAATATTATTTTTTAAAAAATTATACATTGTCTGTAATAAAGTAAAATATTTTCGTTACGTGTGTGACCAAAGAGCGTTACGTGTGTGACCGTGCGAAATTCGTTCGCCAAAGTCATTCAAAAAGTAAACAAAAAACATTTATTGTATTTTAATTTTACAAAAGTAAGAACTTAAAGTGATTTTATAAATTTTCCAGTTGTGATTTCTTAAATTATTGGTCATTATTGTATGTACATTATTGATAAATTTGGAGTACATTTATCTTCAGCATCTGTGTGCCACAGATTAATTATATTATCCTTTGCTGAAATCACGTGCATTTTTTGAATGCCTGGAATATTTTTCACACCCTCCGGGTTATCCGTCTTTATTTTGGATTCAATGTCAACGCTATTGACTAAAAGTACTTTTGTTGAAGGCATGAGTTCTTTTACCAGATTAAAGAAATCCGTTGACGATTGAACGATTGACGATTTCGACATACTCTTTTGCCTCACTAGAGATTTAGCTCTTCCTCCTACACCGTCCACAACTCCTTTCCCATGCGAGGTTGCAAAATACTTCCAGAACCATTCACCTCCATACTTAATGGAGAAAGAGTGTAGAACCATAGCCATGAACTTGTTTTTGAATTCACAGGATGGTCCATCACTGTAAATTACACAAGGACAGTCATTTTCTTCATTTTCCTTCTTTAAAATGAATTCCCACAATAGCTCCAAGTAGGTGTATATTAGTTACGTACCAGCACATATTATTTTTAAATGATTATTTAAAATCCTTCAAAGCTACACTTTAAATCCAATATGTATCGAAATTTTTTTCAAAAACGTTACGTGTGTGACCGGTTTTTGAAAGCCCGGACATTTTTTTTCTATTATATGCAGAAAGATGAAAGTCAAGGTATATGATCTATACATAAAGTTAGTTTATAATGCGAGATATTTTTCTTTAATTTCTATTATTTGACCTTGGAGAAAAACTTATCTACTTTTTGCGTTACGTGTGTGACCGAAAATTAGCATTTTTATTTTGGGGGTTTAAAATCTAATTGAATGCTTTTGTTGAAAATACATGGCATATAATTATAGTAGGATATTGGTATTAATAACATTCGTCAGTTTTTCCAATAAAAAATTAAAAGTAAATAAGAAAAATAGTTTTGAAATTGTATCTAATCGGTGTCTTTTTTCATCCCATTTAAGTGCTGTCAAAAATAGCCAAAATCTGATAAAAATAATTTTTTTTTCTCTAAACTGTTGCTGAAATTGAAAGAAATGGACATTTTTCATTCAGAAAATAAGACTTTTTTCCATGTAATGTGGAAAAAAATTTTCAGTTTGTCAGGACCACTTTTCGTGGAATCGCCCTCTTAGGTCTCAAAGAAGGTGCAATACTCATTATATACGGTTAAGAGTCTAACGGTGTCTAATCTCTTTTGTGAGGATGGCCAAAAAGGTGCTTACTTCTCTCGACCGTGACCGTGTCCTTGCAAGGCCTCGTGACGTCGGTTCCTTCACCCTCCTCGCGTGGAACGAACATCTATTTTAAAGGAAGAGCTCACTTCTAGACTCTACTTGTAATTTATCTTTGGAATAATAATGTTATGTTTTTAATTCGACCCCAAACATACAAATTTTTTGTTAGTTTAATTTTAGTATCCCACTATTCCGGGGACGGAATTCCGTCTTTCTAAAAGTTCTGAATTCTGTCCCGCAGGGCCCGACTTGGTTTGGGGGCCCAGGGCAAAAGACCCATTTGGGGGCCCCCAACATGTCTTTTAATAAAACTTAAATTTCTTTGACTTAAAGTAACAAAATTAATCATCTTTAAACCAAGTGTAAACACTGCGTAAAAATTGTCTGTTCAGAAGGTTTATAAAGTTTATTTTATTTCACACTAGCTGATATGCCCGGCCTTGCACGGGTGGAGTGTATCAATTTATTAAAATTTTCTCAAGTTACATGCCTAATTTTCTGTAACCATAATTACCAATCATCCTGGTAGTTTTTCATATCCCGGTGTTCCCAGTATTTTTTCATATCCCGGTGTTCCCAGTATTTTTTCATATCCCGGTGTTCCCAGTATTTTTTCATATCCCGGTGTTCCCAGTATTTTTTCATATCCCGGTGTTCCCAGTATTTTTTCATATCCCGGTGTTCCCAGTATTTTTTCATATCCCAGTGCCTTTTTCATCTTGGTGTCCCCGGTGCCTTTTCATCTCGGTGTTCCCGGTGCATTTTCATCACCGTGCTCCCTGTGCCTTTACCCTCCCGGTTCCAACTGTGTAAATCTAACCTAACCATCCAGTTCCGGTGCTGCACATTTAATTACGACAGTTACCCAATTATCCATTCTAAGTGAAAAAAATCCATTAAAATTATTACAGACTTTTGAAATCCCAAAATTTGTATAAATACCCCCTGTTTAAATTGAAAAAAAAATCCCGTTAAACTACACCAAAGAAACAAATTATAAGGTTAAATAACAAATTGATCTAGTGTTTCTATCATCAACTTTCTAAAAAAACTGCATGATGTAATCTTTACTTTAACCAGTCTAATTCTTAAAACTTTCTATTTCAACTTAAAGTTTCATGGAAAATGAAGTTTTTAATAAGAAAATACTGTTATAAAGTTTTTTATAAGGGCCGTTTTTAATTTTTTAAATTATTAATAACCTTTTTAAAACAATTTTAGCCAAGTTTTATCTTTAAATACTTTGTTTTATGTTTAAAATTGTTTTTGTTGTATTATTTGCAACAATGCGAGTTAAACAGATCTTCTTTAGTGGAGAAGTAAGGCGATTTTTACAAAAAGGCCTAAAAGGGGGTGAAGGGGTGGTTTTAGAAATTTGGAAATGATGTCATTGTCTTTCCCCCGTCCCCTTACGTATGTGTACCAAGTTTGGTTCGATTCGGACGGGTGGTTTTGGAGAAATTGAGCCAAATCTGTTCCGGACAAACCCAGGCAGGAACCCAGCCAGGCAGGCAGGCAGGGACACCTTCATTATATATAGAGAGACTAGCTGATATGCCCGGCCTTGCACGGGTGGAGTGTATCAATTTATTAAAATTTTCTCAAGTTACATGCCTAATTTTCTGTAACCATAATTACCAATCATCCTGGTATTTTTTCATATCCCGGTGTTCCCAGTATTTTTTCATATCCCGGTGCCTTTTTCATCTTGGTGTCCCCGGTGCCTTTTCATCTCGGTGTTCCCGGTGCATTTTCATCACCGTGCTCCCTATGCCTTTTCCCTCCCGGTTCCAACTGTGTAAATCTAACCTAACCATCCAGTTCCGGTGTTGCACATTTAATTACGACAGTTACCCAATTATCCATTCTAAGTGAAAAAAATCCATTAAAATTATTACAGACTTTTGAAATCCCAAAATTTGTAAATACCCCCTGTTTAAATTGAAAAAAAAAATCCCGTTAAACTACACCAAAGAAACAAATTATAAGGTTAAATAACAAATTGATCTAGTGTTTCTATCATCAACTTTCTAAAAAAACTGCATGATGTAATCTTTACTTTAACCAGTCTAATTCTTAAAACTTTCTATTTCAACTTAAAGTTTCATGGAAAATGAAGTTTTTAATAAGAAAATACTGTTATAAAGTTTTTTATAAGGGCCGTTTTTAATTTTTTAAATTATTAATAACCTTTTTAAAACAATTTTAGCCAAGTTTTATCTTTAAATACTTTGTTTTATGTTTAAAATTGTTTTTGTTGTATTATTTGCAACAATGCGAGTTAAACAGATCTTCTTTAGTGGAGAAGTAAGGTGAATTTTACAAAAATGCCTTATAGGGGATGAAGGGGTGGTTTTAGAAATTTGGAAATGATGTCATTGTCTTTCCCCCGTCCCCTTACGTATGTGTACCAAGTTTGGTTCGATTCGGACGGGTAGTTTTGGAGAAATTGAGCCAAATCTGTTCCGGACAAACCCAGGCAGGAACCCAGCCAGGCAGGCAGGCAGGGACACCTTCATTATATATAGAGAGATGTGTACCAAGTTTGGTTCGATTCGGACGGGTAGTTTTGGAGAAATTGAGCCAAATCTGTTCCGGACAAACCCAGGCAGGAACCCAGCCAGGCAGGAACCCAGCCAGGCAGGCAGGCAGGGACACCTTCATTATATATAGAGAGATTATCTTAGCTTTTTAAGCATTTTGGGGTCCCCTTTGATTTAAGTCCCCTTTGATATGGGGGCCCTGGGCAAGTGCCCCGAATGCCCTCCCAGAAATCGGCTCTGCTGTCCCGCGGGTTTATTACGAAACGCAAAATCAGCTGACTTATTGGCGGTTATTTGTATTACTAAATTTCAGTGTACTTACATCGCACATTTTGCCCACAAATAAACCTGTTTTACTCCCACAGCTTCAAGTTAAAATTTTAAGGACCTATTTAATTGTTCATATGATATTTTAGAAGTTTATCTGCAATTTAAAAAAAATTCTAGCCGGGGGAAATGATTAAAAAAGATAGTTCTAAGTTCAGTCTTGTAATTTTTGAAAAAGGTTGGCCACCCCTGTACTAGGAAATGTAGTACTTTTGATTCCGCGCTGATGACACTGCACTGCTGACATGACACGACTGAGAGAGAGAGAACTTTGACCGCTTCCTGTAATTACGCCGCGCTTCCTCTTTGGTATAGCGTCGATGACCTCATACTACCTTTTGCTTCTCTTCTCTCTCAAATAAAATCTCTCTCTCTCTCTTATATTGAGAAAAAAGTCGCCGCTGTTTCAGGAAAATTTTACTTTTGAACTCTCACCGTACGCCAAAGCTATTCGACGGAAAATTTTGAACGTTTGTTGAAGAAATATCCATGACGGTTATTTTCGTTCCCAAAGCTAATCGATTAGATCGCAAACTGTAGGTAGGTCAAATTTCGGTGGGTCGCGACAGTATTTTTGAATAAATGTATATTTGTTTACGAACGTGATTTTGGCTTTCTTTACCAGAGAGTAAAAGAGAACAAGATAAAAAACAACTTTGTGTCGAAAGTAAAGGATAACTTAAGAAAAACATTTGAAGTCGTGGTGTGGGTCGCTTTAGATTCTGTTCATAAAAAGTGGGTTGCGATGTTCAAAAGTTTGAGAACCCCTGGATTAGATTATTAGTTCTGGAATAATTTAATTTTAGAGTCGAAATTTTTTCTTCTTCTGCGAGTTCACACCCAGCAAAATCTGTGAACAGCAGAATTATGGTTTTTTATAGCCGGATACTCTTAAATATGGCCTTTTTTTTTCGAATTTAGAAATAGTTTAATCTTACTCCCTCTCTGATTCTGAGATATAGTTCGAGAGAATGAGAATTTAACTGGAAAGATGTCATTCTAAAAATCATGTATTGCCTAAAACTCCCGAAATGCCCGAAAACGATCGGAACACTTTTCTACGTAAATATAAGTGTTAAAAACTTTTTTTCTGGTGAAAATTTTTCATTGGAATATTCGGTCTTGTTCTGTTTTGAGCAAAAAATAAACGTTCTTAAAAATATTTTCTTTTTATTAATTTTATGGTGTTCTGATGCACCCCAGCAGTTAAGGGTGAATCGGAACACCGCTTGTTAAAATCTTTATTTTTCTACTTCAGTCTCTGATGGAAAACGTTGACGCGGATATGGTCGCAGCAGAGGATTTTGGGATACATCAGAATTTTTTTTTCGTCTTTTACCACAGAAAGGCATACTAGCTGCAATCCTTTCTATTTAGCAGAGATTTCAATATCCGCTATAACTCGGATGAAACTTTTGATTTAATACTGGGGATTGCAAAATGTCTCTGATGCACTGATGTTGACGTAGCTGATATGAGGGTAACCATGGTGACGGATGTGAGTTAGGAAAAACACTACACTTTTTTTCTTAATTTTTTTTTTCTCTTTTTTTGCAATCCTTATATAGAAAACACTTTAGTTGTGTTGTTTTTGCAGAATAACTTTGACACCACCTTGTGTTGTGTTTTTTCCTCTAACTCCTGAAAAACATTATCAAAGAGCAAAGAGTATTATCGATTAAGTGGAAGTAAATGTTTTTTAATTCGATAAAATTTTGTTGGGGGAATGTTTTAACCTCTTTTGCAATTCTTTGTTCCACACTTCATTATTCTTATATAATATGTTAAGTAGTGTAAGATTATTCTCGTTACTTTCTGATTTTTTGTAATTCGCTCTTGAGAAACTCCTTTACAGATTCCTGAATTTTACTTTGTCGGATAGATGATAGAGTACCCTGTAAAATTTTCGCAGAATAGGATAAATACGTGAGTCAAAACAGCAACCCTTGTATTTTCTCTATACTCAGTGCATAAGGTAGTTTAAGTAAACTTGTTATTGCGTGTGCGCAGAATCACTGAACTTAAAAGCTTCCCAAACCAAAGGTTATGTTCCCGTCGTTCATTTTTATTAGAAAGCAAGACTCGCTGTGTGACCAAAACGCTTTTCTACCGAACTCGATGAAGAAAAAAAAGTGACCAATCGAGAATCTCAATTGAAAGGGAATCTCAGCGGATATCCCCCCCTCCGGAATGTCCTTGGCTGTCAATGATGCAACCTGTTAGATTCACTTCATTGTCCATCGAGCGGCTGAAAAAAGAATGGAATTGATTGAGCGGTGGTTAAGTGCGAAAGTTCATGCTCAGTAGGATACATTTTTTCCGAGTCTTAAAATGTGGAATCAGGGGGGGGGGCAGTGGCGTGTATAGAAATTTATTTCCGTGCATGTTTAATACCTTCAATGTAGCTTTTTAATACACTCTTAGGAGGTAGAATTTGCGTTTTAAAGAACTTAATAAAAGAAAAGCTGTGAGCAACGAAGTTTCAAGTACCAAAGTGGAGACTGCGAGCCATAGGCGTAACGAGGGGGGGTTATTGGGGTTGTAACCCCCCCCATTACATCCACGGTTTCTAAAACATGAAAAACTAAAAAAAATTTCCTTTACAAGGAAGGCGGTTCACAAGGAACTGTTCTTCTAGGACGTAACCCAAAAGGGCCTCAAAATGAATTTAAAATACAACATTGAGAGACGAATTCTTAAAAAATTTCTGGGGGGAGAACCCCCAAACCCCCCTCTAAAATTTATACTGTGTTTTTCCCTTGAAAGTTAAGCCTCTCAGATGAAATTTTGCCTTTGGAAGTTTTGCAAAAAAAAAAAAAAATATATTATACCTATATTAGGCAGTGGCGGATCCAGGGGGGGCCCCCCTTGGACCCAAAAAATCACTTATAAGAGTGCGAAAAAAAGTCCCAAAAATACTCAAAATGTATTAAATCCCTACTTTTACAGGTCAAATTTCAAAATTTGACCCCCCCACGGTATCAAAAGGGGATCTTGAGTGATACTTTTCAGAAAATCTCCAAAATTTTGACATTTTTCTCAAAAGGTAAAGGGGATGGTCCGAAAAAGTGCCCCCCCTTGGAGCCGTGCTGGATCCGCGCCTGATATTAGGAAACATTTTTTAAAAGGGATATGTTGGAGGGGTTGACTGGTCGGAGTAACACCCCCCATGAGTCAACTCTAGTTACGCCACTGCTGCGAGCCCTCCCCCAGAATTTTTTTTTAGAAATTTGATCCTAAAAAACAGGGGTTTAACTTCTTTTGGTATACCAAGTCTAAATTTCTGGTAGGGCCCCAACGCTCTCCCCTTTATAAACGCCCCTGGGGGCGTAATATACTTTTGTTTCGGGGGGGTCGACTCAACATTATTTCTGAAGTAGGGTCAGTTGGGGTAAAATGGATAAAGGAATTTTAACAGTTTATATTGATAAAATTTTAATTTTTTGGGGCATACTGATTGTAGTTGAGCCTCAATAAAAATCAGCCTGCCAAAATCGGGATGTCTGGTCACCCTATTTGAAGTAAATGTTATAGGGTGTACAACTCTTAAGATAATTTAGTTGCGCTTTCCCCCCCTCCAAAAAAAAAAAAATAAAAAATGTCTTCAAATAATGATTGAAACAATTCTGTAGCAACTATTTTCCCCAACTCGGCAGAGTTCAAAGAAAGAGATAAGAAGAAAATCCGTCTTGACCCACGCGCATCGAGGTCAAACGATTAATCAGGCAGCACTCGTTAATTAAATACTAATCCGACTTTACGACTGGATGACTTCAATAAGAAACGCAATGGTCCAACCTTGTCTAATTAAAAGAAAATATCTGTGTATTATTTAACTTTACAACGTTTAACGTCCGCTAGCGGCAATGTTAGGAGTTATAATTTTTTATTATTAAAACTTTGAGAGATTTGCTAAATTAGTCAATTGCAAAGTTGTAGAGCAGCATCGATTAGTACGAAAAGAAACCTTGTGCAGAGAAATGCCTCGAATAGAACCCCTAAAACAAAACGCACGTTCAAAGGAATTTCCCCTCAAGCGAAAATGAAAATTTTTTCATCTTTATGACTTAGGTACTAATAAGTATTCTTGGATAATAAAAAAAAGGAAAATTCTCTGTTCTGGTACTCTGTGATCTTTGCAGGGTTCGCTAGAGATATACCTATGGGGGGGAAACCTAAGGAATTAGGCTGAGAATTTTAATTAGACTCAAAAAGTATAACTAACTCATGTAGATTGCCTGGAAGATGACTAATTTTATACCTAGAAATTTGACTCATTTTTGCCTCTAAATATCAATTCAAAAATTAAGCTGGAAAAGTTAAGGGTTCACAACCCTGCTTTTTGTCGCTAATTGATTATAGCCAAAGGTTATTCGTTTCAAACCTGTTTGATGTGCAATGATTACCGCATCGAGTTGCGAGACTCCCCCTGGAAAAAGTGTGACGAGATTCTTGTGGTTGACATTTTGATCCTTGTTTCTATCCTTACATCATCATAATTAGCTAAAGTTGAGCCTCTGTATATAAAATTTTGACAGGAAGTGCACCGGGCTTCAAATAGATCTGATGGTTACGGCCCTGGGATATGAATTATGGGTTATGAAATCGTTCAAATCAGAGCTTTGGATTCTCTGAATTCCCTCAAAAAAGCCTACAATAAGTAATACAAAAAAGAAAGATGACCTACTAAACGGTTTTGAGGTTCGTCTGGTTGGTTTAACATTTTCTGAAATTTCTGCTTTCATGTAATAAATGCCAGAATCTAACGGTTTTGGTGGTTTTAATATACGATTTTAAATTGTCAATTTCCACTTGGGATTATAACAACCTGCCATGCCCGGTTTTAAAAACCCCTATAGGTAGTTAGTTATAGGGGTGCATTTCCGACCCCACCCCTATTCCTATGTGATTTTTAGTCGTGTAAGTTTGCCCTATCTCTCCTATATTAGACAGCAACGTTAGTTGACCCAATGACGTCACTATAACAAAGTAGTGCCGAGCGCGGTGTCTGAATTTTGAGTGAAACTTCAATTTCGAAATATGATTATTTTGTTAAGCCCATGTATTAGTGCTTTTCAATCAGGATTCCTAACAGATTTCTCCTTCCGCATTTGTGACGGGTTCAAGAAACGTTGCTGTCGTGTATGGAAGTTTGTCTCATTAAGTTCTCTGTGGGGTTAGCAATGGTGGAATCGTTTGATTCTCCGCATCAGAGAACTTTCACAACCGTCCTCGTTGATCACTCATGTGGCTACACACTTTCTCAATCTGAAAGGCAGCTAGCTCTCCGAACGTCTTCCCTTTGTGGGGAATGCACAAAAGCATTGCGTTCCACCGTTTAGCCTTTTTTTTAAATATGCTACAGCACACACACGCGGTGGACCTCAGAAAGAGTTAAAACACTACTCTTAAGGGTCGGATTTCAGAGAATTTTCTGTGAGAGGACTCCCAACACCCCAATTTTTGACGTTGAACTTCTTTTCTGTGGCTTACAAAGAGCGGTCCTCTCTGAGAGTTAACCAAAAGTTCCTGAAATAAGTTAAAACACTACATTCAAAGATTAAATTTTTTTAAAGAATTCTTAGGGGAACATCCCTGAACCTCCGAAAATTGGCTACCTCTTTATAAACAGCTTTTCCCCTCTTGATACTATTTAATACAAGGAACTGTCCTCTTCGGGTGTAACCTAAGAGGTTACAAAGTGAGATAAAATGCTGCTTTCCAAGTACAAAAGGGGGGCCTCCCCCAGAAATTTTTTTTTTAAATTTGACCCTTAAAAACAGTATTTTAACTGGTTTTTAACCGTGATTTCGGAGGGGGGGGGCTGAAATAGCGTTTTGGAGCCTCTTTTGTCTGTGTGTTGTCCTTCAGAGCTAATTTCAAATTAAAATTCGCGTGTCTCGATGTCTGTGTGTTGGGGTAGTCCTGGTAACGGCCACTTGTGGGTATTTCAAGAACGCTGTTTTGCATTCATGGCCGCGCTTTTGGGTATTCCCGCACTTACTGACGCCAACAACGGAGCAATCAATATAGACACTATACCGTATGGTTAAAACTGAACTTTTAAAATATATATAATATGTGATCTTTTAAATTTAAAATAAAATGCGTTCTAGATTTCTTTTACAGTCGACTCTGCTTAATCAATGTTATCACCGAGATCAGAATGACAATAATGAGCGGTTCTATTATTTAAAGCCAAACAGAGTGTGAGTGTAACGAGAGAGTTTGCTATACATTTGATATGCATACTAGAAACTAGAAAGTTTCAAACTGCGTAGTCCTAACTTTTAAGTATTTATAAAACGCATTTTGCAACTTAAACATTCTTAAAGAAAAAAGTAAGAGTGGATCGTATACAACATTAATGACCCATTTCGTATGTTTATGTATGAAAACTGGCCTCCGTCAAGGGAAAAAAGGAGGTTTCTTTTGGAATTCACCAAATTGTGATAACAATAAGCGAAATGTTGATCACATAAAACGAAACATCTTGCTTTAAGTTAAATAGGAGTGACCTGTGAATTTCGATAACATTAACCGTGATCACATCATTAAGCGGAGTCGACTAATTTCATCTATACCTGGCTTCTCGCACGTGTGCTTGGCTGAGTGTCTCTAAATGTATATTTAAGACAAGCGTGTATGGGAAAAAATGTACGTATTTTGCATCAGTTGGGTGACCTCTAAGGATTCAAAGTGTCGAATGTGGGCTATAAATAAATAATTCGAAGCGAGATGAGGAAAGGGATGGACGAGGGTCACTGGGTTCCCTTCCAATGACCGTTCCGAAATGGCATGATGGGAGGATAGGAGATTGCTTCGCGATGCGTTAGAGGGAAGTATCACTGCATGCAAAAATAAACTCATTTGAGAACACTTTTTTTTTTGTCACCTTGTTAAAACACCTTATTGTGGTGTGATTGTGTTCTGAATATGTTTGAAAAGCGTTAGGATTGTGCGAGAAAAAATTTCGGAAGGGAAGTTTGTGGGGAGTAAATCCTTTTTATGGTCAAAAATGGAAATTTTCTGAATTTCGTGGGGGATATATCCCGGAAATTCCCTTGGAGATGTGTTCCGAATAGTGTTTGCCTATCTATTTACATATCTATCCATAATTAAATCGGATTAATTAAATACCTAATGCATGTGAGGAGTTACAAAAAATTATTTTATACTTTTAAGTCCATTTAAAAAAAAGAGTTTTTTATTTCATTACTTGAATCGTTTATGACACTCGGGTATCCAACATGAACCAGGTGTCTGTTTAGAACACAGGTTCTCAAACTTTTTCAAAAAGAAGGGAATCTGGGATATGTTTTTTGAAATTTGAGTCTAAAAAACATGGTTTTTGGTACACTAGTCTGAATTTCGGGCAGGGCCGTTCCGGCCAGGCGTGCTGGCCGTGCCTGCACGGAGGCGCCGACCGATGAAGAGGCGCCTTAGAAAATTTTTTTGACCCCTAACTTTAAGGGAAAAATATTCCGTTACGTCCTGACTCAAAAGAAACAAACCTAAGTAGTAAGCTAGATCTCCTTTCCTTTACAAAAAAAGCTTCAAAAGGCGCCTACAAACGAGTAAAGAGCGCCCTTACTGGGTTATACACACCCGTCCCCTTAAGAGAACTAATATAGGCGCCTTTTAAGAGAAGTACATTTTGAACTTTTTGTATGGGGCGCCCTCATCTAGTGAATCTATTAAAGGGTGCCAACTCTTAACAAAAATTTTAACATGCCCGACTTTGAAAGCTATAAGGAAGACTCCTTTTAGCTTTCAAATTGTATGGGGCGCCCCATCAAATAAATATATATTCAAAGCGCCCACCCTGAGAGAAAAATTGAACACTGAATATGTAAGGCGTCTTACTTAGCTAAACCAAATTGTGTGAGTTGTCTTAATTAAATGGATTTATCAAAGACCGCCAGACCTGCGAGTGAAAATTTTAACATTCCCAACTTTAAAAGCTATACCATATTGTATGGGCGCCCCCATCAAATGAATCTATTCAGGGCGCCCAGCGCGCCCATTCTGAGTGAGTGAAAATTTAAACACTCCGGACTTGAAAGCTGTGTAAGGCGTCTTAGAAAAACCGAATTGTATGAATCTATTAATAGGCGCCCTCCTTGGATGAAGATTTGATTCACCAGTTATTAAATAGCTATCAAGCGTTTGCCTCAAATCATATTTTAATAGATGTCCCTTAAAAATTTCTATATAATATAGGCCCTTGACTTGTGAAAAATTGTTTTGAAGAAGACTATTGTAAAAAACCGAATGGATATCTCTTACGTAAATTTATTAGGTGCACCTGCTCTTGAATATCTCACACAAATAAATTTGTTGGAAGCACACACCTGAGGAACTATTTTTTTTATTTATTAATTTTGATTTAATTGTATTTATACATATGCTTTCAAAATAAAATACAGTTACACCAAAAAATAAATATAAAGGGATTTATTATGCTTTTAATTTGGAGTATAAATCTAGGAATTTAAATTCATTTTCAATGAATGGTCGGCCCGAGGCCCGGTACCATTTGATCCACGGACCGGGGAATGGGGACCACTGCTCTAGATCCATCCATACAAATATTTGGAGATGGAGAGTGAGGGAGAGAGAGAGAAGAGCTATTATTGCGACTTAGTTCTCTGGAGACGGGAGAAGATGATGAAAAGGTGTTCTCATCATTACATAAAAAAAAAAAAAAAAAAAAAAATTAGTGCTTTCAAGTTCAGAAGCGTCCTTGTTTATTTCACTCAATATACGAGGGGGCAGAAAACATAAAAAGTTCCCGCCATTTTTGTGAGGGTGGCGACTGGGGGACCTCCGGGCTTTTGCCCGAGCACGGAGAATTTTTACTGGGAGGGTGTTGTACCGCCGGGATGAAGTACATAGTTGAGTTTTTGGTGTCGTGCTCTTTGGTTTAAAAATGGCATGGCTGCAGAAAGTGAAAGGAATCAGGTTAGTCGCTAGTGACTCACTCCATTTTAATTCTCTCTCCGTCTCACTTTTTAAAAAATAAAAGTTAAACTATAAAAAAGATAATTAAATGACAGACGTGTTTAAGAAAATTATTTCTGAATCTCAAATAAAAACAAAACAAGCTAACTGGACTAGCTGGATAACATATAACATCCAGTATCATTCTGAAGGTAAATAAACAAAAACTTTTGAATAAATCTATTATTAAACTAAATTAATCAGTTTTTAGTAGATTGTTTTCCATATTTTTATGTATCATACCTGTTATGCAACTGGATCTTTTTGTCTAAATTTAATCTAAAATATTTCGATACAATGGATATTAAAGTTTTATATAAAGCAGCACAGAGAAATAAATTTTGGTACTTATATACCGTCGACCGTTCAGCAGCCGTTAAATTCAGCGGTACAGCTATAGAGTAGTCAATAGGATTTGATAACGTTTTCGGATTCGGATTCAGTGGCATGGTCGACGGCATAATACGTGATACGTGAATGTTCTAAAAAGTCCTCCTTATTGGATTTTTAAGATTGATATTTTGCTTTCTTTGTATCAGCAGCTGTTTTTCATTTATACCTAATTATAAGCTTAATTTATTAAAGGTATTTCAAATTTTGAGTTATTGGTGCCAAAATTTCTCGGGGTGTCGGTTACTGGGTGCTGCTACCATGCCAACTTAAAAATATTTTAAAAATAGAAAATAATTACTTTTTCAAACAAATTGTTCTCTAGATAAATATTGAAACTTCATTTAATTTTTCAAAACAAAAAGTTTTTTCAGGATAGTTTTATTAAGTAGCAATAGCTAATTAATTTTTATATTGTTCTTAAAGTGTCAATTACTGGTAACCATCAGTTACTGGTTAGATAAATAGCCAAACCATACAGCCTCTATCGAGAACTAGGCGAAAATTGAGTAATCCTAAGTGAATATTTTTGAGTTTATGGCCCAGGGCCGTATCCAAGGGGGGTTCAAACCCCTCCCGAAATTTTGACATCAATTTTTATACTGTTTTTCATTGAAAATTCTGCAAATTTATAAGGAGCAATTCTCTTCGGTTGTTAGCTAAAGGGTCTCAAAATGAGTTAAAACACTACTTTTAGGGGTCAAATTTCAGAAATTTTTCTTGGGGAAAACCCCCAACCCCCCCCCCACAAGGGAGGGTCCAGACCAGATTTTCGGGGGGGGCCATGTCAAAGTCGGAGGGTATTACATTCGAAATTTTCAGTGCCTCAGAAAAATTTTTGAAGAGTGCTTGCTTTCAAGCAGCTTTTTAGGGGTTTATAGTAACTTAGAGGATATCCAGGGCCCGTGCCATTGTTATAGAAAGTGGGGGGGGTGAAACATTTTTGTAAGGCCATAATAATACTTGTGTTCGCGAGGTGTTTGGCTCCCAACTTTTCGAGTATAACATAAATAAAATGCGAAACTTTGTTAAAGTTATAAAGGTTTCTTCAGATAATGCTAGCTCGAAAGCAAATGTGGGGGGGGTCTGGGGGTCCTCCCCCAGAAATTTTTTTGAAATTTGGCTTCAAATAGAAGTTTTTCTACTCATTTTTGTACTTTTGGTATCCATTGGATAACACCTAAAGAGGGTAACTTCTTACACTCCTAACAGGAGAGGAGAGAAACAAGTTCAAGGAGAAAACAGTAAATAAGTAACCATGAGAAATTAATAGGGGGTCTGGGGGGTGCCCCCAAGAAAATTTTTGAAAATTTGCCTCTAAAAATAAAGTTTCAGCTCATTTTAAAAGCATGTAAACCACAGAATTTTCAAGGATGAAATTATAAATAGATGCCCAATTTTGAAAAGGGCCGGGGGTCCTCTCCTGAAAATTTTTGCAAATACGTATTTAAACTATAGTATTACCGGTTTGAGAGGGCTTGAGCCCCATCCAATGTTAGCTGAAGGGGGGCTAAGCCCCTCCCCCAATATTTTGTGATGTTTGGATATTTTCTGGTTTGGAATCCCCTTCAAGAGCGGTTATTTGGTGAGAGGGTAACCCACAAAAGGTCTCAGAATGTGTTAAAAATTTCTTTTATTTAAGGGTCAAATTTTAAAAATTTTCTTGGGGAGAGACCCCAAACTTTGGAATTAAGCTGAAATGCTACTTTTAACAGAGAAATTTCTAAAATTTTTCTGGGAGAGATCCCCCAGACCCCCATCTTATTTCGAGCTCGCAATAATTACACAAAACTTTTACATTAAATGAACCTCAAAATATTACACCTTGGCGATATTTAAAGGGACATGTAACGAAATTTAATCTATACATCTGATACAAAATTAGGTAATTAGGCACATAAACTTAATGGTTGTTTCTTTTAATTTTATGTTTTTTAATGTCTTGTACTGGCCCTCCCCCCCCCAATATTTTATAAAAGTTGGCGCCTAAGGATGTCAAAATATTAAAGGGGGGTTTGGGGGTTCTCCCCCAGAAAAGTTTTTGAATTTTAACATTAAGAAAGTGTTTTTTAAGCTATTTGTTAGGGTTTCTCGGGGGGGGGGGCCATGGCCCCCAGGGCCCCCCCCCCTGGACCCGCCCCTGCCCCCCACCACCAAAAAATGAGTTATCATTATTCTTTAAACTGAAAACTGTAAAAATTCCCCATATTGAAAAAAGCTTGATTTATTTTAACTGAAAACTAATTTTAATTAAATAAGCAATGCCAATATTATTTATTTATTAATAAGTAGAACCCCTTTACAACGTCCCTCTGTTATAGCAACCCTTGCCTTACAACAACCAGTAATAAAAGCACCTTTTTATTACAAAATATTGTTAATTTTATTCGTTAAAAGGTCCGCATTTTATTGGCACCATAAGGAGTCGCTTTATCAAAGTTCTACTGTATCATTAAGTTAAGTAATATCAAATTTGTTTAAAGTAATTATTAATTAGTTAAAATTAACAAATAATTTAAAATAAGTGATTAATTAATTAAAAATTAATTAAAAGTAAAAATTAATTAATTTAGAATTAATTATTAATGGGGGTGAGGTGTAAGGGGCGCCGTAATTTATTGGCACGGAGGCGCCTTCATACCCAGGAACGGGCCTGATTTCGGGGATAGGGGTGTCCCCTCCCCCCTTCCCTGTCTGGTCACCCTATTTTACACCGTACGATTTTGAAGTGAAAAGAAAATGAAAAGTGTAATGTATGTTGAAGCTCAGTGAATAGCCTCCTCTTGTGATATCGTCTGCGCCAGTGGGCGACCCCCGCCCACCTGTGCGAGCGGCGTGGGATGGAACACATCGATTTGCAAACGATAGTTGGGGCAGCAAAATCTCGTTTCTGTGACTAACTTTTTGGGATTCTCAAACATTATTTGAGCTGTACTAGTCCCCCCCCCAAACTGTGTGCACAGCCAGATTTCTTTGAGAAGTTAACAAAGTGTCCCAATTTCGATCAAATGTGTGGTGTGAAAGTTGTTTATATGCATACTTCTTTATTCATTCAGACCTTTGCATGCATATACTTCTGCACCTTCGTTCATTCAGACTTGTCACTTTTGGTATTCATTTTTGGATGAATCGTCCAAAGTGAAAAGTGTGAATTCACTCTTTTACTTTTCTATGTGTATGGAAACTAGCGATTCCCAGAGGGAGTGAATCCACTCATCAGGATGAACAGTGAAACATTGTGCCTTTATGCAATGAATCTCTTCACTCGTTTCATTTAGTAAAACGGTAAAGTCTACCCTCGTCGCCTCCTATACCTTTGTCGCGCCCTCGTATTACTCGAACTCTGAGTTCATACTCAATACAACATTAGTAAAGTTCAGGAAGGAGTTTTTCAGGAGTAAATTACAAAAAAAAAAAAATCAAGAAGTAACGCGAGTGTATGTGACCTTATACTACTTTACATGTTACGATCAGAACGATTTTATTATTGAATCTGGAACGAAGATTTGCGGAAGAGGTTGAGGATTTTATAGAATTAAAAACAATTACTTGCACTAAATCGACAATATTACTTCTTTTCGCTCTTTGATTTTCAGGAGTAGGAGGAAACGGCCATTTCAGGAGTTTTAAGGGGGCTTAGAAAAAAAAGAGAAATTCACAGGAGTTTCTGAAGGGGACGTTCGAACCCTGCTATACAGGGTGTCTCAAAAGGTCGAGTACAAACTTGGAGGGATGATAGTACTCATCAAGACGAACAAGAATTGGTATAGAAAGGGGGGTCGCAAATGAGTTTTAAGGGGTGAAACCCCGGGGTGAAAATCAGCAAAAAAACTTGCATATTTGTGCAGGAAGAGACACAATCGTTCGATTCCCGTAGTTATTTTGTGAAACAACTTCAAATATTATAACTTCTTCTACTAAGCGAGTTTTCCCACCAGTAAAACTATTGCATTCGACAGGAAAAAAAATGTCGCCAATCCGTGATCGCCAAATACTATTTTGTGATTCTTAAGGTAGGTAACTCAAATTTCTATGCAAAAGGTATTATTAATGTTTTTTAAAGAGAATCGTAGAGGCCAAACTTAGAAATAAGATCACGTCGTGCTATCTCATACCTGCCAAGTACTCCGATTTTATTGGATTTACTCCTATTTTTAGTTTCTTCTTCGATGATCCGATTTTTTCCTAAAAAGTCCGATTTTCCGATTTTTTAAAAATACTCTTTTTGCAATCGTAAAAAACTATTTTAATTTCTAAACTCTTTAAAGTTATTCCAAGGTGTCTACTGATTATGTGAAAGTCCTGAAATCGTATTACAGTCCGAAATTTCAATGAAAGATAACGAATTTTCATTTATGTTTCCGTACTTTTGCCTGTAAAGTTGGCTTTTTGCATTGCTATGGTGGACTGAAAAAACAACTTGACGGTCGCGATCGCGTTTTTCTTCCTTCGTGTTGATGTCATTAGTTTTAAAAGCTTGTTTTTGAAGAAATTGTTCACTACTAGCTGGAAAATTACGAAAGTAATAGAAAACAAAGAGAGAAATCTATCATTTGAATAAAACTAATTTTAGAGTTTTAATATCAAACAAATAATTACAAGTAGCAAAAATCCAACCAGAACTAGACCAAATTTTTTTAAGGTCTCTCAATGCATCATTTCTTAAAATCAGTCTTTTATTTTCGTTTTCTTATTCTTAATTTTTTAATAAGGTTTCAGTATTACATTTTCTTTCTTAAAATTATTTTTTCCAGAAAAAGATTTAATTTTAAGAGGGATGTTGTTTTTGTTTCTTCATAGGTTTTTTTATCTGAATTATTTGTGCTTTGTAGTTCAAATATTAACTAAAAAAGTAGCTTAAGTTTTAAATCGTCACCGAAAAATAGATGGGTGGGCTTTCATATGTAGTCCGTGAAAGTACTCCTATTTTTTTCTCCATCAGATTCGCAGCTATGCAATCTAGATGAATAGCTTTTAACATTTTTGTGATTCAAAAATTTAAGATACTTCAAATTTAAACTAATTTAGTTATTTTTATAAATGATTTCAACTCTAGACTCAAAAATATTGGTCAGCCAATTCAAATGAACATCTTCGAAATCAATTAGATAGTTGATTAAAAGTAACTTTGTGGACAGTAAAATGATTTTGCTCTAAAGCCTACAAAATTAGTTAATTAGTTCAATATTATGATCTAATCTAGGGTAAAGATTTGATGGCCACTTTTAATAAAGTGATTCATGGATCCAAAATATCAATCACATGTGGATCATGGTCACAAGTAACAAATGGCCATAAGCTTTCCATGCTTGTGGCCATTAATGCACAACTTTGAAAGTTTAGAACGTCCGTACAGCCTTAGCCGGTGTGAAAAGCTATTCCTTCTTGGCTAAGAAATTGCTGGCAGCGTCACACCCAAAGGTTAATTAATGCCCTGGATGGAGCAATCGTAACTAGCTCTAATCAGCAACGTGTGAGTACTGCTATCGTGTTAGCTGTCGTGGTACTGAAAGGTTTCATAGCGATAATAAACAAGAGAAAATTATTTTAAAAGTGGTAGATTGCCGCTTGGGGAGGGAGGTGAAACATCACTGAAAAAGAATTAATTTTACAAGAAACTAGTGTTATTTAAGTCACCACTCTGTTAATTAATTTTAAAATGACTTTGTCTGTGTACTGACGATAGGCTTTACTGTCCCCTCCTGGGGTCTTATGGCATAACGAAGCTCCTGGGGTAAAACAGTTGGTGTGTCCTCGAAGGCGCTATGCCATTCTTTCCCAGGAGAGATAACCAGTTATGGCCCCATCTCTCCATATTCTACCCTCCACAGCACAGGGATACAAAATTGGCCGAGCTCGGCCGAACTCCCATTTTTGACCTTGAATTAGCCGATTTTGAATTTTTAATAATTTAGTCATGAGAATAACGGTTATGTTGTCGCATCTAAAGAACATTAAAGAATAAAACTGTTTAAAATGCTTATATTTTTAAACTCTTTTTTTTTTATTAAAAAATGTTTCATACAAAATTTAAGTCTTCATTACATTTTTTTACAGGTTGTTTCACAAAGAGCTCCCTGGTTTTAAAAACAAACGAATAGACAAAAATACGCCACGCCGTCTGCTGCAATGTACTATACTTCTTAGACCAAAGAATTTCTTAACACAATTTCTTTAAAATCGGTAGATAAAAAAATTAATAGATGGCAGCCCAAGATTTTGTGAAACGAAGGAAAAGGAGTCCTTGAAATCCTTGTCATACAGTATAGGGAAATAAAATTTACGGAAGAAACGATTTCTGAATCGAAAGGTCTAAAAAGTACATTGCAGTAGACGGCGTATTTTTATCATGTTTTGTCTATTTGTTTTTAATTTTTAAAACCAGGGAAGTTCTTTGTGAAACACCCTGTAGTTGAGTCTGTGACATTTCTTTAAAAAACTGAAAACGTTAAAAGAAAAGCATCCATAAAAAAAAATTCTATTTTTCTATTGTAAATTACATTATTTTTTTTTAGCTAAATTCATCTGGTTCAAAAATTTCCCTTTTTAAATCAAAGCAAGACATTGAATACTACAAAAGATAAGGTTTTCGGTTTTTATTGACCACGCAATTTGACTTCATTTAATAATTTAATAAATTAGTTTGGATTCATTAAGTTTGCTAAATATCGTCTAATGGTAAAAATCACCTTTCGAATTCTTCATGATTCAAGTGTGGAAAAGACCCTTAGTTTCTACATTTTGCCGTGAATAAAAATAATTCCGATGTTTGCACATTTTAAATACTATCATTATTCTTTTAATTATTTTAGAAACTGCTTACAAAATTAAAATATTTTCTAGAATCACTTGTAATACATGTTTTTAGGCTTTGTTTATAGGTATTCATCCAAAATTTACAAATAATTATATTTCTTGATTAAATTTATTAGGGAGGCCAAGGTCCTACATGGACTGTAGAGTCGAGGAGGAAGGAAGAAGGATTAAATTTATTATTTTAATTATCCTTTTATTATATTAAATAATTAATTATTGCTTTTAAGCATTGAAAAAGTTTTCGAGATTAGTATTATTTTTTCGGGTAAACCTAATAAAATGAGTACTCATGTATTAATGAAAGGGTCTGTGGATTATTATGAAGGGTATGTTCTATTCAATTCGATAAATTAAAATATCAATTTCACGTTGGAATTTCAACTTTTCTGAGATTTTTAGCTTAAAAATATTTAAAAATTTAAAAATAAAAACTCATAATTAAATATTACAACGTAGCTTAAAACTACTGTAAAAATAAAACCGGAAAATCTTAGAGTTTCATTACCACTATTTTAACGATAAAATAAGAATGGAAAAAAATTGCGCCAAATTGCTAATAAGTAGACAATTTTGGTTGAACATGCATTAAAAAAGAAGACTGATCGAAATAAATCTTTCGCTACGAAAAGAAAACTTCTTGAAAAAGTTACAGTTAAATTTACTTTTTGCAATACGAGTTTTATTATTTTGATGTAAAAAATTACGGAATCGAACTATTGTGTCTCTTCCTGTACAAATATGCAAGTTTTATTGCTGATTTTCACCCCGGGGTTTCACCCCTTAAAACTCATTTGCGACCCCCCTTTCTATACCAATTCTTGTTCGTCTTGATGAGTACTATCATCCCTCCAAGTTTGTACTCGACCTTTTGAGACACCCTGTATACCCATTCCTATTCGAAATACGCTTTCTATCATTTTATATCGACTTTCAGGGCCCTAAGATCCCAATGTGAATTTTCGGGCAGATGGCCGTTTGGTAAAAGTTTCTCTGGAACACCTGCCCGAACACCCTATCATTGTTTGGATTTAGTTTGGAAACTAAATGCAAATTAATGCAGTAGTTGTAGAAATAAGCTGAGATCAGCAGCGAATACTTTAGAATTGTGATTAATGTGTTAAATCCGTGCTCATATAATAGCGTTTTTGGGGTCGTAATGAGTCATTTAGAATTGAACGCGACAGACAATGCGAGCTCTGTTGTCAAGAAAAGTTGTAATCTAGTACAGTTAATGTGATCAGGTTTTCAATCTAAAAGGTTTGTGGGTCCTACCCCCCTGAAGGAAGTTTTGTATAAATTTGACTCTTTCAACTCATTTTCAGACAATTGGGATGGACTGACTTTTTGATACGCAACAGAAGTTTTGAAGGGAAAAAACTAATCGCCAAAACTTCGAGAGCACCATGAACTTCCTTCTGTAAATATGATACTTTTTTTAAAATTTTAACTATTAAAGGAGTAATAATTCAGCCTACTAATTAAGAAATTTTGATAGACTACTCCCAAAAAATATTAAAAAATCTTGGCTTCTATTTAATACCTAATAATAATTTAAAATCTATCTTTACATGTTTCTCGTTTCATTAAAATAACCGGGACTTAATAAAAAAGCGGGACAAAGAGACCAAAAGCGGGACGTTTGGTCACCCAAAGTATAGTCTACTTATTTATAATCTTTGATTAGCGCCTCTAAGCAACCGTGAACCCTCTATACATTCATTGCAGTTACAAACCGTATAATGTTAATCTCCATTCTCCATCACCAGTGCATCATCGTAAATCTCTTTTTCAATGTTGGCTTTTGAGCCTATTATAACCTAAAGGATTTCACACTTTGTGTCCAAGGTATTATTATTGCGGCCTCATTGTGTGAGTTCTGTTGTTTAATACAATAATAGGCTCCTTATATCAAAAGCTGTACGGTACAGTCATTTGTTGCTGCCGTATAAAAGCAAACATTCGTCAAATCGCTAAACAATTGCTTAATCGTTTCTAATATCTATACTAATCCTTTATTACAATGGAGCAGGCGCGGATCCAGGGGGGGGGCAATTGACCAGTTGCCGGTACATGCCAGTTGCATGTACCCGGACTAGGTCTATCAAAACGAGTTAAAAATATGTTTTTAGTGGGTCAAATTTAAAAAATTTTATAGTAATTTATAATTTCATAGAAGTGTC
Organism: Tetragnatha montana; assembly: GCA_963680715.1. NCBI lineage: Eukaryota > Metazoa > Arthropoda > Arachnida > Araneae > Tetragnathidae > Tetragnatha > Tetragnatha montana. The sequence continues at coordinate 54,310,927 of OY796685.1, forward strand.
TCAAACTCTATCTAATTTTTGAGTCCCCAGTGCAAAAATCCAGACGCCACTGGAGTGATGAAAGGAGAGGGAGAAAATGGAAGACCTGTTGGGCCCCATGTGTCTATTTAGAGGGCATATGCCATCTAGGGCAGAAATGATCGCACAAATATTTTTCCGATGACTCCGAATCTCCGATGACTTCAGAACGACTGTGGATTAAATTCCGTGTTAAAATTTTAAAAATGAGTCAAGAGATTTTAAGGTCTAATTTTAAAAAACTTCTGGTAGAGGACCCCCATACCCCCTTCCTTCCCTGGGACGTCATCTAAAGCATCGTCAATAAAACAGGGCCGTATCCAAGGGGGGGGGGTTAGGGGTTCAAACCCCCCCCCCCCCCGAAATTTTTGACATCAATTTTTATACTGCTATTTTTCTTGAAAATTATGTCTCACAAGGAGCAATATCCTCTTCGGGTATTTCCCAAAGGGTCTCAAAATGAGTCAAAACCCTACTTTTAAGGGTAAAATTTCCAAAATTTTTCTGGGGGAGTACCCCCAAACCCCCTCGAAATTTTGAAATCTATTAAGTATACGGTTTTTCCTTCAAACTTGTGTGATTTGCAAGGAGTGGTCCTCTTTAATGTAACCTAAAGTGTCTCAAAATGAGTTACAATGCCACGTTTAGGGGGAAAATTCAAAAAATTTTCTGGAATAGGAACCTAAAAACCCCCTTAACATTTTGCCATTTATTACAATATACCTTCTTTTTACCTTGAAAATTCGGCCGCTTACAATGAGTGGTGCTCTATGGGTGTAATCTAAAGGGTCTCAGAAATTAGATAAAACACTCTTTTGAGGGGCAAATTTCCAAAAATTTTCTGGGAGAGGACCCCCAGACCCCCCTTTTACTTCAAATTCAGATTGTTTATACAATTTTAAATTTAGTGCATCAAAATTTCAATACAGTGTTGTCATCTAAAACTTAACATATAAAAGTACCCGTAAGGAGGTACCTCAGAAAATATTTGAGTCAACCCCCCCCCCCCGAAACAAAAGTCTGGTTACGGCCCTGCAATAAAAACATTGATATTTTTGCACTAAGTTCACATTGATCTATAAAATACTCGGGTGGAGAGACCTTAGGAAAAGAAATTGGGAGTCAAAACCCTTCCCGAAAAACAAAAGTATGTTTGTACGGCCCTTTAGTAGACGACCTAAAATGGGTTTTTAGGGTAAAAATTTCAAAATTCTTCTGGGGAAGAACCCCCAATCTTCTTAAAATCTGGTTGCCCCCCCATAGGTCCAGGCTGGATCCGCCATTCAATGGAGTTATTTAATTTTGAATTACCCTGTATATTTGTGCTGGTTTGACTTGAGTGAGATCAGGGTTGGCCAACCCGTCAAAAAGTTTGAATTCAAGTAGCAGCAATGTGTTTCTCATTTTAAGAATGCGATAGTTGCTAATATCTGACAAACACGTAGGGAACAAATAGGGACAAAAACAAAGTCAAAATATCGTAAAAGTTTTTCGTTTTGGAGTGCTGAAGCCCCCTAGCCCCCCCCCCCTTGGATCAGACGCGGATCTAGCACGACTACAAGGGGGGCACTTTTCCAGACCATCACCTTTACCTTTTTGAGAAAAATGTCAAAATGTTGGGGATTTTCTAAAAAGTATCACTCAAGATCCCCTTGTGGTACCGCTAGGGGATATGGGGGTCCTCACCCAGAAAAGTAAAATTGAAATTTGACCTGTAAAAGTAGGGTTTTAACTCATTTTGAGTACTTTTTTTGGGTCCGCGCCTGGCCTGTATCCGCCAGTGTCTGTTAATATGCGTAAATGCAGAATTTCCCAACCAGGGTTCCCTGAAGCATTCTCAAGGGTTCCGCAAGCAATATGAGCACTTAATGACTGTTCCAGGTAGGGGAAAGCCATTTAACCCCACAAAAAGTACCTAAATACTTTTTAGTGTTCTAGAAATTAAAATTTTCCTGGGGGAGGACCCCTGCCCCCCCATTTATTTACGGTTTATGTCCGACAGTTTTACAATTCATTCAATATTGATATTTTCTTTTGAGAATTGTTTAATTTTTTAGGGTGAGTTGCATTTTGTATGTATAGTAAGTAATTAACAATAACTTAATTTTTTTACCAAGCATCAGGCGTATCTTATTTTATACACCGATTGCATTGGTCTTAAAACGACGCATGATAGTTATTTCCTGTTGTTAATAAATTTTAAAAATTATTGGGGCTTCCGTAAAACTTGAACATTGTCTCAAGGGATCCGTGAGGGTGAAAAGGTTGGGAAACGTGTCTGTAAGTACAGAATTTGACCCTCTCGGCATATATAGGAGTCAGTGTTGATTCAGTTGGGCGGCCATCACTGACTCACATTCCCGCCTCACTGAATTCCATTGTCTCCCGGATTCGAACGTCACCCCTCCGCCTTTTTCGCACGTAAATCCCTCCAATTCCATTGTTTCCGTTTTTTAAAAATCCTTTTGTCCTTTGAAATCGCAGTGCCGTAAAAATTATTGGACGTCAGTAAATTCAGTTTCTTCGAAGGCCGTTTAGCCCAGAGACCCGGAATATTATTTCTGTTGGGGGGGGGGGGGGGGTCAAAAGGAAAACTTGTGGGTTACCTGGGGCCAAAAGGGCTGACTGCAGCGTTAGAAATTGGGTAAAAAAAGCACACTGATCCTGCGAACCACTTCTTTGCCAATCTTCAGTGCTGAAATTGAAGAAAAATATTTGGGGGGGACTCGCCTTTTTACAGAGTCGATGATTGATGGAGGGTAAAATATGACTAATTTTTTGTCCCTACTCAAATTGATAATCAAGTTACAGATTACTTAAAATTGCATAGTTAGGGGAAAGTGAGGGCTAATGGGACATTTTTGAAATTCTAGAATAAAAGCACAAATGCAGTTATTATATTTTTTATAACCTTAAAACTATGTAACATTTAAGTCTTTACAAATATTGATGGAAAGTATAAAAAAAAACATTTGGTTTGGGGGGCTAAAAATTTGTTAATCGAATTGAATCCTCTTGCTCAACTTAATGTTAAAAAGTTGTGAATAATCGAATTCCAAGTACAAAATGGGGGGTTTGGGGGTTCTCCCCCACAAAATTCTTGGAAATTAGACTCTAAAAACAGGGTTTTAACTCATTTTTTGTGCAGCAAATCGTGAGTAATAGAGATTAGTTTTTGGAAATTTGACCCTAAAAATACGAATATATTTGCGAATCGGAATACTGGGAGACTGCTGGCACGCTGATAGACGATTCCGAACACTTATTCAAATGGGAATTTAGGTCAGAAAAAATAAATTTGCTTTCGTATTTAAATCTTAACTTTAAATTTATAAATTTTTTTCGCGGAAACAAATATTTTTGGGAAAGGGGACGGTAAAAATATTTCGGGGCACGGTCCAATCATTTCGGGGGACGGCGTCCCCCCGCGTCCCCCTCCAATTTCAGCACTGCCAATCTTACTGGTCCTCAACCAAAATGACTGGTCCGCAAAGTTAATGTCAAATGTCAAGTTTTGTAAAGTAACTATTGCACTTACAATGAAGTAACTAGTAAGTTTGAAAATATCTTATTAAGTACTATTCAATTCTTGATTAAATGTTAATATTGCACTAATTGACATAAAACTTCTAATTAGTTTCGTATCAAAAAAGAACGCGTCTAGAACTGAAGAGTGGGATATTTTTTCGCCATGGCGGACCTGTGATTTTCTGACCGTAGTGGTCCGATCCGTTTTTCAGTGGTCTCAGTAGTGGTCAGTAACTCTGCCTAGGAGAAACAAGTTGGATCATAGAGGAGAAATTAAAGCGTAGTGATAGCAATGAAGCACTTCCTTAACCACTAATTTTGATTAATCTTAAAGAGTAACCGACATTAGCAGGGCTTTTGGCAGTGATGGCGTATGAGAGAAATTTATTTTGGGAGGATTATTCCCACTTAATGGGTCTGCTTTTTAATACAATTTTAGGAAGAATTTGAGTCATAGAGAAAAGTTGTGAGAAATAAAGTACCAAAGGGAAGCTGGGTGTGTCATCCCCCAAAATATTTTTGGAAACTTTACCCTAAAAACAGGGTTTCAACTTGGTCTTGGTACAATTAGTCCGAATACCGAAAATGCATTTTTCTGTAGGATTTGGATGAACTTGTTATAACAAATTAGCGTTAAAAGAAAACTACATTTTATGAAATATAGTTGACTTCGCTTAATGTCGGATAATATTATCGAAATTGACTGATCCCGATCACTCTTATTAAATTAACGCAAAATGTATCGTCTTATGTGATCAAAATTTGGTGAAATCCCCTTAAAAACCTCCTTTTTCCTGAATTTTTAATTCGTAAATATACATAACGTGTCATGATGACCCGCTCCTATATTTTTTCTTTAAGAATGTTGGTTTGGTTTGGTTTTTTGGTTACATATATTTTCCGGTGTGTGTGCTTGATCTCAAGGATCCGCTTATACACCTTCGTCAAGTAAGACAGACACAACAGAATTTTTACTGGCACAAAGAAGGAAAATACACCCAGGGGCGAGGTGAGAATCGAACTCACGACGGAGCAGTGCGCAGACTGCTGACGTGAAAGGCAGAGGAGCAAACCGAACAGGCCATCCCGTCCCCCTTAAGAATGTTTAAGTTGCAAAATATATACTTGAATATGGTTGGTTGGTTGGTTGGTTAGAGACATTTGCTTGCCCTTATGTCGGCCGCTTAGTCTTCTTTCCTTCCTTTTTTCTTTTTTAGGACTTAATGTAGTCTACCACTATCGAAATTTTTCCAAGGCTTTTATCAATCATTTAATTTAATTTTATTTTGAATATCGTTTTAAATCGTGATTACAATGCAAACACTCTGTTTGTCACTTTTCATTATAGAATCGCTTATTCAATGGGATGATCTTGTACAAATATGATCTCATTAAAAGCGGAGTCGACTGTAGTGAGGGCTTGTTGCTGGCATTGATGAAATAAATAGGTAGAGGAGGGAGCGCCCAGCAACAGGTGGCCGATTCAATTACTCGCGTTGACACTGTGTGGCTCTTTGTCCGTGTTTCCTCCCCCTCTCCCGATGACCTTGTGTTCAATCAATCGTCTCTCTATTCATTTTATTTCGGGATGGACTATCTGCGATATTTTTACTGGTGAAGAATAATGTACTTTTTTATTTAGCCATAAAAAGCTACACATTTAACCATTTCACTGAGGCTTCAAAATTCTGATTTATTAAGAAATTTTTTTTGACATCAATTTATTCTGTGAACCCTTCTGGGGGATCAACGTGCCACCCCTGGATACTTGGAGTGATTTCATTGCAGATCCGCTCTTTTGAAACGTTGCAGATCGGATACTGCACTCTTGAAAAAGCAACATGATTTTTTTTAATAGTGTTTCGTTACAGATACGGTTGAAGTCGTTTTCTGATTCAGATTTTGTGATAGGCATCACTATTGATGAGGGGCGAACACATTCTTGCTCTTATTGTGTAAAAATTTTTTTCATCACTTCAGAAATGCCTTCATGTCTGAAAGTAAGGAGTTTAAAATCGAAAAATTGTGAAAGAATTTGTCATAAATACTGGAAATTTAATCTTTGTGGTCTATAACTTAAAGGGTGCCCTTCCCCAGATTTTGCCCATGACAGAACACTAATCATACAGATAATATATTTTCGATACAAAAAAAATCTTAGGTATAGGACATTGCAGCTTTTTTCTTGTTTTTCGACTAAATTAATTGCAATGCTAATTGCTAATTATCAAACACTTCTTGCATTTTGTTTGAGTAATTTCAAGAGCTTATAATATAAGGTATAAATAATAATTAAACCATGGGCGCCATAATTTGCTAGAGAATTACATAGCAAAACCTATGAGTGTTCACGGTATACTACTTAAAAACTGGGAACACTGTATCCAGATTGTTTCGTATCTTATCAGATCACTATATTTGCCGATGACAGACGCGCGTTATCAATGGATCGTAATATCGATCAGTTCGCACTGCCAACACCTCGTTTTTTTATTACTAACCCTTGTTGAATATCTTCCCAGGAGGTTATCATCCAATTCTAAAGTATACTCGGTAATGAACTGGGCTGATGGGATTTTCTTAGGTTTTGAAGAAGACAATCAACTGCCCGACATTCAGATATTACGTAAGCATGGTTTTTGGTCATTTTTGCCCCCCCTTGTCAGCAAAAATAAGCAAACCGCTACCTCCCCTCTCATAATTACGTAAGAAAACTGCCCCCCCCCCTTTATTCTTTATCGTCTACCCGACAACTCATTTGTGCTAGATAGGACATTGTTGAAATATGAGGGGCTTAATATTTTAGGTCTGCATGAAGCCCAAAAGGGGGCTACCCACAAATTGCGGTATAAAAATTGTTGTAGAAATTTCGGGGGAACCCTCCCCTTGGATAACGGCCCTGGTGTAGACTATCCCTAGACAATTCCTTTTCTTGATCCATCAAACAACAAATGATTTCTCTGAGAGGAGGGAGTAACGTCCACCCGCGTGAATCAGCAGCTAGCTCACCTTGAGAAAGAGAAGAAACCACAATGAGCTCTTGTTGAAGGTCCTCCTTTGTTCCTTACTCCCCCCCCCTTCGTGACGTAACACTTTTTTTCGAACCCATACCGTATCTCTTGATTGGGCTTAATACACCTTAATAGTTCCCGACTCTCGGTGTCCTTTGTAGAACTAAGGCCTTTTCGTTTCACAACCTTCTTCGGTCGCACCAAGCCCATGTAAGATTACGCATAAGTTTTTACACTCAAAAATGTAATATTCAATTTAAAAACTAATTCAGAAAACTAGTGAGTTAATTTTCAAAACAGACTAATCGAGAACTAAATTTGAAATACAAAATGACTTTAATGAAAGAACTTTTCATATAATTTAAAGATATCAGTAATTACAGAGTTATTATAACAATATTGAAATTGGTCCACCTTGGGAAAATATGGTTGAAAATAATGATCAAATTGCCCTCCTAGAAAATCAAATTGTGCCCCATGTTTAGAACTAACCCCAGTCACTAACACCACATCAGTTTGATTGTAATTCAGTGGCGGATCCGGGCTTTTCTAAACCAAATTTCAGGTCGGGCTTGGTGAATTTTGTCAACATTTTATGTACAACTCAAGTCCCAAGAAATGAACCCCCATCAGAAACCCTCCTGGTGCTAAAATTTAGCCAGATAATGACTTGATTTTTTGGAGGATATTTTCTTTACACAATATTTTAATGCTTGTGTAGTGCAATCCTTCCTTTCCTCATGGTTTGGTAAGACCTTGAGGAGGCCATCGCATTCTCGCTCCCCCAAGGCTTATTTTTTTAACAGAGGGAGGCAAAACATTTTTGATGCTAATTCGTCTAGGTCAGGGGGCTATTTTAAAATCTCCACAAAGCAGACTTATAATGAAATAATGTTGCATTTGTTTAAATTTCCCACAATCTACAAACGAATAATTTTATTTTTTTGTACATTTGAGAAAAGTGGAAGTGGCACGCGTAATTTTTGCTTCCTAAATAATGGCATCCTTCCTCCCCTGCTTTAGGTGTACTCCTCCTAAATTACGACTGAAGCTATTTAATTGTTTTTAATGCCGGAATCATCGATTTTGCTGACGGTTTTAATCCTATCTTAGAATGTAACTGGTCCATTTGCCCATGCCCTTTTATAAAAAAACCCTTTTGGACTTCAGGACCGACCCCCCCCCCATTCGTATGTGATTCTGTGTCGTCTGGGTGTGTCCTATACAAGCTCCGATACATTTATCTGTATTCCATAATAGGTAAAACAAAACCGAAAACTCATGAATGGAACTTCCGATGCGCTTTCCGGCGAACGGAAGCGCGGCTTTTGTGTGGCTTTCCGCTCTGCTAACAGGAAAATTGGAATCAAGGTTTCACGGCAGAGATACTATAAAAATAATCCTTTTCACACCCCCTCCCTCCCCTTTGTCACGCTCTGCTACCGATAACAAGTTTGGTAAGAATCTGGGACCAAAGTTTTTCATTCCGAGCACTCCCCCTTATAATTTCAAATTGAACTCTTATTTCATTGGTATGAATTTCATAATAACGTCATTTAAACTACATTTCCAGGAAAAGAAATTGCTACTTAGGTTTTTATTTTTCAATGTGTGATGTCGCAATTCTTTAACCCCCCTCCCCCCCCTTGTCACAGATTAATGAACCCCCTCCCTCGACATCATTTATGGACGGCCCCTAACAGTGAGCACTATCTGAAAATTCCCCTGTCAAAATTTTTGTGCGAGCCCCCCCCCCCCTCCAAGATTTTAGAACCTTGTCAATGTGGCGGCGTATAAAAAATAATTTATTTCAGGAGCGAATTCTCTAAAAAAAATCAGTCATCATCAGGCCCAAAAGCCATGGGCGTAGCCAGGTCCCATGTTAGGGGGGGGGGCAAGGATACTTCCCTTTGCCCCATGGCATGGTCCCAGGTACCCCATGGGGAGTACTTTTACACGTTAAATTTTAGAGTAATTATACGAAGGGTTTGCACTTTGCACACTTAACGTAATTAATAGTGTAATAAATGTGTGCTCTAAGAAAAAGGGGGGTTCTGGGGGTCCTCCCCCAGAAAATTTTTTAAAATTGACCCCTTAAAGTAGTGTTTTAGCTCATTTTCAGACTCTAGCCCGAACAGAACCACCTCTTGTAAGCCACATAATTTTCAAGGAAATTTATGTGGCTTATGACTAAAAGTATAATTTGTAGAATCTAATAGAGTCGAATCGAGTAACTATCTGTTCTATTTTATGTCACTGGATGAAACTTTCGTATGTTTGGACGTTAAAAAAACATCAAGCTTAAGGAAGATACGCTACTGCTTTAATTACATAATAATTTAGAAGAGAATAAAGAAGAATAAAAAATTACATGAAATTATTTTTTCGGACATCTCTTTCAAATTTAATACCATACGAACACCAAAACTATTTAAATTCAAAATCTTTTTAAAAACCCTTTTCCCACAAGTTGCTACCCAAAATTTTTTTGTATACTATTTTAATAATTGCATTGCAGGCAATGAACCACAAGCTCCATTTCCGACAGTATTCTTTAATCAAATTCTGCCCAGGCCTAGTGGCCTATCAGGCGGTACTCATCTCCGTTTCATTAGCCTTTGGGCCTGGGATGCTTATTACGTAGCTTGTGTCCAGGTCGAGTGAATAGCCCGACGCTGGACCCCCAGTTGATTGATAACAATAATAAATTATGAAATTTATTTGATTACAATAAAATACTTAAAATAAATTAGAACCTTACCAGAAAAATTATACCAATTTTTATTTTCCAGCTGATTCAAATTGAGTAAATTCTCTCTAATTCAATGTTGTAGCAATCTCTCCTATACTGTCAAACAAAATCTCAGGCGATAACAGCTTGCATGGAGATTTACAGGTCACGTAAAAACTAACAATGAAAGGGGGTGAAAAACCCGGGAATTCTTCATTAGTAACACAGGATTGGTTCTTCGTACAATGAACCAATAGCTGATGAAGAGATCAAGAGGAGGCGTTGCGAATCCTTATAATTGATTCCTTTGGACGGCCTGGCCCGCCCACAGCATTTTACTGGAATTTTCAGGTCAAGAAATCTAGTTTTATGGAGAAATGAAAATCCTTCCCCTGCACCCCCCTGGCTACGCCCATGCTATTGAGACTCCACTGTATCAACACTGGACACATCTGAGTTCATTCAAGCGTGTCAGTGGGAGGTTACAAGTGTCACTGGTGATAAACAAGCTCAACTATTGCCAACACTCCAAGATAAACATGGGGAGGTCCTCTGTCGACGCCCCTGTTTACCAATAATTACGGCATCCTCCTTGTGAAAACATGGTCTTATCAGAACTTTTCTCCCCCGCCATTGCTTGACACTTGACCTCTTTGACCTTGGTCAAGGTTCAGACATTGCTCAGCTAACTTTGAAAGCAACAAAAAGTGTAAGAAAAATAATTTAGATTTGTAGATTCCAGAAAATTTTTAAAAAATAATTAACAAATTGAGAATTTAGGGGGGGGGGCAGCTGCCCCCCCCCCTGGCTACGCCCATGCCAAAAGCAACATTTTTGCTCCAGGGGAGAGGACCCTAACTTATTTCTCAGCCCCCTCCCATGCAGATCAAATTATGTACCATTTAAATACATTTTTTGGTGGGATTTGCTTGCATCTTAAGCAACTAAATATACGGAAAGTTGATAGTAATAAAGTTCCAAGTAAAACAAGTTAAAACTTTGTTTTTTTAAGGTCAAATTCCCAAAATTTTTCTGGGGGTGGCCCCCCAGATCCCTTTTGTACTTGGACCTCTATTATTTACAACTTATTTTAGTTTATCAAAATGTAAATCCTACTTAATAATGTATGTTCGGAATAGATGCACCAAAACTAGTTAAAAACCTGTTTTTTGAGTCGAATTTCCAAAAATTCCAACCAGACCACCCTTTGGTACTTTGAACTTTATTACCCACAACTTTCCTTAAGTTCTAGGATGCAAATTCAACCTAAAAATGTATTAAAAAGCTACATTGGACCAATAAAATATGCGTAGGAGGGTCCGAAGAATAAATTTGGGCCCCTCCCGAAATAAATAAATAGATGACCAATTACTGTGTGCAGTGAAATGTACTTTTGTGACGAACACTCGAGATGCAAATTTTCTAAATCGGTCCCTGTATTAAGTTCCCCCTGGAGAATTATGGAGGCTTTACACCACCGAGGTTTGCGATTTGCGATTTGCGGCGAAAACGGGAACCGCAGAAACTACCGCAGCGGCTGCCGCTAATGCCGCCGCGACAGTTTTGGTTCCCGCGCATTTTCGTGCTTTGTTGACCGTTGTTGGTTTTGGTTTTGATCACGTTTGAACATTTTGTCTTTTTTTCTTATAATTAATATTATGTCTTCACTTTCGCACTTCACTTTCGAAAAGAAATGCGCGGGAACCAAAACTGTCGCGGCGGCATTAGCGGCAGCCGCTAGTGTCGTAAATCGAGTCTAGCGCCCTCCTTCGAGCGGTCGCTGAGTTTCTGCGGTTCCCGTTTTCGCCGCAAAACGCAAATCGCAAATCGCAAACCTCGGTGGTGTAAAGCCGCCATTAGAACCTCTGACCTTCCTAAAACTTTTAAAATTAAAAATAATTTAAAATTGTTTTAAAATTCCAAACATACCCTTCTTTGGTACTTGGAACTTTATTACTCACAACTTTCCTTTTATTAAGTTTTTAAGAAGCAAAAAATGTATTAAAAAGCTACAATTAAATATGCGGCTGAAGAGTAATTTTTGGGCACCTTCCGAAATAAATTTCTCTATACCCCACTGCTCCTCTGACCTCCCTAAAAGTTTTAAAATTTTGCGAGAAGACGAATGTCGTCTGCGCGCAAAAAAGAGGTCTGGCGGGCACAGGAGAAAATTCGAGTTCCCGGGGAAGAAAGAAAAAAAAAAGCCCTCCCCTCTCTCGGCCATCTTGTCTGGCAAAGCAAGCAAGCAAGAAAACGGGTGAATCACCTTTCTTGAGAAGCTGACGTCACTCCACTCCCTTCGATACGCGTCCCTGCCTGCCGTCAGCTGGGATTCCTGCAAATCCTAACGGAATCCCGAATTATTTTATTCTGTTCCTTTTCTCAAATGATGGCTCACGCGACTAACTGAACTGTGACATCCGCCCACCTAGGAATGCGAAAGTGAGTTTCGTTTCGTTCGAATTCTTTTTCTTCCGCGCCGCCGGCGTGCTTCTTTGTTTGTTTACAGTACAGTGGTCGGTGTGCTTGCTCGCGAGGGGAACGGTTTCCAAATGCCTCCCCCCACATATCCCCTCTTTCTTCAAAGGGTTATCTGGTGATATGTGGTGATTATATTATCTGGTGAATCATGTGTGCTGACGTAAGTTTTCTTGTTAGTTCTTGTTGAAAACTTTTGTTGGAGGTTTGAAACTTTTTTCGCTACACAAAGAAGACGTTAGTATTAGGCCTTGTTGTCATAACCTCCGAAGTGTCTGTTGGTTGTTGTCATACAAAGCTGCTTAAAGGTTGACATTTTGTTCTGCTTCTAATAATTAGACAGGGTTAGTACGCAGCCTCCTCAAATTTGCTTCTAAAAACCCTTTAAAACTTCTGAATCTTAACTCCTGTGAAACGCATCTGTCCGAAATCAAAACGAAGGTTTACTATTGATTTGGTGGAAGTAATTGTTCCTTTTAGGTTTATAATTTGTTCCCTTTAAAATATTGATTCATTTGTTTATCTTGTACCCATATCTGTAACTTCACTTTCGTTTTTAAAAGCACTATCTTGTTTTTGTTTGTCTATCCCCAATGGTCATATAAACTTGGACTGTCATGTTTAATTAATACATTACTTTTTTATCCTTACAACTATTTTGTCTCTTTACAATTATCAAAAGAAATATACACAGCTCTTAGGATTTTGCGAAAAGTACAAAGTTATACACATAAAGTGGCTGTGCATGTCTACTTACTTTATGTTAGATTGAACTTATATATGTTGCTAATCTGAACACTCGAAGAGTAAGCTGTTGGAAAAAAAAACTTCTAAAGCTAATCAAAGTACTACCTTTTAAATATCTAGGTAACTGACACTTTGAGAAATAACTCATAATATTCCCCCTGCTTGTAACATATAAATAAGTTTACCTCCTGATGTTTTTTTGGTAATTTACTCCTTGAAGTGTCCTGAAGTTTAAATGATAGAGCCTGATGATAGACATTTATCGTCCAACTTTCTTTGTATTTGATGGTAACTGAAACTTTTCCCCCTATTACGTTTCGTTTATAAAATCTTTGTGTCCCTCAAAGGGACTACAGCAACTTAACTGTTTTTAAAGGGTTAACGTTTATTATCATTTCGTCAAAAGGGTCAAGTTTTCTTCACTTACTCCTGCTTTTGTATTTTAACGAACCTTCAACTTGCCTTGTCCCTGGTAGCACAGCTCATGCTAAATATGTCAAGTTTACGTTACTGAAACTAGGATGTGAACGAAATTTGGCCATACATGACAAAAATTGGCCGGATATTGACCGATTGTGCCTGTTGGGGTGTGTTTATTATTGTATTCTAACATGGCCTTACGTTTAAGACTTGATTTGGTTTCTCTTTGTTAACAACAAGTTAGAATATAAAGATGGAAATAGGCAATCTCACAATTTCTTACTTTAATTTGATGAAGTTATAGCCCAGTAAATTTAGGGTTTTTTAGCGCACTAATTCCTAACTCGCTGAAAATTTCAGGATAAGCTCTCTATGATGTCTATATTCAACCCTGAAAAGTCCCCTAAAATCCCCCGCGGGCTTCCTTCGAAAATGGCGAATCAAAGATGGCCGCCAAGCAATCAAGCTTTTTTGCCATATCTCAGTCAAAAATCAATATTTTTTATTGTTTTAAAAGGCTATATACTCAGAATAAGACCTTTTATTAGTTCCAATCACTTTTATTGGTAAAACATTAATATAAATATGGTTTAAAAGGGTGTAATCGACGCCAAACGGAATTTTGTTGTTTCTTTTCACCTAATTTGCCCCCTGCCTTTACCCACATAAAAATCCCCAAAACCATTCGAAGTATTTTCGTAAGTATTATAAATGAGGATTATTTCAAAGCAAAATTTTTGAAAATCCGTTTATAATTGGCTGAGATAATTGATTTTAAGTTAGTCGTGTTTAGTGTGGATGAGTGGCCCTCTTCAATGGATATTCAAAAATGACGTTTTCAAAACTAATAAGAAGTTTTTCTGGATGGTTATAGATGTTTTTCGGAACGCTGAATCCGAATATCCCGTTTTCTGCCATGAAGAAGGTTGGCTTCACGTGAAAAATCGAACAAAATCGAAACATTTTCGTTCTTTTTACAAGTTTTTGTTTATATTTAAAAAAATATGAGTTTCACGAAAATATATTCTATTGCAAAAATAAAGTTGACAAAATTTCCTACAAAATGCATATTTTAACTTTGTTTTTGTGATGATTGGTTACACTGCTAGAGCGCACTGTAAAATGACTATTTTGTTTGCCCTTACTGGAAAATAGGAAAAGACCTCATCTCCCACCCCCAACAACTTCTTTATCGAAAAAATTCATATGCTAGGTAAAAGAAAATTACATTTAATACGAAGTTCATTGGTCAACCTAACTTTTTGGCAAGGTTTATTGCGTTAGAGCGCGGAGAAAAACACAGGGATTTTATGGCTGCATACAAATACATAAAAAGCACCCGCTTCCAAACCCGATAAAAAAAAATCATGGATGTATCAAAAATTTTATTCCACCAAAAAGAACATTATAATTTATACAAAATACAAGTTCACATTTAATTTCTTAAAGGAGACAGCCAGCGGAGTGAAAACTGTGAAAGCTGCCATCTGCATTATTCCATCTCTACTGCATTATTCCACCACTACCAAATATTACTGATTGCCGCTGAGGAATGATTCTTTTAAGTTAAAATGAAAATTAGTATTAGATATGGAAGGGTTCGTTTTGTCTGTAAGGTGAAGATTGCTGTTCCTGGAGTTTTAACTCCGCTGGGTCTCTTCTATGAAGAAATTTAAATATTAAAACTATATTTTAAAGAAATTATAATGTTCTTTTTGGTTGAATAAAATTTTTGATACATCCATGATTTTTTTTTGTTTTATCGGGTTTGGGAGCGGGTGCTATTTATGTATTTGTATGCAGCCATAAAATCCATGAGTTTTTCTTCGCGCTCTAACGCAATAAACCTTGCCAAAAAGTTAGGTTGACCAATGAACTTCGTATTAAATGTAATTTTCTTTTACCTAGTATATGAGTTTTTTCGATAAAGAAGTTGTTGGGGGTGGGAGATGAGGTCTTTTCCTATTTTCCAGTAAGGGCAAACAAAATAGTCATTTTACAGTGCGCTCTAGCAGTGTAACCAATCATCACAAAAACAAAGTTAAAATATGCATTTTGTAGGAAATTTTGTCAACTTTATTTTTGCAATTGAATATATTTTCGTGAAACTTATATTTTTTGAAATATAAACAAAAACTTGTAAAAAGAACGAAAATGTTTCGATTTTGTTCGATTTTTCACGTGAAGCCAACCTTCTTCATGGCAGAAAACGAGATATTCGGATTCAGCGTTCCGAAAAACATCTATAACCATCCAGAAAAACTTCTACCTATTAGTTTTGAAAACGTCGTTTTTGAGCATCCATTGAAGAGGGCCACTCATCCACACTAAACACGACTAACTTAAAATCAATTATCTCAGCCAATTATAAACAGATTTTCAAAAATTTTGCTTTGAAATAATCCTCATTTATAATACTTACGAAAATACTTCGAATGGTTTGGGGGATTTTTATGCGGTGAAAGCCAGGGGCCAAATTAGGTGAAAAGAAACAAAAAAATTCCGTTTGGCGTCGATTACACCCTTTTAAACCATATTTATACGAATGTTTTACCAGTAAAAGTGATTGGAACTAATAAAAGGTCTTATTCTGAGTATATAGCCTTTTAAAGCAATAGAAAATATTGATTTTTGACTGAGATATGGCAAAAAAGCTTGATTGCTTGGCGGCCATCTTTGATTCGCCATTTTCGAAGGAAGCCCGCGGGGAATTTTAGGGGACTTTTTAGGGTTGAATATAGACATCATAGAGAGCTTATTCTGAAATTTTCAGCGAGTTAGGAATTAGTGCGCTAAACCCCCCCATTTTGACCTAAATTTACTGGGCTATTATTATTAATGTTTTTCTAATCTGATTTTTTTGAAGACATAAGTACAGTATTAATAGAAAACAAAATAGTCATTTGAAATAATTTTTTGAAAAATTTTTAAATGCTTGGTAACGGAATTACATTAAAAAGACAAAGTTAAAAGTGATGTTTAGTCAAGTTCAAATTCCTGTGAATCTATCTAAAGTGTTTTCCTTTATTTTATGTGATTTAAACAACCACATATTAACCTCTAAAAAACAGGTGTTACTGAGTTAATACTCATTCATCAATATTTTTAATTGAATTTTATATAGCGGTAACGGAATTACATCACTGGTAACGGAATTACGCCTTCTGTAAATCAAGCTTTTTATACGTGAGCAAATCTTTGGTAACGGAATTATACAAATCGGAGCAAATTCACAATTTCTTACTTTAATTTGATGAAGTTATTGTTTCTCTTATCGGATTTTTTGCAGGCATAAGTACAGTAATAGAAAACAAAATATGCATTTGAAATAATTCTAAAACAATTCATAATTTTTTGAAAATTTTTTAAATGCTTGGTAACGGAATTACATAAAAACAGACATGGTTAAAACATTTTTTGTTTAGTCCAGTTCAAATTCCTCTGAATCTATCCAAGTGTTTTCCTTTATTTTATGTGATTCAATTACATATTAACCTCTAAAAATACTTGTTACTCTTGAATCAATATTTTTGATTGAATTCTGTAAATCAAGCTTTTTATACGTGGGCATTTGTGTTGGGAATCTTAACAGACCCCTGCTTGTGTTACTCTAACCCCTCTCCCTTGCAGGCGATGAAGCTCCTCCTTCTTCTTCTGCTGTTGGGGGTGGGGTCGGTGGTTGGGGAAGAGCCCTCTACAACCACCCAGCACCCCCAGAACGTGAAGCTGGAGCAGCTGCGTCAGATGGAGGAGAGTTCGCTCATGGGCTGGTACCACATGGTCAACGCATTCCTCCTGCTCATCAAGCCTGACCAGCGCACACTCGGTGAGACAACTCATTCATTACTTAAATGCACTCCACTGTGAATGCGACTATTACTCTGCCAAGAGATACCTAGGGTATCATCTAATTGAATCGTTTCCGAAGACAGCTGCTGAAATTTATTTCTGCTATCGGTCTTCTTTAAGACAATAAAGGGGAAAGTATAATAGTAGTATATGTAGTGCTATGGCTCTTTTAGCCACCCCACCACAATTCATTCTTTCAAATACATTAATGAATTACGAAGTGGTTATTTCCTTCGAAGGTTGAAACATGCGCAGTATTAGGAGTTTGTTATTGCGTGTTTTATAACATTGAAATTGAGTTATTGATCAGTCCTGGCTTCAGCACCGAAGGCCCAGTGGTAGAGTGTGCGTCTAGTAACCCAATAGTCTACGGTGTGATTCCTGGAAGCTACTTTAGATTATTATGCTTTTATTTAACTTGCAATTTTTCAGAAGTAGTGAGTTAAGAGTTGAGTTGTTACTTTTGTGGAAATAACCAGGGCCTTTTAAAGTATTACATTTTGCAACACATAAAAAAAACCTAATTATCAGCTATACTTGCATGTTGATTTTATAGAAGCTTAATAACCTAAAAGTATCATTTCAGTGGTCTAAATGTAATGAGGTTTCTTGCACTGGAAGAGAAAAGTTAAAAGTGTAATTATTAACTAACTTAGTACCTATGTAGTAATTAATTACATTTTTGAGTAAATTTTCCCTGTTTAAAAGAGGCATTTAGTAAAATATTATGGCTTACTTTGTAAAATTCTTCATTTATATCATGATATGTATACTGCCACTGTTTTATGGAAGCAGCTTGTGTACCAGAGAGATAGTTTTTGATTGTTAAGTTAGAGGCCTGGTTGTAATATTTATTTCTTTTGGTTAGATAGTCTTGAGAGAGAAAAAGCCAAAATGTTTTCAATTTTGTTTTCCTTTCACAGATTATGTCATCAACTTCATTTTGGGAAAGAATGAACTGACGCCTCAAGAATTCGTTTTAGAAGTAAGTTATATTTTCCTATCGGTTTTGCTTGATTAACGTTACTAGTTAAGTGCGATTAAAAGTTTCCTGCGTTTACCAATTGTTTTTTTCCTTTCCTCAATTGTTTCAACTTTTTTCAGTCGTCCTAAAATGTTAGTACCATCTAGTGTGTAAGTTCATTAATGTTACTCCCATTTGAGGGATAAAAATATGTACATTCAAATCTTCTTGAAAAGTTTTGCTTGATTAACATTACACCAGTTAAGTGCGATTAAAAGTTTCCTGCGTTTACCAATTGTTTTTTTCCTTTCCTCAATTGTTTCAACTTTTTTCAGTCGTCCTAAAATGTTAGTACCATCTAGTGTGTAAGTTCATTAATGTTACTCCCATTTGAGGGATAAAAATATGTACATTCAAATCTTCTTGAAAAGTTTTGACAGTTATTTAAATGTGCATTCAAGAAGGTCCTTAAAACTTCTCAAAAATCCTTAAAAAGTACTTTGGTTTACTCTTCAGTACTAACCATGCCCCTCGACGTGTTTATTAATATTCTACCAACCTTTATCGAAATGACCCCAGACGGAAAATGATTGTGGTCTTGCAAGAGAGGCACCCATGACTACTGCTGGGCAGGTTAGGGGCTCTGAGCCTACTTTATGCAAACTTCCTGTATTTCAACATTATGAAAATCGTGCCAAGGGATACTACAAATCTGCTCAAAGGGGGCAAAATATAATGGTTATATTAAAACAAGGTAAGCGTTTATTGAAGATTATCTATTTACCTCTCAGTTTTTGTAACTATAGCTTTCCTTCTCATCAAATAAATTAGCGTGTTATGTTGGATTCGGTCAACATGCAACCAATGCAGGAAACTTGACCTTTAAATAACCCTCGCCCCCTTGCTGAGTTTGCAGTCCAGGTTGTTGTTCAGCTCAGTGGTTTACAGGGTTTTCAACCCGCCCAAAAAACCTGGGTGGGTTTTTGATGATGCAAATCTCTCACAATATAATATTTGAAGAGGAAATAAATGTACCAAGTGTCTATTTGGACGGTAAAACCGGCATGCGCCATCAGAACCATTGTCGGGCAAGTGCCGGGTAAACAGGACTAAGTATATCTGCTGGGCAAATAGACAGTGCCACAAATGTATTAAAAATCTCAGACTGACTGACTCTCTCCGCAGCTGGCCAAGATGAACTATGCGTTCCTGGCGATGGTGGTCGTGGGCCTGTCGTACGTGCTGGTGATGTTCCTGAGCGGGCTGTTCTTCCTGTTCTGCCGCTGGTGCGGGCGGTGCGGGGCCAAGGACAGCCAGAAGCAGAGGCACAGCGACAACTGCTGGAGGACCATCCACAAGTTCTGCCTTGTGCTCATGGTGGCATTCCTCGTGTGAGTTACAACCCCCTTCTTCCCCTTATACACTCTTGAGTGCTGCGGAGTTAGAACATTAAAATTAGGTTATTGATCAATCAGCACCGATGGCCTAGTGGTAGTGTGTCTAGCAAGGTTGTTAAAGTTACTTTTAAAAAGTATTTGAGTACAAATACAAGTATCTCAGAAAAAGTAACTAAATATTAAATACAAATACCCCAAAAAAGTAACTAAATAGAGTACAAATAGAGTACATGAAAAGTATTTAAGACGACCTACAGTTACTTTACCAGCAAAATTTTAATTTATAAAATTTAAATTAATAAAATTAATTTTTAAAATTTAAATTAATAAAATTAATTTTTAAAATTTAAATTAATAAAATTAATTTTTAAAATTTAAATTAATAAAATTAATTTTTAAAATTTAAATTAAAATTAATTTTTAAAATTTAAATTAATTTTTAAGATTTAAATTAAAAAATTATTTTAATTATTAAAATTTATTTTTAAATCAATTTCTAATTTTAATAAGAAAATAAAATTTGAATTAAAATTTATTTAAAATTATGATGCCTCGCCCCATGGGGGGCACCATTAGTTTAAAAGAGCTGAAAAGCCTCTCCCCAGAAGCACAAAAGTATTATATAAAATACCAGGGGGCCTGCCCCCTGCTCGCTATCGCTCACCAACCCCCGGAACTACTTCGCAGTTATTTTTAGATCGCTTCGCGATCTCAGCGAGCAATGCTCGCTTGTTCCATCTTACCAATCACCCCGCTGGTCGGCTTAATTAATGCTCCTTTACAACCGAAACTACTTATCACTCTTGCTGATAAATAATTTAATCCAAATCATCCCGAAAAAAACTATTGCTGAAATATTACTTTCCTAACTTAAATTGAAAATAAAAGAAATCACACATAGTGAGCTATCACTCACCAACCCTCTTAACTGCTTCGCAGTTCTTCTCAGATCGCTTCGCGATCTTAGCGAGCAGAGCTCGCTTGTTCATCTCAACAATCCAGCAGAAGCCTTTTCTCGGAATAATTTAATTGAAATGTTAAAAAAATATTCAGCAAGTCTACTAATAACCATCAACCACTTTGTAGAAAAAAGCATTGTTGAAAATAAAAGAAATCAGACTCATCAATAAAACACGCATAAAACTCGTCTGTTTCTCTAGTGAACGGCGAGAAAGAGAAGAAAAAATTGAAACTTTGAATCTTAATAATTCTAAAACTAATTAGAATTTTTGAAAAAACAAAAAGCCAATATTTTTATAAAAATTATTTCTATGTGTCTTTAAAATATCATAGTTCTACTGTGATTAGTTTTGCTTTTATAACGAAAAAAAAGATAAATCGTCAAAATTTTCGAAACTTTAAAACTTAATTACTCCAAAACTAATTCGAAATTCGAAAAAAGGGCGACGTGGTGCAAAACTGCACATCTAAGAGTATGTGTCTGCAAAAAATCATATTTCTGCTGCTAATAGATTTTGCTGGGGGCGAACTCGCAGCAGAAAAAAATAATTTTCGACTTTGACATTAAATACCTCTAGAACTAATTATCTCATCTATTAGCTTTTAGAACGAAAACGATCCTCATACATTTGGAAAGAAATGTTTAAAATTTCACAAATTTCCGTGGAATAGTTTTTGCGTAGTGAGAGTTCAAAGTGTTCAAAAATAAAATTTTCAAAAGCAGCGGCGGCGGCCGCGGCGGTCACTGTTACTTTTTTTTAATATAGAGATATATATGTAATTACAATCAAACAATAATTAAGGTTTTTGAGCTTTCAAAGTTAGCATACCCGCTTTGGGGTACTCTCCCCTAGAGACCCTATATATAGAGAGACTGGACAACGGCTCACCGGTATTATCGGTATTTCCGCCATTTTAGTTACAACTTTCCTATACTTTAACATTACGAAATGTTGAAAATCGTGGAAAATGCTGTTAAAAGTTTTGAAAAATACCAAAAGAAGAGTTAAAATGTAAACAAATAAGTTATTAAAAATTTATTTGTTTACTTTCTTTTATAAATATTGCCAAATAAATTCAAAAAACTAAATATTTTATTGTTTAACTGGTTGGCGACTTTATTGGCATCCGCCGTTGGCTACCAAGACTAGTGAACCATCTATTTGGATAAGAAATTAAAAACCAAGTAATACAACTAGGAATTGAGACTAGTTTCCTGGCTACTAGTCCATAACATTTCTCCTCGAAAAGAGCGATAGCGTGCCAAATGTTGCTTGTGGCAACCCAACAATCATTCACACTCACTTTGATTTTTTAAAATGCTTTTTCTAAGATAAAAATAATTAATAACAAAAAAAAGAACACCAATTCGTGTTCGGAATGAATTGTTGAAATTTTTGATATAGTTTTCGCTTTGATTTTTGTGCACTAATAAGAGCTTTAGGCGGATGAATTAGCATTACAGTCTATGGAGATCCATGCATTTTGTAACTAAAATGGAGGCGAAAAGTTCATTGTCCAGTCTCTCTATATATAGGGTCTCTACTCTCCCCTATGGATTTAAATTCCTAAAGACACGACCAACAATCCCAAAAATGAATAAATAAATAATATAGTATTTTTTCAGGTCATTAGTATATTTAGTCATAGTATAATCTTCCCGGGAAATCCCCGGAATTTCAGTCATTCCCGGGAATGGATTAATTTTTGAAACTACTTCATAGAAATTATATTTAAACTTCAAAATAAAAGTCCAGGAGTTTAAATATATAAATTACAACACAATTTATTTACTACTATAAAAATGAATATTTAAGTTTTAACTGTTTTTTTTTTATTATTATGGAAGGATTTTATTTTAATTACCAAAATACAATCAATATGAAAAAAGTTAAAGGATGGTAATATTTTTTCGGGGGGGGGGCTTAGTTTTTCTTCATAAATACAGTTTTGGAGGTTCCTTAAAACTGATTGCTTTCATGAAATTAAACTTATGGAATGAAAAAATAAAATACCCTTAGATTTATATATAGTGTAATTCGGAATTTTTTTTTTATTTAGTTAATTTTTTTTTAATCAGAGTATCTTGTTAAAAAAACTCTATACAAAAGGTTATACGAAAATTCCGGTTAGTAAAAACAAAATTATTACATGGGAACATAGAAAGAAAGTTGTAAACTTTCAAAATAATATTTTCATAGAATCTTGTAAGCATACTACATTAACATTAGTTTGAGAGTTAGAGTAGGACGTTTTATAAAAGGCTTTTTGAGCAAAAACTGGAGAATTTTCAAGTCCCATGTCATATACAAATATCAAAAAATAAAAATCAATTGTAATTATCTAGATAAAAATATAAAGAAAACATAAATCCTTAAAAAAAAAAATATAAACACAACCTAGCTCTTTTTGGGACATTATACTTCTAAGCAGTTGATCTTCTTAATTCTTAAATAAATATACTTCTTCTATCCAGGAGGCAGGAAACTTGCAGCTTTTCGAGAGCACAAACAAAAAGGGACTGAAGGAGGCTCTGGTAAGATTTGATTGCCTTTGCCCTTGAAAATGTGCCCTCCCTCCCTTTGGTTCGTGGAAGGTGGGGTGGGAAAACAAGAAACTACGAACAATTAGTGGCCATAAAAGTATAAAACGGTGCCATATCGGCTATTCCATCTCCTGCACTGCAATTCGACCTGCAAGGCGGCCGGCCACCCAGAGAACACACAAGCGCCCGCTCCTTGTCAACACAGGGGGGCTATAAATTGTCGGGGGAGGATTGTCAGCGCTGTCGCCCGGGTGTCCGGTCGGGCAGTCGGCCACTGCCGAGAACGATTTTTCCCCTCGGGCTATGCGGAAGCAGGAAGAAGTGTTTTGTTCCCCTCCAATGTTGGATTCCGTTTTTTAAATTCTGGGTTTAGAAAGTAACTAAAGTACAGCATAGGTATTTAAGTAACAAAGAGTTAGTTACTTTAAAATTTTTGTAGTTAAATACCAGTTCGATACTGAAAAAGTAACTAATGTAACTAAATACTTTTAAAGTATTTAAAAAGTATTTCCGTTACTAAGTATTTAAATACTTAACAACCTTGGTGTCTAGTAACTTAATGGGCCTCAGTTCGATCCCATGGTGCTGCTTTTGAGTATTTTGCTCAAATTAACTTGTAATTTTTCAGAAGTAGCGAGATTAGTTAGAGTTGTTACCTTTGTGGAAATAATGCAGATTTAATGTAGCTCTGCATAATAAACAAGCACTTACAAGTAGGCCAGTCAATAACGACAAAAAAAAGGGCGATAATTGCAAAAAATCGTGTATCTCCAATTTTTGTCTTATGTTGTTAGGACCCATCCCAGTAGTTAATAACCAATTTTGCAACCCTGAAAGCCCTGTGCTAACTTTGCAATCCTCAAAAAACCTAAAAATTTTCCGACTTTTTTCAGTTTTTGGCTTATAACTCATACAAAATGCATCCGCACGAAAAAGTTTCAAATATATCATTTAAAGTAAATAAAATTTGCAATAATTTAAGACCATTCCCAAGTTTATACGTCCAATAGATCCCGAGTTACATCTCTTCAAAAATGGGCAATTTTTTCCCAAAATTCAAAATTTTGAGTCTAAGTCGCTTTTATATCAAAAAATAGGTTATATTACTCGTTGGAAAAGGTTAATAAGGGCAATTAAGTTGTAGTACAGTTGTTTAGCTTTAATTTAAGCCCTTAATGAAGACTCTAGGCCCCATAGTTCTTACTTTATCTTAAAAAAACAAAAAATTTGGGAAAACCGAAATTTCGGAAAAATAGAGCATGACGTTGTATGGGCACAGAAAAGGAAAAATAAAGCTATAGCACAATATGACGTCATAAAAATTAATATTTATTTATTGAATACAAAATTATTTGTCTTAACCCTTTCGCGACGGGTGCCTCAGCCACTGAACCGCTCTTACAGGACGGCACTCGAGTAGAAAGAACTTTCCCCACGGGACGGGCATTTTTCGCGTCTAGGTCGAACTTCGGAAAAAAATTCGCAAAAATTTAAATTGTTGTCCAAAATATCTAATTTTCTGCATATGATCAGTGGAACTGGAACCCCTTACACGTTACTGCTAAAAAAATTAAAACATTATCCCATTAATTTCTTACAAAACTTTTCAAAACAAGTAGTTTGTAAATAATAAACTTTTTTAACAAACCTGATATTCATACAACTGGGAAAAATATTCCAAAATGAAAAGATTTTATCTCTTGAAACTCATTCATAAAGATACATGAAACATATCCGGGGAAAACCACGGGGGCTGGACTATGGGCTGATGGACGAGGAGTCAGCAAGGTCTGCTACCTATAACCTCTACAAAAGATCCAGCATCAAAAACTCTCCTGAAATTCATCTCATGCAAGTGCCAAAAAGGGTGCACTGGAAGAGGCTGCTCATGTGAGAAAGCGGGACTTAAGTGTTCTGCACTATGTAAACCATGTCAAGGCAAGTCATGCCTCAACATCCCTACAATTGAGATAGACGAGTCTGACAACGAGGAAGACAGTCCTGAATCCTTGGAAGAGACATGATCTTTGGTACCTCAAAAAGTCGTATTTTATAAACTAATACTTAAGAAATAATATTAATTAATATATATTTTTAATTTCTTATTATATAATTAATACTAATTAAACTCAATTTAATTTAAAAATTAACATTAATTAACATGTATTAAGACAAATAATTTTGTATTCAATAAATAAATATTAATTTTTATAACGTCATATTGTGTTATAGCTTTATTTTTCCTTTTCTGTGCCCATACAACGTCATGCTCTATTTTTCCGAAATTTCGATTTCCCAAATTTTTTGTTTTTTAAGATAAAGTAAGAACTATGGGGCCTAGAGTCTTCATTAAGGGCTTAAATTAACGCTAAACAACTGTACTACAACTTAATTGCCCTTATTTACCTTTTACAACGATTAATATAACCTATTTTTTGATATACTAGGGGGCCTGCCCCCTGCTCGCTATCGCTCACCAACCCCCGTAACTGCTTCGCAGTTCTTTTCAGATCGCTTCGCGATCTTCTCGCTTGTTCATCTCAACAATCCAGCCTAACACTCTTCTCGACTTAATTAAGCCTCTTGTAATACCGAAAATACCTCTCTCTTGCTTATAAATAATTTAATTTGTATCATTCCCCTAAATTAACAACAAAAATGTTGCTGAAATACATTCCTTTTTTAGCTTATCAATAATTTAATCGAAATGTTAAGAAATATCCAGCAAGTCTACTAATAATCATCAACCATTTTGTAGAAAAAACATTGTTGAAAATAAAAGAAATTAGACTCATCATAAAACTCGCCTGTTTCTCTAGTGAACGGCAACAGAAAGAGAAAAAAAAATTAAAACTTTGAATCTTAATAACTCTAAAACTAATTAGAATTTTTTGAAAAACAAAACGCCAATATTTTTATAAAAAATAATTGTATGTGTGTTTAAAATATCATAGTTCTACTGTGATTAGTTTTTCTTTTATAACGAAAAAACCGAAAACCCGTCAAAAATTTCGAAACTTATAAACTTAATTACTCCAAAACTAATTCGAAATTCGAAAAAAGGGCGATGAGGTGCAAAACTTCACATCTAAGAGAATGCGGCTGCAAAAAATCATATTTCTGCTGCGAATAGATTTTGCTGGGGGCGAACTCGCAGCAGAAAAAAATAATTTTCGACTTTGACATTAAATAATTCCAGAACTAATTATCTCATTAATTAGCTATTGGAACGAAAAGGACCCTCATACATTTGTCTACAAATGGTCAAAATTTCAATAATTTCCGTTCCATAGTTTTTGCATACTGACAATTCAAAATTGTCAAAGTGAAGATTTTCTGAAACAGCGGCGGCAGCGGCGGCGACTGTTACTTTTTTTTAATATAGAGAGAAGCGACTAAGACTCAAAATTTTGAATTTTGGGAAAAAATTGCCCATTTTTGAAGAGATGTAACTCGGGATCTATTGGACGTATAAACTTGGAGATGGTCTTAAATTATTGCAAATTTTATCTACTTTAAGAGATATATTTGAAACTTTTTCGTGCGGATGCATTTTGTATGAGTTATAAGCCAAAAACTGAAAAAAGTTGGAAAATTTTTAGGTTTTTTGAGGATTGCGAAGTTAGCACAAGGCTTTCAGGGTTGCAAAATTGGTTACTAACTACTGGGATGCGTCCTAACAACATAAGACAAAAATTGGAGATACACGATTTTTTGCAATTTTTGATGTCGTTATTGACTGGCCTAAAGCACAAGTGCTTAAAATCCTGGAAAATTTAAACCACCACCTATTTTCGAGACAAGAATTAAGCAACCTAAAAGAATTAAATCCTGCAGAAGGAGGGATTTTTGAATAAAGGGAAAATTTTCATTGGAGTCTGCATACAGGGGTGAGGGATGGGCTGTGGTAGTTCCTGGCATACAGGATTGTCATGTTCCTCACTCTTCTTCCTGTTTTGTTTATTCTTTCTGAAGTGTCTTGTGTTCACTTGACTTGTGTCAGTCAGTCAGTGTGTGTGTTTCAGCATAACAAAACAAAGGCATGCAGGCCAGTGGGGTGCCCTCTATATCAATAGAAGTAAATTTCACAGTGTATATAATGACTTGGTTTGCTTAAAATCCTGTAAAATTAAAAGCTTCCCCTCCCTATAACCAAAAACTGTTCTCTACAACTGTTTGCAATAAACTATCCCTTTTCAAATCGTGTCCTTTTTGTTTCTAAAGTGTCCTTTTGTGTTGTGTGTTTGCAGGGTGCCCATTGTGTGCATGTGCATCATCAACGTCCACCTGACGCAGTCCTCCCCCAACGTCAAGGGCAACGTGAGCCACGTATTCGACATCCTCTCCGAGTTTGCAGACAACACGGACCAGGTAACCAGCCTCTCATTATTGGTAGTTAGAGAGGCTTGACTCCCGGTTGTTAACCGTCAGTGTCAAGTTAGCTGTGAATACGGCCGTAATTTTCTTTCGCACTTCAAGCCTCTGATCAGTAGTTGAACAAGCCAATCAGAGGTTTAGCTGTGAGTCACTTGACCGGCAGTCCAACCTCTGATTGGAGTAAAACTAGTTTTCCTTCTTTGACTGCCAACCAGAGGTACAGTGTCTGTGAATACGAAGTGACTTTGTGCCTCTCTCCTGTTAGCTGACAATATAAACATTCCTTACATTATTGGGCGGAAACTTTACAAAGTTTGTTTAAATGAATTAAACCGTGATATAATTGAAGCTTTATTTCTAACCCTAACCAGTTGCCCGGATAAACAATTTGCATTTGGCAACTTTTGTTTGTATACCAGAGTTCCCAAACTGCTCATAGACTTTGCTGACAGACTCTCCCCCTACACTTCA
Organism: Tetragnatha montana; assembly: GCA_963680715.1. NCBI lineage: Eukaryota > Metazoa > Arthropoda > Arachnida > Araneae > Tetragnathidae > Tetragnatha > Tetragnatha montana. The sequence continues at coordinate 54,338,423 of OY796685.1, forward strand.
AGCCTCTCATTGGTCCCGGTAAACTGTCAGTATCTCCTGTGAATATCAGGGATCAATCCAGGTTTTATTTTTGGGGGCCCATTTTTGTGAAAAAGAATCTTCAGAAGAAAAGAAATTGTTTTTGTGAAAAATTAAAGTCTTATTATATTTTAATTTTTCAAATTATCTTAAAAAAAACATTTTTGATTTGAAACAAACTAGATTTTGTGAATGTTTTCTTGCAAATAAGCTAATTTGAATTTTCATCTAATAAAGCTTTGAAAAAGCGAAATTGAATTAATTTTTGTGAATTTGAATTTTGTGAAGGGCAGCAAAAGGGCTCCAATTGGATTGACCCCTGAATATGGAAGTTATTCACCAGGAGTACCTTTCTTCTATAAGCTGATATAATTGTCTTCTATCAGCCATATAATCCAAAAACCTTTTTTACAACTTAACTTTTAGAGTCTTGTTTTCCAAACTTTTCGAGGAAAACTCCAAATCTAAATTTTGGTTATCCTACAGTTTTGAAACAGTTATATGCCATGCTCCAATTTATTTGGAGAGTATCCCCCAAGTAAAAAAACTAGGCATTTCTGCACAAGGAGCAAAAATCCTTTACCAATGACCAACAGTTTTTTCAGTTTTGACATTTTCTTTTGAGAATTTCATTTCTTAGGTTGAGTTGCATTTTGTAGGTAAAGTTATTAATAATTAAATATTTTTTATCAAGCAGGTATATTTTATTTTATACACTGCTTGCTTATGATAGTTATTTCCTGTTATTGAAATATAGATAGCTATTAGGGCTTCCACAAAACTTGAACATTGTCACAAGGGTTCCATAATGGTGAAAAGGTTGGAAATGCTGCTCTATATATTGTATTTTGTTATTTCTATATTGAATGTTTTTGAAAGTAGTCTAATGGCAATGTCCCCATTTGTAGGAAGTGGATAAAGCAGCCAGAGCATTCAACGAAAATCCCATCCAAGATTTCAATGGTAACTATTTAATGATCATAACACAATGAACCTATCATAAACTGAGCTCGTTTAACAATTTGTGTCAAATTAACAGCACGGACATAGAACTTGCTCGGTGAGATCGCCAGGTGCAAAAGTTCTCACTGTTTGATGGCCAAGAGTGACATTGAGGAATTGAATAAGAACTCTTTCTACATACAATTTAAAGACAGGAGTTACATGTTGATGATAATTTTTTGATCCATTTTCCAAAGATATGAATTATTTTTAAAGTTGCCACAATCCATAATGTGAATTAAATCTAATCTGTTATTAAACTAGTGTTTTTGAAATTAAAACTAGTAGATAATAAAAGTACAAGAAGTACCAACCAAAGTTTTATAATGTAAATTAGTTCTTGGTTTAAGTGGTTTTTAAGTTTTTCAACTTTTAACATTATTTTTTTCGACTGTGCAATGTATTTGAGTATACTTTTTATGATTGTTCTGTATTCTAAATGGGGTCCAGAACTCCCAGCAAAAATTTTACGTTAAAAATTACATTACTTGTGGAGTTTTTTTCTCTCAAAGCTTGTTTTTTTTTTACCTTTTTCAAACTGACTGAACATCTGTTTTCAGAATTCAAAAACAGTTTTGTGGAACTTGTGCAGGAGAACATCACGAACTCTGTGGATCACGAAAAACTGGAAGACATAAAAGATATTGTGACTTGTGAGTATGCTCCTCATTTAAAATTTAGTTTTTGCACCCAGTTTTCCCTTCATGATTAAAAATTTTAATGCAAAGAATATTACACTCATAAGGAGAGATTATTTCTCAAATCATGAACGCATCTGGGGACAACAGTTCATGTTTTTCATAATTTGAGAATAAGTTAAAAAGTCTGCAATTTGAAACACCAGAATTAGGAGATATGGAATGGAAAAAAAGTTAAAAACAAACTGAAATCTTCCCGATAAATTGGAACAATTGGGTGCTTTTCACATTTAAAAGGTGTTTGACAGTACAAACAGAAAGTCTTCAGCAGTCCAAATGTTACCCATACTTGAGAAGACTCTCTCAACTGGAGCAGATGTCCCAGGCAAACACATAGCAAATTCCACTAGCTTTAAAATGTTGTAACATGAAACATTGGTTTCTTTTAAGACCTGAAATATAGCCCTCCAATTTTCTTCCATTAAATTAAAAGAAACACTGCTAGTTGAGATATTGGTGCATTAAGTGTGTGAATTTTTTTTCACAAAAATGGGGGTTAAGTTTAAAGTCCTGGATGTATGTTTTTCCTCGAAGAAAACTGTGTATTTGAGTTTGACTGTTATTACATTAGATCTAATAACGGTTTCTTTGCATAGGGATTGCCAGTGTGGAGGAGAAGGCTGCCCTGGTGTCTAACGCCTCTTCCCTGTCCAAGGGTGTGGAGCACCTGAAGAGCTCCATCGCGGGCATCCGCAGAGACGTCCGCTCCCTCTACAACTGCTCTTCCTCCTCCCCCTCCCCCTACGAGGTGTGCAGGGTGGACTTCAAGCCCCTCCCCCTCGAGAACATCAACGTGGATGCCGCATACGTGAGTACAACACCTCTAGGGTGTTTAAGAAGTCCGTTCAACTAAGTGCCCTGCAGAGCATGGTTTGAGAACCAATGTCCCATAACATACACATACTTAAGAAAAAGTTACTTCAATGATTTTGAGTTTTAAAATGAAGGAGGAGTGCTGAAATATACTTTCTTGTCAACAAATCCAAGGTTTTGAAAAAAAATTTCCCTTGCCCATCACCCTCGGTATTTTCTTGTTGACAGTCAGTCATTCGTTTGAGTGATAACCCTATCATTGTTTTCTAAGATATTTCACGAGTTACTTGATTTTTAAATAATAGTGTCGTTGCGATTACAAACGGATTTAACAGCAATTAACTACAGTTCTTTTTATTTAACAATGTAATTAAGCAGGGAGTGCACTCAAAATACATCTTTGTTATAAGAATTGAATCATTTGAACTTCATCTTCGTGAAAAATATGTATCTGAAGATAAGAATTCCAAGTAGTGCGTGGGGTGCTTCCATTTTTGGTGAACGGTTCCAGAGAAAAACGTCTTAAATACTGTGTAGCACATTTTTGGTATCAGTGTTCAAATTCTCTTTTAAGGATATGCAGTAAGCCATTAGAATTTCTGAACAAATTCTCAATTTTACAATATTTCCAGTTTACAGATTTAGTTCCATCCAATCACTACAATCAGTTGACGCCATATTTTATGATGAAACATTCCTTTCAATTTTAAAAAATACACTTTTAAACACTTTCCAAATTACGTACATTTGAAGACTGATAAGAGTTCTGGAAACTCACATCAATACTAAAACTCAACTCATTTTTTCTGAAATTTGTAATTCTTAGTCTGAAAATCAAATGTTTGTGAACATTGAGTGTCATGTAGGTTTTGTCTCTTTAATATTTTCAATGTATTGAAAGGTGTTATTTAAAAAGTCTGGGTTGAAATGTATGTATGAATAGGAATGATAAAACTGACAAGTTACTAGGCAGTACAATATTGAATTTAAAAGATTCATTGGTGTGCCTTTTTTTCCAAGAATGTTTTGTTGACTAAAGTTATCAATGGACTTCTGGATATAATAAGGAAAACATTTTGTATTAACTATTGATGTGTTAAAGTTAATAAGTACTCAAACTTTCAAGAGTGTTGAGTAGGGTTTTAAAGAATTTTTTTCTGTTTCAGTCCACCCTGCAGAAGGAGTTTAACAAGCTGCTGGACATCAATTTTGAAGAGCTGACAAGCGTCATTGACCAAGTGAGTATTTGGGTTTCCAATGCATGGATTTAAAACCCTATATGTAAAAAGTGATTACTTTTTGCTATCACTTATAAGGCCTTTATTAAGTGCTTAAAAAGTAATTAATTTTTAATTATGGTTATAGTTTTTTTTTATGGATTTATCAAGTTTTTCAGAGAGTGCATAAAAAAGTTGCTTGTAATGTTTTATGTAATTATTTTTATCTTTATGAAATAAAATTGGCATAAATAAATATCCTTCATATTGTGATAGCAGAGGTTCTCAAATTGTGGGTTGGGACGAATTTTTGTATTTCAGAGAATCCCTGGTACATAGTATTATGCGTATATTAGGATGATATGATGCAAACTTTTATATTTTGCAGTAAATCTTTTGAAGTAATTTGTATTTTTGATAAATAAATAGATTTCTCCCTACTGTTGTTGCTATAGAAGCATTATCACAATATTAAGGTGAACAATGCGACTGTCATAATGTCTCGAGTCAAAACTAAAAGGATTGGGGGCACTTAATAAATTTATTTAAGCAAAATTTTGTGCTCTGAAAGTTTTTGGTTTCATCTGAGTCTGATGTTAGGCGTATTTCCTTTTTGCTAATTAGGTTTGTTTTCAAGTATGTACAGATTTCCCATTTCAAATACTTGTAATGTTTAAAAAAATTATGGGTTGAGAAATTATGTGATAAAGAATAATAGTTGGTTAACCTCAAGTAATTGCATAGCTATGTGGTTCTAAACACTTGCTCTTCGTTACTTTGTAATTTTACGAATAAGGTGAACTTTTACAAAGAAAAAAAAACCCTTCATAGTGACTTAAGTTGTTGTTGACTGAATTCGATGTTTTGTAGATTCAGAACAACACCATTTTGAGAAACAAAATCGAGCAGGAGAGTGAAAGTTTGAGAAGTAAGTATGGAAATTTCTTTTTCTGGCAATGATTGGTTGGTTTATGCAGACCTGCCAACTCTCTGGCTGGAGGTTCTGGCCGTTTCCTCCATCTTTTCTTCGGCTTTTTACCCTGCTCTCAATCAAAAAATCAGAGGATTCAAAATGTAAAGGCAGGAAACTCAGTCCAAAAGCAGGAGAGTTGGCAGGCACAAAGTGGCGTGACTGAGTTGCACATATTGGAAGGTTTGGGAAAATATAATAATGTGATGTCAATGCTCCATCCTCTTACTTGGTAAAAACTATTTTATTTGAATAAAATCTTAATGAAGAAAGCTAGTAAAAAAAAGAGTTCTTGTGGGAATTCTAATTTTTAAAATTAATTTGGAACCAGGTTTTTTAAATAGCTTAAGAACTTGCATGATTCTCTTTCATCTGTGGTTAACTTTTTCTGGGATTTGGGGAATCTTGTTATTCTTAAAACTAGTGTTGCAAAATGCGTTTAAAGTTCATTTTATGGGGTGATTCCATAACTTTTTCGGCCACTTTAAGGCAGGGGTGCAGGAAATGTTTCTAGGTCCAAAATTTCCCCCATAATGAGATTTTATTATAAAATATAGTTTTTGAATTTCTGTAAGATTCAATTATTTTCACTAAGTTTAATGAACTTAGTACCCTCTTTTAGTCTTTCTTACATACTTAGAAATGATAGAGTTTAACTAATAATTTAAGAAAACAATTTTTCTCAAATTTGAACTGTCTGTAAAACCCTTATAACTCAATGTCTAGTCTAGAAAACCAATGTGATTAAACACAGATTTTAGTGAAAACTACTCATCCTATCACTGATATGTTGTTTTTCTGCAAAACAAAGAGCAAGGGAAAGCCAACTTTTAGGGGTTCACCTAGAAAACTTTTTTTTTTAGTGTATTTTTCCACTTTACCCCATCCGTAATCCAGTAGTTTTCATTGAATTTCATCAAAGTTGGATATTTGTTTGTCAACTAATGACGATTGAATTTGTAGTGTTTTTGTCTCTAACTTGGGTAAAAAAATTTTCCCACAGTTGCCTGAATTATCATGGGGTGATGGGTTCAAAATCATTCTTTCACCTCTCAACTTGCCTCATTCATACGTAAATTAACCATTCCATTACGTATAATTTCCATTACTACCATTTTCATATAAATACTGCTCATCATTTTGTATGAGGGGATTTAATAAAGTTGTGTTATTTACTCAGCTAGTGTCAGGGTTGGCACGGTTTAAACCATTTGGCTTAAACCAAATGTTTTTTTTTCCCCAAAAAAAATTAGCTAAACTTTTGGGTTTAAAGTTATTTATCGATTCAAATATTGTCTTTTGAATAAAATATGTTGAATGCTTCTGACATTAATGCTGTAAAGCTATGCAATTTTTTGAAAACAATTAGCCAATTGAAATTTTCTTAGAAAGACTCCTGTTTTTTTTTTATAAAAAACCTGGAATGGTTTGGTTTTGAAACTTGTGGGGTTTTTTTTAATTCATTAAGAACTAGATATTTGAATGCATAATAAAAATCAATTGGTTTTTTTAATCAACTAATCACTGGATTTTTAAATTTGCATTATAAAGAACCACTTGGTTTTTTAATGCTAAAAGACTCCCTTGGTTTTTTTTTTTTTATAAAAAACCAATTTGTTTTTTTTAATTCATTTAGAACTAGACTAGATATTTGACTGTATCATAAAAACCAATTGTTTTTTTTTTAATCCATTGGATTTTTAAATGTGCATTATAAAAACCAGTTGGTTTTTAAATGCTCTAAAAAGACTCCCTTGATTTTATTTATAAAAAAACTATTTCGTTTTTTTAATTCATTAAGAACTGGATATTTGAATGCATAATAAAAACCAATTGTTTTTTTTAATCAAATAAGCACTGGATTTTTAAATATAATATGCATTATAAAAACCAGATGGTTTTTTAATGCTCTAAACAGACTCCCTTGGTTTTTTATGGTTATGTATAATTTTAACATTTTTTTAATTAAATAAAATTGATTTTAATTAATTAAGTCACTTAGTTAATAGCTGAATTGATGAACTATTTATTCAATGCATTCATAAATGAAAACAATCAGAAATATTTGTATTTATGTGTTGGGGAAGAATTTCAGTAAAAAAAAAAAAAACAGGGTTTTTTAGGTTTTTTTCCAACCCTGGCTAGTGTAGGTTTCTTTGTGACAGTATATGTAGAGTTGATTATTGTCCCCTTTAGAGTTTGCTGATGAGACGATGTCCGAAGACAAGCAGGACGTGGAGAAGATAAAAAAGAAAGTCAAGTTCTACACAGACACAGTGAGCACCCCCTTTCAATTTTTGGGGAAATTTTTTTCCTAGCAAGATAACAAGCACGCATTTTGTTCAGTTTGTGGTTGGGATTTCACTGTTTCTCGTGAAAGGGATTCTGTGGCGCACACGACAAAGCTCGTTAAAAGCCCTGGGAAAAGTCTTAAAAAAATCCCGGAATATTTATTTTCTCAGAAAGTGTACAAACACAAAGTTCATAAAACACAGAGCAGCAGTATGTGTGAATATTCAAAATCATCTGGGGTTTTTTTAGTTAACTTTGGTCTGTTATTTTTTTACAAGTTATATTAAACCTTGTTTCAGCCAGATGAACTACTTTGAACAAAGCACGGCTTACTAGATACTATACACAGGCTAGCCGAGTACGGAAGTGATTAAAAATCCAGATGGGACAAACTGGCAAAGCATATCCACAGTGTTGAAGGCAGATATAGGTAGGACTTGTGGGAAAAGTTGTCAGATGGTTTTCATTGTTCAAAACTCGGCCAGCCTGTATATAGTATCTAGTAAGCCGTGAACAAAGTTAAGCTTAAATTTAATTTTTGAAACGTAACTAAAAATCTTATAACTCACTCAAAGAGGATGAAGATCACGACATGTGAAAATGAATTGTTCCTTTGCTGTGTAATGTGAATTGTAACAAGTTGTACTGTTAGTGAAAGATTGTTTCTTTGTAGCTCCGGAACTTGACCAAAGTGGGCAAGGAGAAGGTCCAGAAGACGTTTGAGGAAACAGACGAATACGATCTGTACCGGTAAGAGTATTTCCTTTTCGTTCAACACAAAAGAACACAGTTCCACAGTAGTTTTGTAATTTTGTTTGAAATTTGTTCAGTAATTTTGTTCCACAGTCGTTCACAAACTGTGGGTCGTGAGAAGATTTTGAATTTCAAATATAATTCAAAATTTTTCCGATTTTCAAACCTTTAAATATGCATATCCGTTCTCCTCCCTTCAATATAAAATCTGGAATGCATATGAATTAGTGTGGTTGCAAAGCAAATGTTCAAAAAAGGCTTCCTTTGTGATAAAAGTTTGGACATAATCTCATTAAATTCCTAAAATAAATTGAAAAAAATTGGATCTTCGAAACTAGATGACTCAAATGTTTTTTTTCTCTGCAGGTACTGGGGCATGTTTGGGCTGGCGGGGGCTGTGCTGGTGCCGGTGGTGTTCCTGGTGCTGGGGCTGGTGTGCGGGTGCTCGGGGTACGAGAAGGAGCGCCACCCCACCAAGAGATCCTCCCTCTCCAGCTGCGGAGGGGGATGCCTCATACTGTGAGTACCAATTGAACAAGACTGTATTTAAAAGTTTGTAGAACTTGTATGAGGAGCCTAAAAGCCAAGGGCAGTTTTTTTTTAGTATTGGAGTAAATACAGTAGACTCTGCTTAATGCAGTAATTGTATGGGGTGGGGGATGGAATATTCAATTTACAGTGTAGGTCTTTCCAGGGATGTGAGTCACTGGTTATCTCCATGAAAGTAACAACTCAACTCTATCTGATCTCGCTATTTCTGAAAAATTACAAGTTAAATTAAAGCAAAATAGCCTGGAATCGAACTGGGGACTTTTGGGTTACTAGACCAGGGGTTCTCAATTTGTTTTCTCCGCGGCACCCTTGGCAGGCTAAAAAAATTTCGAGGCACCCCTAAAAAATTTGATTGAGGGATGGGCAGAATCTATACTAGATTTTTAAGTCAATGGTAAAATACTCTACTCACCTAAACGTATTTTCTTAAAAGTACTTGGAACTATGAGTACTCTAAACCGGAGCATCGATATAAAAAAAATTGGATTTATTTCGTCTTATAATAGGAATATCCATAAGGGCCGACTTCAGTAAAATATTGAGGGGGCCCAATATTAGACTATTAAGAGCATAAAATTCATTCATGACGCCCTCCTGGCGACCGGAATACTTCGTACTGTGCTGTTTTTGTAAAAAGATATTTGGCGTTCCTAGCACTATTTTTTGAATAGAAGGAAAAACGACAGAACATGAAAAAAGTAGGATTATTTAAAATTTTGACAACTTTTTGATTATTGGCGCGGCACCCCTGGTATAGGCTCGCGGCACCCAATTTGAGAACTGCTGTACTAGACGCACACTATACCATTAGGCCATCGGTGCTGAGGCCAAGATTCATCAATTTTAATGTTATAAAACGCATAATAGTAAACTCCTATTACTGCGCATGCTTCAACTTTTGTAAAAATAACCACTTTGGGGAGATAATTTTTAAAAAAAATATCTTTAAAACTAGTACTGTTAAGCTGTTTTAAGACCAATCCAAGTGATCATAAAATCCAAGTAAAAAAGGGGGATCTGGTGGGTCCTTCCCTTAGAAAATGTTTGAAAATTTGACCCTTAAAAACAGCATTTTCAATCGTTTTTATCCTCTTAGTCCAACTTTCAGAGGGGAAGCCGGGCACCTTTAACCCCCCTTAATAACCCTTGGCCTCTGGTACTGGGGATTTCCCCCTAAAGATTTTTAGAGTTTAACAAGCAAAAAGTGTTTTTCAGACACTTTTAAGGGGTATAGACGTCTTCTGTCGAGTGGCTAATCATAATTATAACTCCTAAAATAGGGGCTAAGAAGTTTTAGGTCAGGCCCAATGGGGGGGAGGTCCGGATCCTTGGCTACACCCCTGAATAGAAACTTGGATCTTATCCTCGTAGAAAACAAAGAAAGAAGAGGGGATGGAATTTTAGCATGCCAAAAAGTGTTCTCCGACCGCCCCCATTAATCCCTCCTTGCCCCCACCCCTCTATACTGAAGAAGAAAGACATCAATAATCATAGATCATAATAAACCTGCAATAACTAGTGTTAGTATTAATTAACAAAACAAACAATTAATAAATTCAAAAACAATTCTCTGACAGGAACTGGTTCAACTTTTGCGCTGATTTACTAAAATTGACTAGAAAAAACATTTTTAATGATTGTATGTTAAAAAAAACCATTGAAATTATTTTGAAACATGAGAAAAGGTGAAAGATGTAAAAACTATGCATATAAAGAAAAACCACCCCTCTGTACTTTGTTTTTAAAGGGCTGTGTACTGCTTCTTCCTGGTGTCATCCTTCCTGATGGTGGTGACGATCGGGCTCTTTGTGCTCGGCGGAAACCTGCAAGCGTTCGGCTGCATCCCCCTCTACCAGCGAGACTTCTCCATCCTAGACGAGGTACACTCACTCTTCACAACCAATGTCTCCTCAAAAAATAGTTAACTACTAACTAGTCTGGGAAATTGTAGTTGTAACTAGTAGTTAACTAGTCTATTTAATTTCATAACCTACTTTTTGGCAAAATTCTAATATACATCTTTCTTATCTATATCACAAAAAACCTTCATACACTTAACGCAAAAATGGTCTTTATTTCTGGTTATTATATTTAAAGTACTCTACCTTTGATAAAAATTTTAAATATCTTTTTAAATTTTAAATAAAAAAATTTTTAAGTAGTTAAAAATTTGAAAGTAGTTTTAACTAGTAGTTAATTAAAAAAGTAGTTAAACTAATAGTTGAACTACTTTAAACTAAAAGTAGTTAAACTACTAGTTGATCGGTAGTTAACTACTAGTTGCAACTAGTTCTAGTTAACTAGTGCCGAACACTACTCCTAGGGTCATGGAAGTAAGGTGTAGGTAAGGGACCATTGAGTCATCTTACAGTGCTCCTTGGTGCTTAATAAAGAAACGTTGGGACCAGGGCATTTTGTAGCAGATTTCCCAATTAAGTGGAGAGCTTGATATCAAATAACATTAAGATATTTTTAGACATTTAGGCGAATTTATACCTTTCTGGCACTATATAATTCTACTATCTGAGCAAAGATAAAACAATGTTTTTAAATGAATGCATCGATTTATTGTTTATTCTCGACACTTATCACTTACTAGTATACTAACTTTTATAGTTAGTGTACTAGTTTTTAGCCTTAAAAATCTCTCATATAAAAGCCCACGTCACTCACTGACTCACTGACTCACTGATTCTGGAACGCTCGCACACTATGATGCCATCTCGCAATAATAATCATAATCATCAGAAAAATATAAAAGCCCACGTCACTCACTGACTCGATGCCATCTCGCAATAATCAGAAAAATAAATAAATAAAAGTAATTAAAATTTTAAAATAATATAATAGCTTTTAAATAAATATCTTTCAAGAAAGTTGGTTTACTTAATAAAGGTTAAAAAGTTACTTTTAGGGAAGTTGGTTTCTAATTCAACAATAATAAATTATTAAAGTTAAACTTCTTATTTAATGTATAATTAATAGGAACTTGAAGTAGTAACGAGCGAAGCTCGCATAAAAGGCTAGCCTAGCTGTAAGACCCGGCTTTGCCGGGTCGTAACAGCTAGTAAATTAATATACTAGGAACTTTTTGACCACCTGGTATAGAGCATTCGCACATGACGTCACTTGGAGGACAAAAACAACGTTGCTAAGGCTGTTGTTAGGGGCGGGAACTAGAACCATCCAATAGGAGCATTCGCACATGATGTCACTGGAGGAATAAAACAACGTTGCTAAGGCCGTTGTTAGACCAAGTCATTAAATTGAAAATGCTCTATGTTCTTTTATTTTTCAAGGCTGAAAACTTGTATTGAGCCAGCATTGTTTTTCTTAAACTTTTATAACAAACATTAAGTGGAGTGGACTTGTTTTAAGACGTATCTGCTTTCGTTTCCAGATGAAAAGCAAGCTGACCCCCCTGTACAACAACACTGCTCTGGCTGGAGTCCAACCCAGCAAGCTGCTCAAGTAAGTATTGCAATACGTCCCTACTTCAAAGTCATTATATCATAGGATATATAAGAGATATTTGACAGAAAACTCTTTTATGTGTCAAATATGGGGAAATTTTATGGAATTCTCTTTGTTTTGCATTTTCTATTGCTACTGCTGAGTACTCTACTAAATAATTTATTCGAAGAAAAAATATGTTTAAATTTTCTGGCTATTGTGTATAATAACAAGTACATTTAATTCCTGATGTGTATTTCCTTTTTATTTTTGCTAATTGTGCAGCAAGTCTGAAACCACACAAGTTTGGTCTTTTTTTATATTTTCAATAATTGTGTTTGATTTCTTAAAAATTAAGAAATTTAAAATACATGAATATTTGATCATTTCTTCTGCTATGTAACCTTTATGATTGTAGTCAGGGAAAGTTAATCTTTTGGTCAGGGAATTTTGAGGTTGATAATCCCTAGCCACCATGTAACATTCCTTTCTTAAATTTTAAAAAATCATATTAAGCTATCCTAAAACAACAAATAATGAACAATTTTGCTCTGGTGTTCCTACCACCTACTTTTCCAAAACTATATTACGCAATTCAAACTATGTTACAGTAATGAATTTGTTAATAATTTGTTTAAACTTTTGCAGAGGGTGCAGTCAGGACAAGAGCATCATCTACGCGCTAGGCCTGATCAACGAAAGCGACCCCACTTCCTTCGAGGTAAGAACCTTTAAATTCTGTCTTTCAGCAACTCCCATTAAACCCAGATCAACCAACCTTACAGTTTGCAATCAATTGAGGCGTTTGCTGCAACAACTCCAAGCAAGCGTTAGTTGCCAAGTTAGTGCTGTTTTACAACTGGGTTGGTGACTATGGTCACCGTTTTTTTACCGCAAAACAAAGTATAAGAGTAGAAAAGTAATGACTTTACAACTATTCGTTCTAGTGGAGTGAACTCATTGTTGCAGCAAACTCCTCAATTCTGTCTTTCAGCAATTCCTTAAATCACACTAAACTAGTGTTTCATTCCTTCATTATATTTCCTTAAAAACCACAGGGAAAAATCCTTACAGAGCCCATATGTTTGAATTCAGGAGGGAGCCCCAAGAAAAATTTTTGCATATTAGCCAGTCAAGCCCAATCAATTCAAGAGAGTCCTCCCCAGAAAAAGTTTTGAAATTTTATTCTTAAAAGTAATGTTTTAACTCATTTGGGCGCCCATTGGGATGTATGGGCGCCCATGTAACAGAGGGTTCTTTTCAAATTTCTGTATAAGGGAAATTCAATGATTGACAGAGAGGTAGGCTTGGTGGTCAAAGCTGTGATTGGCTGTGACGTGTTCATTCAATCTGTCCTGATAAGCTTTTTCTCCGCCTCTCGATCCCAGCTCCAAAATAGCCCCTATCTTATACCATGCTTTTTGGATTTCCATTATGGTCGTTCTAGTACTCTGTGTTAAGAACTCTCGTTAAACCTAAAAAACAACCAACCTTCATGTCTTTTCCTTAACTCCCATTAAACTTTAATCAACCAATCTTTCCTTAAGAACTCCCATTAAACCCTAAAAACTACATGTTGTGTGTTTCCAGCAATTCCTGACGAGCTCTGACGTGATGAGCCCCGAGAACAGCGCCAAGATCGACGGGAAGCTGAAAGAGGCGATCGCAGAGATCACCTCTGGGTTCAGAGAGAAGCTCCTCCAGTTCACCTCCGCTCTCAACCTCCCAGAGCTCAGGGACATCCCCGCAAAGGTACTTTTTTACATTCCTCACATTGGTAGACATTCGCTGACTCTCTCTCTCTTCAATCTTACTCTAAAAAGTTTTTTCCCCAATGGAATTCTATTTTTGGGTGATTAACATTTTCCACAAGTTTTTTTTATGGTCTTCAAAATGTCCTTTTTTTTCTCTCCTTTATTTATTTTTTGGGGGACATTTTTCAGAGTGCCTTGCACTGCTTCCATGATCCTTAGGAGAGTTGGTTCTAAGTAAGACTGGTGAAATGGAATTTTTCTTTTTCATTTTGAATGACCAGAAAAAAGTTTGTGGTCATTCAAATTGTCCTTTTTTTTCTTTTACCCCTTTTTCTCTCCTTTATTTTTCCTTTCGGCCCTGCTTCCATTATCCTTAGGGGAGTTGGTTCCAAGCGGTGAAATGGACTTTTATGAAATATCCTATCACTACGATAAATACCACTCAGTGTTGTCATTGTTAGTAACTGAATGTTTTATTTCTCTTTGTACAGCCATTACTCAAATTTGCCTTCAAGATCGTAAGTTGAATTCTACCCTTGAGATTGGGATAATAGTCGCTTCTCTTTTGATTTCTCTTCAAATTCCATCAGATTTTGCAGCATCAGGGCCGTAACTAGACTTTGGGGGTTCTGACCCAACATTTTTTATGAGGTACCTCCTTGCTATGTCAAGTTTTAACATCCTCCCCCCACGAAATTTCCCCCCCTTGAAAATGGAAATTTAGCTCATTTTGAGCCCCAAGAGCAACACTCAATGTAAGCGGCAGAATTTTCAAAGAAACCCCCTATAGTATCATAAACAGCAAAATTCCCTGAATTCCATGAAGGAGGAGTCCTCCTTGGATACGGCCCTGATATGCATGTAAGGTATCCATAAATGATGTAAAAGCTTTTTCTTTCTCTTTTTATCTGGGTAAAAGGGCTGCTAAAAGAGAAGCTATTTGGTTGTGGTGTTTGTGTGCTGATTTTAAACTGTGTGTGGGAAAAATTTAGCCATCGTGAACTATCTTTCCCTGTTTAAGTTTATTTTGTTTATCTTTTTGCAGAACTCTTTGTAAGTACAGGCTTTTTAATTCTTATATACATTTTGGTAGCAACTGAAAATTAACTCCAGCCATGTCTTGAATTGTTTCTTGTTTCCACTTGTTCAATCAAGCTACCAACTTTTGACTGAAGGCTTTACATCACAATAAGTTAAAACCCTGTTTTTTAGGGTCAAATTTCCAAAAAAGTTCTGGGGGAAGACCCCAATTCCCCCTTTTGTAAGTTTATTATTATCAATTTTTTTAATAAGTTCATCAAAATCCTACCTAAACATGTATACCCTGAATTCAGACTAGGTGTACCAAAAACAAGTTGAAACCCTGTTCTTAGGGTCAACTTTTCAAAAAATTTCTGCCCCCCCCCCCCCGATGGCCCCAGTGTTGCCAGACACTTGGAAGAAAAAATCGCGGATCAAAGCCCCAAAAGCCGCGGATTTGAAATTTTTGTAGCCCAAATTTTAAATCAGTAATAATAATGCAGGTACACACTTTTAACAATGTTAATGAATTATTTTTATATAAATGTATACTCTAGAATACTTAAAAAATAATCTTTTAAATTTTAAAAGCTATTTTAACTAGAATAATACTAATTTTCAAAATTATCTTTCATAAAATCAATTTTTTAACCTTCCATTAGTTGCATTGTTAATCTAAAAACGATTTAGTCTAAAGTAATTCTCCAAATTAATATTTCAAAAGGAACCCATTCATGAGCTGGTTAGGATGAAAGTGGTATAAGTCCACTGAACTTCGTTTTGTGTAATTGAAGGTTTTCTAAAAACCTGTGCTAAAAATTCAGGATTGCTTATATTTTTACTTTGTGGGGTGGATTTGTCTTTAGGCAGGGACACAATTTTTGCTGCGGATCAACTTTTATCAAATTTTAACTGAAAGTGCTTTAAATTAGCTTTAATGGACTTATACCACTTTCATCCTAACAGATTGATGGGTTTCGGGAAGGAAGATGGGTATTGGGATGTAGTAAATATAACTTTCTGAGCGACTGGTTAGTACAAAGTTAGATTTTAATGTTCTGTTCCACAGATTTTGATGCATAGAATACGAATATTTTGGCGTAAAATTTTATCTAACCCATTTTGGGGGGTCATATTCAAGATGGCGACCGAGAAACGTTCTTCGCTTGATATGTCTAGTTTATATTTTCTATTTGCTTTAACTAAAGATAAGGTTTAAATTAAAATAGGTTTTCGTTTTTTTTAAAAAAACTTGTTATCGATGTGATTTTTAAGATGGCGTCCAAGATGGCCGCCGATTATAAAGTTTTGCAGTTTTTATGATAGATAGTTGAGCAATATATCAAATTGATTGATTTTGAGTAAGGAAATGGAAATTTAATTAAAATGAAATTATTTTTAACAACAATAAACGCTTTTTTAACCATTAATTTTAAAAATGTTTAATTAAAAAATAAATTTAAAATATTTTACTAATTTTTATTTATGACATTTGATATAAAGTACGCCACTGTTTGAATTATACTAGGTTATTAAATTCATTTTAACTTGTTATTAAGGTGATTTTCAAGATGGCGTCCAAGATGGCCACCGTTTATAAACTTTTGCAGTTTTTATGATAGATAGTTGAGCAATAAATCAAATTGATTGATTTAAAGTTAGGAAATGAAAATTTCAATAAAATTAAATTATATTTTACAACAATAAAAAAAAAAATAACCATTAATTTTTATTTTTAAAAATTTTAAATTTTAAAAAATAAACTTAAAACATTTTACTAAGTTTATCCCAAAACCAATATCAATACCCTAAGTTACTAGCAAACTGTAATTAATATAGAATGGTTGTTAAAACACATACAAGATATTGACTGTAAAGGGGCGTCTGTATTAGCCATGACGATTAAAGGATTAAAGCTTTCCCGCCTAATCTAATAAAGCGCGGATTTTATTTTCGGATATTTATTTACAAAAAGGGGTCATCCATAAATATGTAATTAAAGTTAACAAAAATAAAATTTTCTCCAGTAAGACGCCTTTTCATAATCGCACGGGCCCCGCCTTTGCAGTTGTGCGAATGTCCTTGGGGTTTCTCTTATCAAAACAAATTCACTGAACGAAGCGGAGCAGTGGACTTATTCCACTTTCATCCTGACGAAAACGGCCATTCGCGTTAGTAGTCATTTTTTGAGTCGCTCTCACGGGCCAACAAATCAACTTTTTCCTTTGCAAACAGCTACACTAAATAAAGGACCTAAAACTCTATCCAAATCCACTCTTAACCCATTAAGCGCCAAAGCTCCCATTTTGGGAACATTTTTAAAAGATTTTTTTCACCAAAAAAAAAATGAAGATACATATTTATAATTTTTGTCCATTAATAACAAGAATATGAATAATTGTTGGTAATTTTTACAAAACGTTTGCAACTTAAATTCTATTTTTAAAAATTCTTAGAACTTTGACAAAATTGGCACTTTTTTCTTCACCACAAAATAAATCCACTAAAAATTATTTATTCAAATTCGGGAGTTTTAAACCAGTGAATATGGAAAAAAATAGTTTTGTCTTTAAATCAAAACAAACCGGGGGTCAAAAAAATAATTTAGAAGGATTTTACAGCTGTTTATTTAGAATGTTCCCAAAATGGGAGCTTTGGCGTGAAGTGACTAGTGCGATTTTTCGCGTGCTTCCGTATTATGAGGTATGTTACTGAATTGGAACTCTCTGGGGCCTTTCTACTGAAATTCTTACCTCTTATCTGTCAAGGGGTACAGCCCCCCTGTTTCCTGCCTTTTGTTGTTCAAGAACATGTGTGTTTATCAACAAACCAGTGATTTATTGCTTACCAGGTGTTGAATTATTTACGGTACCACCTCCTTTATTCTGAAGAATGGACAAGGAAATGCGTGTAGAATTCTTTATCTGCATTGTAAACTATGTATCCAGTAAATACAGATGAGAAACTTTATTTAGATTAAGAAGAATTTTCATTTGAATGTAAAATATCTGTTCATTTTAGCTGCGCAATGTGTTTTAGACTATAAAAAAATCATCAGATTCGCGTGGATTTTCAGAAGATTAACAAATATTTCATGGATGCCATCAAATCTTGTTAAAACAATTTAGAATAAAAATTTTTAATGTAAATAATTTTGATTTAGTGAAGCTAGAGAATAAATTCGGTGATGTCTAATTTATATTAGAACGGAGAAAAACAAGGACATTTCAATAATGACTATTACATAAAAAATAGAAAAGGATGTCCAAAAGATAATTATTCGTAAAACGACTAAAATAACCTGAATAAAATTCAGAAACAACATAAAAATATAAAAAATCGGTAAAAAAAAGAAAAGAAAAGAACCATTCAAGCTAAATTATTCTATTTTTCAAACAAAGAATAAAATATGTTTTGAAAAAAATCCTATGAATTTACTAACAATTCAAATAGATAATACTCAAATAGAATGCTATAGTTTATTAATCATATGAAAAATATTTACGGAACTTTAAACTTCATTTAGCTAGCAACTAAAGTCAAACCCGTAACACTGCGTGGGGAAAACGGCCACTTTACGTTACCCCCACTTTACGCCAAAGCTCCCATTTTGGGAACATACCATATCTCCGGTCGAAATAAAGATTTTTTGAAAATTTAAACTGTATATGATTAGAGACACATATTGAATCTCAAAACACACAAAAAATTAATTTTTTTCATAGCGGTTCATATTGCGGCGTTTAATGGGTTAACTCAACTTTTGTCATTTTTGGACTTATACCACTTTCATCCTGGGCAGCTCACATAACACAAATATATAATTATATTAAAAATCTCCATAACTCAACATTATTTCCAATTATCGATTTATAAATAGCATAGCTTATGTTCATACTAACTATCTCAATATTTACAAAATTCAAGAGGTAATAAATTATTCTATACTTTTATTAAAAAATAACTACGTACTTACTATAATCAGCATTGCAGTTATCTTGATTATTTCTTGATTAAATAAATAATATGTGGATAAATATTCTCTTGGATAATTCTTTAATAATTATTCACTATTTACAACACGTTAAAAGTCTACAGCTGAGAAAACTTGAGCTATATCACTATCTTCTTTTTCGCCCGATTTTTGGAGATAAATCGATGAGTTGAACTTGAGCATTTTTGTTGAGGGTACAAAGGTGTTGCAGCATATTCTGATCAAATCTATTCTTAGAATGGATGATAATAGTTCTGACCCCATACGGTTCCTTAGTTTTGCCGTCACTCTGGAAAACACGCGCTCAACGGTTGCGTTGCTTATAGGTAAGCTGTACATAGTTGAAGCAAATTTAGAGAGTTCTTGAAGTACTAAATCTCCACTAGAGTTTTTTATAGTCATTGCCAGAACCCTCTGTTGGGATTCCATGAGGTTCATAGTTAGTAGGGAACGCCATTCACTTTCACTAATAACTCTTTCAACTCCAATGGAAGGGATGAAAAGGGGGGCAAATTAAATTCTGCATTTTCAAAAGCAAGTTTTTTGGAATTCTGCATACTAACTCTTTGCAGGCCTTTCTTAAAGCAATGCTTTTTAATCAATGATCCCTGTTCTTTCTTAGCTGCTCATTTAATAATTTGGTAAAGTCCTCAAACGAAATGCAACTTTCCAAATCAATACTTCCATCATTCAAGATATTTTCAGCGTCTGTGGGAATATTCTACGCAGCAATGATAGGTCCGGAGATCTTCCAGTACGCAACAAATATCAGCGTTTTCTTGCTGGAAAAGTACTCAAAATCCTTTAACACTGGCAGTAAAAATGTCAAATACAGTCTATTTGTGACATCACCATACATAGCTGAAAGTTCTCTGGCATAATACCTGTCACAGTTTGACGCCACATCTTTAAAATGTAAATCCCATTGACTCAAAATTCTTTCAACACATCTGCCTCGGGCTAACCATCTTGTAGGGCTCAGAGGAAGAATTTTCAATGGTTCTTCACCGTCATTAATTAGTTGATACAGATCCATGTAAGACCTTAATGCAGATCGGTTGAACCAGTTATAAGTTTCTCTCAGCATATAATCAATGCTGCCGGGAAGTTGCATGGGAAAGTGTCAAATGTAGAGAGTGACAGATACATTTGATAAGGAGGATTATCTTTCCTCAAGCGGGAATAGAGAGAATTATTATTCCCACACAAGCACCGTCAGTTCCTAAGGCAAAGCACTTACTCAAATTAATACCAGCTTCTTCTAAAAATGCTTTAACTGCATTGTATAATGCTTCACCGGTTGTTAAAGTGACTGGAACTATTCCAAGAAATTGGGTAACAATTTGATTTTCATGCTCAGTGAAAAATCTTGCGCATATGGCCAAGTGTTTTTGGCAAGATATGTCTGTCGACTCATCAATGATGAGGGAAAATGCATGATCTTTAATTTCTTCCATTTGCTCCTGAAGAATAGCAGGGGCAATAACATTTTTTATTATGGCTGTACATTTTGTTCTATGGATTTTTAAATCTTTTGACGCATGAGAATATTCTTTATTCAAGAGTTCACTTAGGTGATCGACATTTCTTATGCTAGTGTGGCACGCCACAAAAGCAGCTAACTTAATTTCAAGGCTTGATAATTTGGATCCCTCCGAGAAAGCGGTTCTGATCGAAGGAGTCGCTATCGAAGCAGCATTCTTTATATGTTTCCCTGTCGCCGCATGTTTGGATAAGTCATTTTTCTGAGCTCTTAAAGTCACTTTGCATAGCTTACAAAAAGCTTTATCTGGGTTGTCTTTCACTTCCTCAATCCATTTTCCAAATTCCTTATCGGATAGCCAAGAACTTTGAAAGTTTTTCTGATACTTACTCCACTTTCCCATGGCGCAATATACGAGACAGCAATCGTCGTCCGCACAAGTAGAGTAAAATGGACACACTGAATTATCTTTACGAATTCCACGGGGTGGACGGGAAGCAGTAATTTGTGATTCCCGGAACATTCTTGCTCTTATCTACCCTACCCTACAACAGGACCCTTCCACGCGCCCCGGATTCCGAGAAACCTCTCTCCCCTTTCTCCTCCGGGTGGCTGCGAGCCGAAAAAACGAGTTTCGGTGGGGAGTGAAACTGAGACTGAGTTGGGTTGGGCGATTGGCCTCAAAACAAAAAAGTCGCGGATCAAAAATGGTGTAGCCCAAATTTAATTTTTAAGTAGCCCAAAAGTAGCCTGTCGCCCAAAACGAAATTTTTGTCGCAAAGGACCTTCAAAAGGAGCCCAATCTGGCAACACTGGATGGCCCCCCAAATCCCCTTTTGTATTTGGAATTCTATTATTTACATTTTATTTTATATTAAATTCCTCAACACGCAAGTCCTACCTAAAAATGCATCAGCGAAATTCGGAAAAGGTGCACCAAAACTAGTTAAAATTCTGATTTTAGAGTCTAATTTCCAAAAAATTTCTGGAGGAGGATCTCCTTTATTGAGTTATTTTGACTATTGATAGTCGTTATTTACGAGTTGGAACTCGTGTATTGCTCACAACTTTCCTATGTTTAAAATGCATTTAAAAACCTACATTAAACCTATTAGATGGAAACAAATTGCTGTGTGTTGATGATCTCTCTCGTTGCAGCTGCAGAACCTGCTGGGGTCGTCGAGGGGCAACGTGTCCCAGTTCGTGGAGCAGGTGAGAGCAGCCCTGAAGAAGGACCTGGGGCCGGAGGTTGAGAACCTGGACAGCCTCATCAACGACTCCATCGCGGCCCTCTACGCTGAGATGGACGAGCTGCAGGCAAAGCTGGTGAGCATCCCTCCTCCTGAAGGCATTTCTCTCCAGAGGGGTTAATCATGACCCCCAAGCATACATCAATGGTTTCTTACCTTTACAAGGAAGGCGGTTCACAAGGAACTGTTCTTTTAGGGAACTAACCCAAAGATCCTCAAAATGAATTTACATTGAGAGACGAATTTTGTAAGAATTTCTGGGGGAGAACCCCCCGCTGAAATTTTTACGTCTGTTATAGGGTGAACCGCCCAGTGAATGAACACTTAGCATTTGGGTTTGCGATTTTCCCACTTCAAAAATTTTTTTCAGGGCTTTTTCTCGGTCAATTTCTAAAAATAAGGTATGTTTCCATACTGGCTTTTTCTTGGCAATATGATCGAAGTATTTCCAGATCTCAGAAATCAATAGTTTTGAAGGAATGCTGATTTGAGTGAAAAAAGTGCGATAGACCCAGTGAATGAACAAAGTTTGCCCTAAGTATGAACAGTGTCTTCCAGTAAATGAACACTGAAAAATACCATGATTTTTTTCAACTGATCAGCCTGCGTTACATAAAATAGAAAATATTTTACTAAAAACTCTAAAATTTCTTCAATACACACACACACACACACAAAAAAGTTACTTAGGAAGTGGGTGCAAATCTTGCCAAACATCGATTGCGACGTTATACTAATTGCATATTCCATATTAACACAATTAATAATCAATACCTCCTAGCACGGACGTAGCTATAGCTTTTACAAGGGGGGGGGTTCAAGAAACTTCTTTCAGGGGTCGCAATGGGCAATGAAAGTGTATCTAAAACAGGGTTTTCCAACTGGCGGGCCACATGCGGCCCGCGAAGCTCCCTGAAAACCCATAAAAAGTAGCTATATAGAAGACTATTTAGTATACTAAAATTGAGACATTTTTGGAGGAGGACCCCTGAACCCTATTTACCCACTTTTTCATTAAGTAGTAACTTTGGTTGGTCGTTTTCTATGGGGAAAAATTTTAAAGTTTGAGGTTTCGAAAGAGGGCTTGTATACCTTGAAATTCCCTCTGAGCGTAGCAAGGGGTTATAAAAGCTTAGGTTAACCTTTATCACGAGGGGGGACAAAATGGAGTACCATAGGCGTAAGTTCAACTTTTTGATTGGGGGGGGGGCAAAACCTGTAAGACCTCAGGACCAAAGGAGCCGTTACTAAACTGTTTTGAAGGGATTCTGTAACCCAAAATGTTTCTAATAGTTTTCCCTTTCCGAGTAAAATGTAGGGCAAATGTGAAATTTTGTGAACTTAATCACAAATTTGTGTGGTTAATACATGCCCTCAAGCAAAAGAGGGGTGTCTGGGTCTTCTCCCAGAAAATTTGATCCAAAAAGTTGTATTTTCACTCATTTTTTGAATATTTGGGACAGGAACCTTTTTGTTTAGCTGACATAAGGTTTAGGCTATTGGGGGGGGGGGACTGGACCCTCTAACCCCCCCTTATATACGTCCATGCCTGTCGTTTGGGACCATGGGTTCCTCTGCAATTCTGAACCCTTATAACGTCTACCTCCCCTAGAAGTTTTCCCATTCATAATGATACACCCTGTATAAACCTAGACTTTTAAATCAAAAACTTATTCTATGGAAAGACAATACTGATCTTTATCATAACCTATTCCTAGTTTAAGCCGTCAAATAAGCCTATAGGTCTTTTGGTTCACGAGATAAGCAGTTTCCCATAGTATGAAGGTTGTTCATTCACTGGGAAATCTCAGTTTGCACTTCCAGTAAGTGAACACCCCCTTATCTATCGCAATTTCAAAAGTACAGCTTTCTGAATTATGCCATATCAAAGATTAAGTCTTTAACATTTGATAAAAAACAACAAAAATCATAATAAGCGCAATTATAAGTCAGAAAAATATGAATGAATCAAGTCAAATCTTAACTTACCGGAGACTTTTTCATGGGTCTGAAGCTCGAGTATCAGTAAAAAAATTTACACAGACTGAAATCGGAATATACGGTTAAATCAACGATTGCCTGGCCTCTAAGAGGTCTCATTGCAACTACTGAATTATAGTAACAGTCTTTACAGAGTTCAAATAGCTTAATAATTGAGATTATACGACCAGGTGTTCATTCACTGGGCAACCCACCCTACTGTGTTTTTCCCTTGAAAGTTAAGCCTCTTAGATAAAGTTTTCCCTTCGGAAGTTTTGTTAAAAAAAATTATATTATACTACCTATATTAGAAGACATTTTTTAAAAGGGAGTAAATATGTTGGAGGGGTTGAGTGGTCGGAGTAACACCCCCCATGAGTCAACTCTAGTTACGCCCCAAGCAATCTTTTTTCTGTTTAACCAAACCCCCATTCAAATATTTTAAGGTTCTTAATTAACTTTTGATCCAAGCTTTTGTGAGTTGTCTGTAACCTTTTTCTAAAAAGAGAGGCTGGAAAATTTTTGACATTTTTTGAGTATGATAGCACAATTTCAGAAATCTGTAAACATTCCAGATGAAAGGTTTGTTTGATTTTGAGTTGAAGTCAAGAACCCCCTTATCTGTTATCAAAATCTGGTGGTCTCTTAAATAATATCCATTAAATTCTTCGATAAATATGTCTTAATTTCTTTTCAGAGTGGATTTTCGTCTTCGCTGCTCAAGATTTATAATGAAGCCGATAATTATCAGGTGAGTTTGAAACTAATTTACACAACATCTCAACAGGTATAAACCAAGAGGCGAAATTTACTTGAAGAAAAAACTCTACATGTCCTGTTGTTAAACAAATATTTTGGCAGGTGACACTACTCTAAAAATTCACCAGAAATCAGGTGAAAACCCGTGAGAGGCGCTCAGAATCACCTTTATTTAATCTCATCAATGTTTTGACTAATCAGCTAAAGAAGATAGTTTTACAGCAGCTCAAATTTGAGATATTTTAACCCATTAATGCCTGATTTTTTATTTTTCTTAAATATTTTATACAAACATAGTAAAAAGCCCCAAAACAACTGGAAAAATGGTGAAAAAAATCCAGGTTAAAGTTTTCATACCAAAATTGAAAAATGTCCCTTGAAAGGGACTCTTGGCATGAATGCCCCTGTGTTTGTTCCCTAGTAAACACAATGTAGAAAACTGTTTTAATGCTACCTGAAAAACATTTTCTACCTTAACAAAGTACAGCGAAAGATACTGTAACCAGTGTTATTCCTAGGATTTTTTCGGAGGAGTAAAAATACGCCTTTACTTTTTTGGAGGCGTGAAATTCAATTATGAGGCGTGAAATATGGAAATAGCATGTAAATATATAATATACAAAGACAAATTTTCAATAAAAATGCGCACATTTAAGAATGCTTTTTTTTTTTTTTTGGTTTTCGACAATTATAGTATATAACAAATAATGTAAATAAAATGATTTCATCCATTCTTTTTCTTTCCTCTTTATTGAAGAGGACCCAAGGAAATTCTTTAAGCTCAAAACAGTGGCGGATCCAGAGACTTGGTTTGGGGGGGGTGATTTTACCTATATGCGCATTCGACATTACAATCAATTTTCACTTTTACATTCAATTCGTAAGAGGAAGACACATAAAATATATTTGGTGGAAAGTTTCACTTTCTACTGATTTAATTGTAAACCATTAAATGCAATTAATTCATTTTCCCTTTTTAAAATGGAACTTCAACTTAAATGCATAAAGTATACACTAATATATAACAAAACAGACCAAAATAAAGAAAAATTAGAGAGACAGAAAAGAAACTAAAAGTAAAATTACCGCAAAGCCAAAGCCTGTTCGTTTCTGAGCACGACCATGTTCACTATTTCCGGAATCCATTTTTTGTGATAGTAAAACGCCAAGTTTTAATAAAACAGCAAATCAGTGTAAAAAAACGAGACAAGTCAAACGTTGGAAAGAAAATCAACTAAATTTTTTACTAGTACAGCTTGGCATATGTACGACATGCTCCGCCCACAAGTTTTGACTATCCCACTGCCAACAAATAGCTGTTATCCCCTCCCAATATGGGATTGTCAATCGCTCTGAAAAAGCTTTGATTAGCCCTTAAATAGATGTTGAGAAACAGTGAGATTAGAAAATATACAAACAAGCCGCCCGCTCTGGTTTTTGTGTGCAATTATACCAGTAATCAGCCTCGATATGAGGTCCAATTCACCCGGATACAGATTTCTTTAACACCGGCTGAAATTTCCGGTGACCAAAGAGTACCGAACCCCAGGAGAGGAAAAAGCCAGAAAAAGTGGTCATTAGCGCGGACCCTCTGTCAACCCTTTTATCAGGGCTAGGGAAGGGAGCTCCTCTGAAAAGTGATCGATGCATTGAAGTTATCATTTAACGAGTTGCTACTATTGCCGAAAAGGGGCACTGCGAGAAACCGGAAGAAATACTCGCTCAGATGGTGACAGCGGCTTCTCAGTAGAGATTATTCACAAGTCAAGTTTATCGCTATGTTATCGGGGATGTGATTTTCGGCCGGAAATTCGGCGAGGTCACTTTGTTGGGGGGGGGGTGATCACCCCAATCACCCCCCCCCCCCCCCCCCCCCGTGGATCCGCCACTCCACTGACTCAAAAACTTATCATGTTTAGAAGTAGTAGTTTCCGCTGCTTGCTCATCATTATCCTTGGATTTCTTAGCTGGAGGTTCTAAGCTGGCCGTACTTTCTTCCACATTTGATGGCTTTTTTATAAAAAAATCCTTGATTGATTAAGTACTCATCTTCAAACAAATTCCGGAATCAATGAAAAGAAAAAAAAACACGTTCATCTACAGCGGTGCCGAAAATAAAACACGTGATTCATGCTCGCAAGTCTGAACTTGCGCCGGGCTCGCTTTAGCCGAGCGCTGCCATTAACACGCTCTGCGCACGTGCACTTGCACCGTGCTCGGAGCTGCGGTGCAAGTGCGCGTGCGCAGAGCATGCCCGAGACCCGCGATATTCGGTTCGATTTTCCCTCCGATGCGGCAGGCTTGGCAATTCGCCAGAAGTCGGGCCGCGAAGAACCGTTGGTTTTTTATTAGACAAAATAGTATTATTTGTTGATTTCGGTGCCGCGCTATGCATTTTTTAAGCTAAACAAGTATTAAAAACAAAGCGTGAAAATACGCATGGCTAGTTTTTTAAAGCGTATTTCCGATTTTCAATGCGTGAAATACGCTTTCAGATGCGTTAAAAATATCTATGACTGTAACATGAGAATAAACAAAAAACATTATTTATCCAATTAACTGTAAAACTAACCTTAATTGTAGTTTGAACATCTTTTGAATTGCAAAATCCATCAAAAAACTCTTTAATTTCGGAGATTTATGTCAGTCAAATGGCCTTACTTTCTTCATTTTATTGAATTTCATTGTATGGTACACAAATTTTCTTTTGATTTTTATGTTAAAATAATTATGTACAGGATTTTTATGTTGATTTTACACTTTAATTTTCACTAAATAGGTACCTTTAAAATACCTAGATGGATCCCTGTTAAATAAAAGTTGTTAAATTTTATTGTAACTATGCCTTTAGTAGTAGCTGTGCAAAATATTTTTTAAAGTAACTATGCTTTTAGTCTAAATTTTCTCGTATTTTTACACTTTCTCTTTAGGCCAAAATTCATGACATTGAAAAGAGTCTGGACTTAGTTGAAGAAAGGTTGCCAAAAGTCATTAAAGCTGTAAGTGAAATAAATTCTTTAATTTAATTATTAATAATATTGTTACAAACTATGGTATTCTGAGTAAAATAACTTTTTATCATGTATTCATATCAGTATTAATTAATAATAATAATCTATTGTAAGATAAGTTTTGTACTTATCTTTAACTGTATAGTTTCTGTTTACATTTATTTGTATAATGGGTGAAAGTTTGCTGCATTTTCCAAAAAAAAAGTTTTCAGAATTTAATTCCATTCATGATGTTTTTAAATTCTTAAGGATTGCAAATAAGCTGACCCCCCACTTTAGAATTTGAAATTTTTTCCGAAAATCTTCGTCTTTTTAAATGAACTTGAGGAATTTGAATCAACAGTTTTAATGAAATAGAAATAGTCAATTTGAAATCGTAATTCATACAAAATTGTAATTGTAACAAGTTATACATTTAACATACCGTAGAATTATCGGAATCGCTTTCAGAAAAAAAAATTAAGACAGAAACATACTGTGATTTGCAAAATAATTATTCTGTACTTGCATTTCTTTATTTGATCAATTTGAGTGCGTACTAAAGAATGTATTTTGGTTTTCAGCATTTATTTTACGCTGTGGCCTCTTCGAGTGGCTGGAAAGATATGGTAATGTTTTTTTGTTATTTCTTATCTTAAATTTTAAGGGAATGTAATGACCAACTGGGAGTCAAACCTCTGATTGGAGGAAATCTAGTTTTCTTTCTGTAACTACCAATTAGAAGTTTGACTCCTGGTTAACTGCTGGTCAGTTAAGACCACATGAAAAGTATATCGGATGCTAAAACATTTTTTGCACCCTGTGTGTGGATAGTGGGTAAAAATAAGTTCTCTTAAATTAAACTAGTTTAACTTTTCATGTGGGAAGGTGGTGTTAGTGCTGCACCAAACAAGGAAAACCTGCTCCTAAAAGTTGTGCCAAGGAGGGTTTGATCCACCGAAATTTGGTGCTCTTAGATTACAAGTAAACAACCGGTTCCCCGAGAGAACCGGTTTGATTTTGGTAGCCCTGAGTATTGATTGGATAGAAGGGACGAAATATATGTCGCATGGATATTTAATAAGAGAGTTGAGTAAAATAATTCACAAATATTTTCTGTTCCTTCTTCCACAGGTGGAGCAGATAGGGAAGTGCTACCCAGTGTGGCTGGCATTCGACATATCACGGGTCGCAGTTTGCGAGTTCGTCGTCTACCCAATCGTGAGTTCCTCTTTTTGCATCTCTTGGGGTTGGTTCGATTCCGTTAAAGGAACTCCAAGCTCTTTTGGACTCCACAAATTAAAAATATTGCTAAATAATATCAAAGCCATGGATTAAAATGTTCATCAATAGAAACCATAAAGGTTAGTCGGAATTCAAAACAGCTTGGTGATATTAAGCGGGACTGTTAACGAAACTTTTAGATCTAGTGATGGTTTACAATTATTAGCAACCATAAAATTATGAATTATACACAAAACTCAATCTGAAATTTGCTTTTACCAGTGTCTCGAATTTTTTATTTTCTTTTATGAATTAATTCAGTTTTATGTGTTTAATCCAATCGGAATTTTTCAGTTTTTGAGGGAAGGTTAAATTTCTTTTAGATTTATTTGCTAGTATTTCAGAAAACAAATGTCTGATATGATAGTTACTATTCTCTGTGTAAATAGGCGGTTTGACGTCATTCTTTACCATGGCAACGCCAAAGAAATACATTGAGAAAAAAAGTCAAGGTCAACCGCCAATTCTAATTACACAGGCTATAGTAAGCAGATAATTAGTGACCATCTGGTGGCATTAAAAAAAAATTGGTAACCGCAATAGCTTACAAAGTTGGATTTAAAATGTAAATGCATCGTATTTTAGACTTCTGGATATAATTTTGTATTCATTTTAATGTGTAATTTCCGGGGTCTATTAAGAAGAAATTTGGGTTTGTTTTCGGACCCTTCACAAAGTATTTTGCCCTTAAATGGACACTTAACAAAAAGTTTTGCTTCCCTCGTTCCCATTGAGCTAATCTTGTCTGTGATGTCCTGAATGAATCCTGTCTCTGGTACCTGTTTCTTACTGTCTAATTCCTTTCAGAACGGGTTCTGGTTTGCCCTGGGCTGGGCCCTGGTGGTCATCATCCCAACCATCCTCTTCTCTGTGAAGCTCTCCAGGTTCTACCTGAGAATGAAGTACGACGATGACTCCTACGTGTAAGTTCAAATCTTCTTCTTTGGTGGGGCCGTTCAAATATTTTGCTCATTTCTCCTGACAAGGGGGATATTACGAACACTGCATTTTTGAAAATATCTTGTTTTCTTGAAAAATAATTTCAAAATTCAACCAAAATAAAATTTTACTCAAAAAATTGAACCAGGGAAAAATTTTCAAGCATTTTGACTTAACAAGGAAAATTTTAACGATAGGTTAAGTGTTCATGAAGCACAATGAATTTCTGGAATCTAGGCACTGCTTAACATTTTGTAAAAGGAAGAAAAAAACAAGGGGGGTTGGCAGTTTTCTTGCGTAATTATGAGGAGGGGAGTTTCGGTTTGCTTTTCTTTGCTGACAGGGGGGGGGTCCAAAATGACCAAAAACATGCTTATGAAATATTTGAACGGCCCCTTTGGCCCATCCCTCGATTGGTTGTTTGGGAAAATGTGTTTGGCAGTCCAACCAATTCTTAGAAACAATGTTTTCAGATTATGTGTTCCATTGTTCACAGAATAACTTGTGTTTTTTCTTGCAGAGCCGACTGTGGCGAAGCCATTCCATTAGAGTAAGTATTCCCTCCCTTAGCCTGACAATTTTTGTTCTTTGCTTCTTTCAATATTCTGTGTTTTAGTTCTATCCCTTGTGCGTTGTCTGTAGGTCAGTTTTGTTGCTATCTTTTCTTCCAAAAGGAAAAAAATTCCCCCCGCTTTAGGAATACTCGAGTATCAAGTGATGGTGGTTCTCATTTTACAGCCTTTTGAAATCGGGAACTCTTAATCACCCTGTGTTTCAGGCTCTGTAAATGTCATTCTTTTAGTTGAATGGATGTTTTGGAAAATAGATA
This sequence comes from Tetragnatha montana, assembly GCA_963680715.1. Lineage (NCBI taxonomy): Eukaryota > Metazoa > Arthropoda > Arachnida > Araneae > Tetragnathidae > Tetragnatha > Tetragnatha montana. The sequence goes on from OY796685.1 coordinate 54,368,473, forward strand.
TGCCCCCAACTGGATGGCTTGCTTCCTTTTCATTGCACTCGTGTTATATGCATGTTTCCTTTTCTATCTTTATTGCTTTGTTATGCTTTATTTGTTTTATGCTTTCCTATATCGTCAGGGTTCGTACAGTCCTTAGTTTGCCTTAACACAAAAGGGCCCTTAACATGTTGACTGTCAACTAGGAGATATCTCGTAGGTTGGTTCCTTGCCCCTACTCCAAGTTATCTTATCCCATGTGTCTACACAAATTATCTCGCAGTTGGCTTCCTCGGAGAGGTTCGTGTTACACAAGCCAACTACAAAACCATTCGTTACATGATTTTAAAAAGAAATACACTTGTAAAGTTTTTAATTACTACTATGATCTGTTATTAAACTTTTTAGTAATATAACATTATTAAATCAAATTGGCTCTTTAGACCGAAATTGTGAAAAATTTTGAGGCAGTCAACATGTTTAAGTACTTAAATTACTCAATTAAGTCTTTAATTTTCAGAAGTAAATAGTTTCCCCCCTGAAAGCCTGATTTGGTTGCTCTCAGTCGAGAAATATAACATTGAAATATCCAATGCAAACGCGGTTTAGTTAATGAAAAGTTGGGAAAACTACCAAATCCAAAAAAATATCCAAAGGGAGAATCTGAGTGGGAATGCCAAGCGTCTTAAAAGGCGAGAGACGCAAAGTTTTGGCTTAGGATTTGTTAAATTATCAAAAGAATAAATTTCCTTACAATTTCTCTAAAACTCATTAGAAAACCCTTAAAAAATACTCAATTTTTCTCTAAAAACTTCTGTATGAACCCTGATTGTGCATGCTTCTGCAAGTTTTAATGATTCAGTTGGCAAAAATAACCATGACACTATCAAAGAGTAGTCTGTTATAACTTTGACCTCCAGATGTTGATAGCGTTGTTTTCAAATGAAAACTTAAAAGTACAGTAAACTCCCGTTAGTACGCCGTTCAAGGGGATTTGTGAAAACGTCGGAATAAGCGGTACGACGCTATATGCGGAATTCCATAAAACACCGTTTTGGCCATATACCTAATCTTACCTAGAAACCTTTTTAAGCGGGATTTTATCACTAAAATAGAAACGAAAGAACAATGTCTAAAAACTGAACAAAACATTCTTACCTTTACATCTTTTATTGGTATACTATTTAAATATAACACTTGAAAATCATGACATAACAAATAAAATGGTGTCTCTTATTTCATTTTGTGAGACTTATTCCCCCCTTTTTCCGTCATAATGGGCGAAATGGACGCTCGAGCTTGTTGAAACCACTGGTACACTATTTTTACCTTTCCAAACTCTTCTCCTTTTACTAATGCATGAAAAGGCGTTTTCTTCGATTTCATCACGTTTTTTTTTTTAAGATTGTTTTGAATGAAGAGGCATGCAACCCCTGTTCATTTGCAAATTGCTGCTTATTCATAACAACTTTCTTCGCGTCATAAAGCTTGATTATCTTTAATTTATCAACGAAACTCAAAGTTTTCCTTTTACATCCAGAAGAATTTGCCAAGAAAGAATGAATATTGAATAATGTATCTGTACTTACACAACAGTGGACTGAACACTGAGCTATGGAATGCGGAAGTCGAATTGGGGAGAGAATTTCCAAGAAATTCAGGGAGGGAGGGTTCTGATTTGTCACAGGACAACCCACGTGCCCTTGCAAGCAAGACACTGGTCATCCTTGTTTTTGAGGGCGCAACGGGGGGGCATTCGAGGAAAAAAGAGGAGCGGGTGGGAAAAAACCAGTTCTACCATATTGTTTTACTCCCGTTTTCAACGGTTACTGTAGCTCATACATTATTTGAAAGTTACTCGACGACGTGGGATTTTTCTTCGGGGGACAGGAGAAGAGCGTCGATATATGCGGGAAGTCGTTATAAGCGGATAGTTTTTAATGATAAAAGGCCTATTGCTACCAGGGACCGGAGAAAAACGTCGTAATATGCGGGACGTCGCACTAAGCGGGGGCGTACTAACGAGAGTTTACTGTATTTTTATTTTTACTCGTAATTTGAAGAAATTTCCAAAGCCATCTTAAGTAACGAAAGGCAAATTTTGCAAAACTATTGCTTTTGACAAAGCCATGTTAGTCTTGTGGTTTAAAAATCTGAACCCAAGAAAACTGCTCAAAAAAGCATCTAACTTTGATGCTAAGGGTTTTAATTACATGCATTTTTTGATCAGCCTTGAAGGAATATTTCAGCTGTCAAGTGACCCACAGAAATAACCTCGACAATTAACATTCAATCCGCTTTATTTCAATCATAAAAACAGAACAGCCCTTTTAAATAGTTAAAATTTAAGGCTTGAAATCCAAATAAAAGTTAAAGTTGTTTACTGAAACAAAGACTTTTTAAATGCATTTTTGTCCCATTTTGAGGCCTTTCCCCATAGACTTAACATTGAGCTTGGCCTGAACAAATATACTGCCTTGTTGGTTCAGTGGAAATCCACTCCAATATATACTACTCTATGGTTTTAATCTAAAGAGTTAAGGGGACATTCAAATATTACATAATAAGCACGTAAATATGCTTATTTTTCCTGACAAGGGGGACTATGTAAGATGTTACAAGCACTGGCATTTTTGAAAATATCTCTATTCTTTTATAAATAATTTCAAAATTCAACCAAAAATAAATTTCACAAAACATTTTCAACGATAGGTTAAGTGTTCATGGAGAACAACAAATTTCAGAAATCTAAGCATTGCTAAATATTTTGTACAAAAAAAAAAGAACAAAGGGGGGTTGAGCAGTTTTCTATGAGAGGGGGGATTCAAAAATGACGCTTATGTAATATTTGAACGGCCCCTAACCAAAGATCTGAGGTCAGAGTTGAAAGGTGTCTGCTGCTGCTGTTGAGAAAAAGCCGAACAGAGGGTCCAATAGAGGGGCTATTTTCAAGATTGAGATTCTCGTGAGTTGGACCCTCTGTTTGTGTCTAACCTGCTCTGTATGAATTTGACTAACACCTGCCTATGTCCACAGCATGGCTAGAGCCACTAAGCCGTTCTCTTACACGAACCCGGGGGCTGTGAACTGGATGTAAGTAGCACATTCTCATCCCCATTATTGGCAACTAACTGGTTTTAAGAGGCGCATTTACAGCACCGCGGAGAACCAATAGGATAAGATCAGAGAGCCTCTAGGGGGTCAATCTATTTCTCCAATAGAAATGTAAAAATGATCTCCCAATATCAATTTCGTGCTTCCTTGATATGCTGTTGTATAACCAGAGTGCTATGATTAAATGAGTAAAATAATTAATGAAATCCTATTTGTAAATCCAGACTAGGTGACTGTCATTTTGACTCGGTATATGTGCTGCCATCTAATTGAAATGAAATAATTCAACGGCACTTTGCAAAAGGTTTTTTTTCTTCACAGTTAATTATTTAGGCTAATTGATTTTTTGTGCTCAAATGAAATTTTTAATCTGTGCAAAAAGCAAACAAGAGTGAGGGAACCATGGCAGCTAGCGGTAGTTGCTTTTGCCGCGATGCTGTAAATCCGCCATTAGTTTTTTTTTAAAGTGAGCCATGTTCATCATGCAGGGTGCTTCAAAAGTCGGTTTCATTGCTTTTATTTGAAACCACAACATCTCCTAGGGTCAGGCGGTGTACCCCTTGGTAAGTGACCATGTGGAATCCAATGAGATGACTTTCAGCAACCTCAGTAGTGAAATAAGAAAGTTAAAAATTTTAAGCTTAAGGATATAGAATAAAAACTTTAGGGAAACACGAAGAAAAATAAATTAGTGAAAGTATTCAAGGAGATATTAGCATGTAAAAATAGCACCTTTTCATGCCCCACACAAGAAATAGTTTGCAAATTTGAAAGTTACTTTTTTAAGTAACATAACAGTGGAAAAACTTGGAAATAAGACCTGAAAAGTGCTCTTTTTAGCTTGTTTCGTTGCTATGGGTTCCCCTTACTCCCTAGGAGACGGTGGTTACAAATAAGACTTTTGAAACATCCCGTATTTACCCCTTTCTAGAAATAACTTTCCACTTTTTCTGATGCTATCCAATTTATTTCACATCCTATTTTTTGTAAAAAGGTTCTTAATTTTTTTACTACCCTAAAAACTTATTCAAAAACTTTTTTCCAAAATCTATTGAAATTAGCTCTTGGAAATTTTTAGAAGGATTCTTAAACGGGATTTATTATTTTTTTAACATGACATGTGGTTAAGTTGTCTCTTGAATTCACTTGAGTTTATTTTCTTTAGAAGTCAAGAAATCTGAGTAAGTCTTTCTCTTTATTTGGGGCAAGTTGATGGTCATTCTAATTCTTTTTTTTTTTTAAATTGAAACTATAAACACCACCTGTGTTTTGTTTTTGTGTTAATTCCAAATATTTTTTTAAGAATACATACAGATCCCAGCAGTTGAAATCTCTCTTATATTAAAGAAGACATCTAAGTAAAGATGTTAATTTTAAAATTAAACATGTTGGAATAAGTTCACTTTAGTATGAAAATTGTGCTGTTACTATTATGTAGATGAGAGTGGAAATATTTCAAGTTGTTTTGTTACTTTATCATTTTAACTTCTTTTCTAATGAACGACTAATGTCATTTTCAGACTTACAGTAAGTAGTTCTGAACGGTTACTCTGAACTTGGAAGATTCCACTCAAAATTCAAGTTGCGATTAATTTTTCACCTGAAATTTTTAATGTGCAACACAGTTGAATAATATAGGTGCAACCACTGACAATCATCAAATTATTGTACAAAATACAGCATTCAAATGTTGCCAAATTTTCATTAGTATTATCTGTCTTTTTTAATACTTCAGTAGTAATTTTACACGAAATGCAGGCATTTAAATCAGTTGCTTTCTTTCTTTTTAAAATTGAATCTAAGTATTTAATTTTTTAACATTTGTATTGACTGTTTTTTATCCTATTTATTTCTAAAAGTCTGTAAAATCATTAATCAATAGGTAACTTAAACACCAATTAATGTTTTGCAATTATTATTCAGTTTGGTTACATATTTTTGCAGTACAACATTTTACGAAAATTATGACCCCCATAAACTCTATATAAGCATGAATTTAACAAACTACTAATCACATTTTTTAAAGTTAAGTGCCTAATTTCTTGCGAAATTCAGATGTTGCACTGGGAACTACTGTGCTCTGCTTATTTCTCGGTTGCTGGGAAATGTTGTAGTCTGGTGGATAAAAACCCCGAGAGGAATTATCCAGGTTTGAGTAGACATCGTTTTTTTTCTTTTTTTAATTAAAAGGAACAATGGGTGGTCATCAAACAAGCGTTGATGTGGGAAGGTGTCATGCGGTTTGCAGGAAATTTTTGCCCAAGTTTATGAGGAAAAACTCTAAAAATTCATTTGTCATTAGTGACAAACAAATATTTAAGCTAGTGGCCTCCAACTTCTTAGGAGTGAAAACTACAGGGTTACAAATGTAGCACTGGATTTTTCTTGCATTTTAATTTAAATGCAAGGAAAGCAACGTTGACAGGATCGGGGATTTTCACTGAAAATAGTGCAATAATTTTTTATTTGCGAGAGGAGGAGGAGGGTTCTCTCTCGAAACTGAAATGAAAGTATAGTATGTTTTGGGGAAACGTTGGGCTCTTTTTTATGTACCTCTTGCTTTCTCAGGGCCAGTGAATACGAGAGGTACGGAGGAAGCAATTACAGAACAGAGTAAGTAGAAGAGAAAAATTCGCTCTCTGCTTCCCACCAACCCCTTTTTTTTTTATTAAGTTGATTCCAAAAAGTGAAGGTAAATCAAAAATCGGCAATTTTTTTTTTAGTCATTAGAAAAATTCGCTCTTTGCTCTGCTTCCCCTCTTTTATTTAGTTCATTCCAAAAATTGGTAATTTTTTTAGAAATTTGCTTCCACATCCCATCACCTGGCTGGCTTGTATGAGTTTTGATTGTGCTTTCTTTTTGTCATTAAGTGAAAGTATGAAGTTGCTGGAAACGATTAAAAAGTGTAACAATTTTTGTTTAGAGAGATGCATAGAAAACCAAGCAGCTTGGGTTCTTTCATAAGATATTACTGCTTCTTCATAAACATTATTTTTCCTTCAAAGTGCTTTTTCTCTCTTCCCATTCAAATTTGCTTGGAAAGTCCTTGAAAACAACTTGTTAAAGTTTTAAATTCCATTAAAAAATTTTTAAAATTGATCATCATAGAAAAGTAATGTAAAATTTAATCAGATAGATTTGAGGTTCCCACTGCTCAGGGAATACCTGGAAAAGTCGGGGGAAATCCAAAAACCTTGAAAATCATACAGAATACCTGGAAAACGAACAATTTTTAATGTTTGGGTATCAATTTTGGCTTTAGAAAGAGTGGGGAAAAAATAGACCATTTATTGAAAATATATGTTCGTAAGAGCAAGAAATATCTGAAAAATGCCATAAAAGTCAGGAAATTTAATTTCCGAAATGGAGTGGGAACCCTGAATGTAAAATTTAATTAAGTGGTTAGATAGATTCAGGCGTGGATCCAGGCCCAAACCACCACCTTTTGAGAAAATTTTGGGGATATTCTCACTCAAGATCCCCTTTTGGTAACGTATGAGGGTCCAAAAGGGGAAAAAATTGAAATTTGACCTGTAAACACATTTGGAGTACTTATGAGTGATCCGCCACTGGATAGATTTGAGGGGTGAAATTTGATTATCTTTTCTTGTCCCCAGGCCTCATCAGTTCGCCCCTCATCCGAACTACATGGTCCATCCCACATCGTCCAACCAGGCCAGACACTTCCACCACAAGTGAAGACATAAGACTGAGACAAGGGTGCCTTATGTACAGAGAGAATCAGCAGAGATGCCACTTCGACTCTTCCGTCGTATCTGATCAGAAAAAGAAACTCCTTCACAAATTCAGGGTGGCTGCAGAACTTTGAAATCGGGGGAATTTTCCTGATGTTTGTGCTACTCTTTTCTTTCGAAACCATACAAATATGGTTTCACTTTACTAATCTCAATAGGGATTCAAATGTGTATTTTTTAATTTTAAATAACAAGTAGTGATTCTTAAAAATGTATCTTGAACACTCACATAATGGTTCTATTTACAGAGAATTAATAAAATTAGCGTCCGAAATCGGGGGAATTTTTTTTCTTACTTTCTGTAGCCACCCTGAAAGTACAGTTAAATCAAAGATTGGTTTTCATCTGTTTCCCTAAATATTTCGAATCGATCAGTGACATTTTTTTTTCTGAACTGTTGCTCAACCTCGTAAAGAATATTGTTCCTCGTTGAGAAAGTTTCTCCTCCAAACTGGAACCTCCCGACATTCCAAGTTATTTTCGACTCGAATTTGCATCTCTGTTGTTTTAATTCATTGTTCCGTCATCTTTCAGATTTCTATTCGCTAATTACCACTGTGCTAAGTTGGTGCTCAAATGATTTGTTGCGCATTTAATTTTTATCGACATGTTTTGTACATTTTGGCACATGAACATTCCCAACACTGTTAAGAGACCATGGCAACTTGAGGAGGCTTGTTTGTGTATTACCACACGCATACCAACAAACGATTATTAAAAGGTAATGAGTTGGAAAAGAGCCTTTGTATAAAAATTTTAATGTCAAAATATTTTTACATGAAATTTGCCACACTTATAGATTTAGGTTGCTGTAAATAGAAAAATTGTTGCTATGGATGGTTGCTCTAATGATGTGGGGTATGTTCGTGTGCATTATGAGAAGTTGACCTTGGTGATATTTTGTGCTTTTCGTACAACTTTGCAATTTTACTCTGTTTCTCCCATTGTGAAAAGATTTAATGTGTTGGAAAAAATGAATAATGTTTTTAGGTAATGCCGTTTAATATGCTCAAAAAATTTATGAATCTTGGTGCAACCTGATTCGCGATTTTCTCAATAAGCAGTGAAAACGTTCTGTGTTTTAAAAGTGGAATTGCACCTGGGCTATTGTCACATATTTCCGAGGGGGACCCTGGGGAAATTTTGATTGAATAATTTGGGATTCTTGTTTTTTGAATATTTTGGAAAATTAATTTGTGTACTAGGAAGGCAAACTGCCTGTTATCAAGGGGCTCATTTCTGACAACCAGTCATATACTCAAAAATTTGGTAATCAAGATTCTAAAATATTTATACCAGCATTAGAAATTGAAAAAAATAACTTCTGGTCCTGCAGACAAGTCTTAAAAAACAGTCTTAGTCAAATTAAAAGTCCTTTGCCAATCTTACTGGTCCGCCAAATTAAAAAGACAGGTTTCAATTTTTTTTTAAGTAGATACTGCACTTAAAGTAATTTTTGAAAAACTGAAGAAACAAATGAGTTTGAAAATATCTTATTTACTAAGTAGTACTTTTTTTGATTTAATGTAAATACTTCACTATAATTGACATAAACTTCTGATTAGTTTTGCTGCAAAATATCGCGGCCCACCGGTCTGCCAGACTAGAGATTTTCTGAGCGTAGTGGTCAGAGCTGTTTTTCCAGTGGTCTCGGCCAATTTCGAACGCTGCTCTATAAAGTTTGTTCTATAGCATTATGTTGTGTCAAAGGCAGAGACAACTGGTTTTCACTTCCTAGTGACAGAAGACAAGTTATACTATTCTCCCAAAATTATTTCACCACTTTTTTCTGGTTTGAAAACAAAAAATCCCCGGGCACCGCTTTGTTTAATTGGATTTCTACCGTTGAAATGATTTTTCATTTGTGTGAAATAGATGACATTTCCAAATATGATGTCAAAGACGCAAGAAAATCTTGGTCCTGAAATTCATGCTAGATTCTGTTTTAAGCGAATAATCAGTTCCACTTTTAGAATGGTGTCTATTTGGTAGTCAGGAAGAGTTGTTACGTTTAAGGCTTAATATGTGGTTACTTTGATGAAAGGCACAGTTAAGCTGCACATTTTGTTGCACGCTCAAGAGCGATGTGTAGCCTAATAAATATATGGTTACTTTGATGAAAGGCACAGTTAAGCTGTACATTTTGTTGCACGCTCAAAGCAATGTTTTTGATGCAAAATGTTGTCTCGCTTTGTGGTCCAAAGGTGCGATGAAACTATCAGGTGGTTCTGGGGCACTGTTTCCCAAATGTTGCACAGGGGCTTTCAAGGGTATGACAACCAGTTGTTAGTTATATCAACTGACAATTGGTATGACAACTAATATGAAAATTGGGGTTGATGTGAGTTTCAAACATCAGTAAAAGAATGAAATTATTGAGTACACAAGAAAAAATTGTGTGTGACATAAAAGCACAAAAATGCAATAGACAAAACAGAAGGAGAGAATATGGTCATGGGTGCAGTCCCTAATAGTGTCTGATAGTTCCATCGCCAAAGTTCATCACAAGCGATTTTTTCTTCAGTATTCTTCCGCTGTGTTACAGATCAGTGTGTTAAAACGATTCATCGATGTTTGTACATATATATGTGTGTGTGTGGAGGGCGTCCAATTCTTTTTTGAAGGCTTTTATCAAGAAAACCAGGAACAGGCCTTTTGTCCAGAAATTCACCCTTTGTCAAGATTTGTCCAGAAAATCCTGAACGGACTTTTATCAAGGAACAGACCTTGCGTCTGAAATCCGGAATGGATTTTTTCGTTCCAGAGTTTCATCAGTGTATTTTCTTGACCCGGATAAGAGACCTGTATTATATCGAAGTGCTGCTATGCAAACCTGTAAATAGTTGTGACAATTTTTCGTGGGTATTTAATTTATTGATTGTTCCTTATGTGTGTGTCGAATGGATTGGCTGGAGTTTTGTTTTTCCATTCGAAATGGTCTTCCGGTCTGTTTTGGCATCATTCCATCCGTGTGTAACGATCAAAGCTGTTGTTGTTGTTGTGCCAAATATATAGATTGTAATTTTATTCGACTTGTGATAATAAACTTCACTGTGAAAAAATTGCCTTTTTTCCCCCTGTGATTCCTTTCCGTTGTGAGCTACAAAACGAAATTTTACGACTCGTCCCTCTTAGTGTACTCTTTCTTGCCTCTGAGTCCTGCTGACCGAATGTCCCGCTTTAAGGCCGTATTCTGAAAGACAGATACGTAGATGAAACGAGAAAGGTCTCAATACGAGAGATTTCAAACTTCACAGCTCGCCATATTGTTCAGAGATTCGAACCGCATTCAGATTGCTTTTACACTTTTTGTGGTCCGCTAAATAGTTCCAAAAATCTGGAACAGATACTCAGACATTAATATATTACGAAAGTAATGAACATCTAGAATTTAAATTTGTATTATCAGTGCATAATCCGACAGGTGGAGCCATGAGCGCACGAGAGGGAAATGGCAACAAGAGACCTACCATTTCCTAATTGCTTGTTTCCATCTCGTTTCTTCTATGTGTTAAAGTTTCTGAATGCGGCCCTAAGTTCCATCAAACGAGAAAAATATAATGAAAAAAAAAATTTTTCAATGTGGGCGTTTGTCTTTCCAAAATACTTAATTGTTAGCAGAGGGTTAGGGGTTCAAACCTCCCCCTAAGTGTTGGCATCTATTTTTCTCCTTGAAAATTCATAACTTACAAGGACTTAACCTTACTATTCCCCTCCCTTCAGAGACATGGTAAAATTGTTGAGGTGGCGACATCCGAGGCTTAACTCCTGCCATTTCATTGGCCTCACTTTCTCAGGAGCCCTTTGCCTTAAATCCTGTACGCTTTGTGGATATTCCATGTGGCATAAAACATTACTTTTGAGGGTCAAATTTAGAAAAACAATTCTGGGGGAGAACCCCTTACCAAAATAGCTCTTTATTCTCTTCTAAATTATTAATTAAAGCAATAGTGTATTTTCCTAAAGCTTGGTGTTTTCACACAGTAGCATAAAATAGAAGTTTGTGAACTCGATGAGATTCGATGAATACTTTTAGTCATTAGAAGCAGTTCTGTTCGGGCCAAAGAGTCTCAAAATGAGCTAAAACACTACTTTGAGGGGCAAATTTTCGGGGGGGAGGACTCCCATTTCTACTAAGAGCAAATTTTTACGTTAAGAGTGAAAAAGTGCACTCAGAAATATAACGTGTAAGCGTACTCGCTTCGCTTTGGGGTACCTGGGAAATAATGTTGAGTCAACCCCTAGTCACTAGAATTCGCAACATCAAGAGCAAAGGTAACCCCCCTTAAGTTAAGGTCCCCCCTTAACTTGTGAAAATAGCACTCAAAAAAGAAATAGTTCACGAATTTTCAAGTTTCTTTGATTTTTTAGTTAAATGTTAAATTTGTCTTCATATTTAACTAAAATACTCAAAAACTACATAACACTGAAAAACTGGCAAATTTACGAATTATTTCCTTTTTTGCGGCCTAAAAAAGTGCTATTTTCACATTCTAATGTTTCCTCAAATATTGAAGTTTTTGTTCTTTTTCCTATATTTTTTAATCCAAAATTATTTGTTTAACAAAGTAATTTATTCAACTTGAAGTTAAAGCTTTATCTAGCCTTTGGTAGATGGCAGCACTACCGTTCTATAGAAAGATTTAACAGACTAGCTAAAATCACAGGAAGTCTGGTGAAACTATTCAGTCGGTGTTTCTTCGGAATGGAAAAATTTACGTCAAAGTAATGAATAAAGATCAATGCATACAAGTAGTTGCTATGAGCACCAACTAAATAATGACAGTTAAATTTTTATGAAGATCAGAAATTTCTGGTTTAAGAAGAGAAAGCATTTACCACATGAAAATCAAAATCCTTAAAATAGCGTGCGTTTTTAGTTTAAGAATATTTTTCCGCGTCTTATTTTGATACCCCTAATATAAAAAAAAATAATTCATTCAGCTTGGAGTTAAAGCTTCTACTAGCATTTTCTAGATGGCAGCACCACCGTAGATAAATGGCACCGCCTCTTCTAGAAGGATTTAACAACAACTTCATTTAATCAAAGGAAGGTGAAACTATTTCAAAATTGACGAGTATTTCTGTTATATTAATGAAAAGTAAAAATTTACATTATGAATTTGTGTAAGGCTGTTAATTCTCCTTAGGGCGAGCGCGCACGGGCGACTTTTGTCACGGTGACAAAGACAAAAACAACGTTGCTAAGGCTGTTGTTAGGGGCGGGAAATAGAAGCATTCGCACATGACATCACTGGAGGATAAAAACAAGGTTGCTAAGGCCGTTGTTAGGTAAAGTCATGTGATTGAAAATGCTCTATTGTTTTCTAATGATATTTTTGATACTAGTAATCCTGGTCGCCGTGACTTTAGTCACTCGTGCGCGCCCAGCCTTAATGTTAGTTCCCAGGAAAATACAAAATAATTTATGTATTTCCGTCCCCATTTCTACTTTCAAAAATTTCTGTTTGAGCAATAAATAATTCCATTTGAATGAAAGCGAAATCTAGAAGAAATAAATAGCCATAACTGTCTGTCGTAATAAAAATATTAAAACTACCATTCCTCCATCAAATGAAAAAAGAATGAAAGTGTTACCGAAGCTTTTCCATACACTCTAAATTCTCATTAATAATTTCGTTAATAATCTTAATTTAAATACAATAATTCCCGTTTTGAAGTTTGAATATGGTTCAAATATGTATATTACGCTATTGTACAAGTTTTGGAGGCCATAGTCTTTTTGGAGGGTCTTAAATTCGAGTTAATCGGATAATCAAAAATACTCTTTAATTACCTTAATTACGGAGGTTTTGACTAGCTGACAATTGAATATTGCATTGTCATGAATATTACACCATGCTGCAAAGTTTCAGGGCTGAATATCGTTTAGAAGTATCTGAAATTTTATGTACAAGAATCTAAATTTTTTGCGATAATTCGCCGTTAATTAATTTAATTACTTGAGAATTGTCGTTTTGATGGTTGAATATAATAGTACTATGCCTATTACAGTATTGTTCTTTTTTTGGGAACTGAAATCTCTTTGGAAGGGTCTCAAATTTCAGTTTTTCTGATAATTAAAAATACTCGTTAATTAACTTAATCCTTTGGTTATTGATTAGATAATAATTGGATATAGGAGTGTCATGAGGGTTACATCAATGTGTAAAGTGTCAGGGTCCTGATGAATCGAGTTGTAAGATTTCACCCGTGACCTTGGCCCAGAGCAAATCTAACAAAAGCGTTTAATAAAAGGTTCATTATCCAATCCACTTGTTATAATTTTAATACGTATGAAATTATGGCTGTAAGTGCCGGCATTTATACTGCCGTCCTAAGTGAAAGTGCACATAAACTAGTTTTCTTAGAAGACTATCTTTCCCTGCTGACCTGAATGTACTTCCACGCCTCTTGGATAGTAGTCAAAATCATGAAAACCCCCACTATCAAAATTGAAAGAATTTTGAGAAATTCTCATCAATTTAAATAGGACATAAATTTTAACTAAAATTGAATAGTTTTAAATACATAGAGTACAGTATCAGGAATATGCGAGTCGCTAGAACCGAAGCTGAAATGTTGTATTTTTCCATGCTGCATTGCATTCTATATTATTCGGATATTAGGGAATTCTCTGGGATTAAATCTTAATACCTTGTGTTATAGGGGAGTTTAATCTAATTCATATTTTTTTTTTTTGCCAGTTCCTGTCCAACTGATGAGTGATGTATAAATTTCTTCTGCTGGGCTTATAGTAAGCTTTTTGTTAGTATACAATTAACATTTCTTCTGTATGATGCGGAGCCGGTGGTTCATGATCAGGGCCGGATTAACCATGTCGGGGACACTAGGCAGTGCATGTCTCGGGGCCCCTTTTCCCCCTGAAATATTTTTTCCCACCACAACGAACTTTTACTGATAATCACTACGTTGTAGATACGAAATAGAGACGTTTATTTTCATTTGTTTCAATGTTTTGCAATAAACGCTAGTTAAACCAGATCAAGAAAAATTGAAACAAATGAAAATATTTTTTTTATTAAATTATTTAGTTCGAATATAACTTAAGGAAAAGTTTGTAACAAGTGCAAACGTGCAAAAAATATGCAGATATCATTATTTAAAAATAATGCACCAACCCCAGCCAGAAAAGTCTGCATAAAATCTGCAATAAAAGGCCTAAAATGAGAAAACTGCCTCAAAATACTTTAAAGTTATTCGGCACATTGTTCCGCAGTTTTTTTGCAGAAATTTTAAAGAATTTACACCAATTCTGCAGACAGACTGTAGATTTATTCTGCAGACTAAAATTTAATGCAAAAGGTTTCAATTCCCTTCAGTTTTTGAGGTTATTCTGTAGTTTTCCTTCATTTTTCTGTGCAGATTTCTTGCAGACTTTTTATAAACTTAAAAGAAATTATTAACTTATTACCCTTTACTCTATGAGGGGTAGTAAGAAACAAGGTATTTTGCCAAATTTAGTCATGAAAACAAATATAAATACTCAGTCAGTTAAAAGTTAAGCAAAAAAAAATACAAGTTCCAAGTTTCACACAACTCAATATTTTTATTTATAACAATTAAAAAAATATGAGACGTTACAAATAAAATTCTTCTCTGTTTTCATTTGGTGAGATTAATTGATTTATTTTATTCACAATACTTGAAATTAAAATGAGCTATTTTGATGAATTATTTTACAAAAATGCATATTAAAATTTAAGTGAGGAGTAAATTAGCTTCTTATACCTTACAGTTGTCTGTGAAAAGGAGGAAACAAGTAATTTTAAACTTAGCTTGATAAAACAATAAAAACCAGGAAACAGAATAATATGGAAAAAATAGGAAAAGTAAACTCCTAGGGATAAAAACAAATGTAACTTTTCCCCCTATGTTTAAATTCTGTAAATTTTATTACATTTAAATGTTTACCCTTCTAGCTTTTTTGGAAGCAAAATATTTCAAAACCTCTTCAAAAGCAAAACTAATGCGTTCTAATACATCATATTCTATTGACATTATAGACAATGAATTTAATCTATTTTGAGCCATCGATGAACGAAGACAGTTTTAGTTTTTGATGAGTTTTAATTTTGAAAAGTTTCTTTCACCGGAATTCGACAGATAAAAACGCGATTTTAACACATTTCTGAAATAAAAACTGAAAAGCTAATTACCTTTCATTTAGCATTACATTTTGTGTGCCATGAAAATCTCTTCGAGGGCCGCGGGTTGGACCACACTGTGCTATAGGATGTCACTAACTTCTAACACTTTGGATAAAGAAGGGGAAAGTGTGCCGCGAAATAAAACTGATTTCTTCAGTTGGCGCTCGGTAGGGAATTAAGATGCTACTTAAAAGGATTTTTTTTAATTTGGAAATAAAGCATTTTTGTATCTCAGGCCCCCCCCCTTTGACAAAAAAAATCCTGAATATAGATAGTTACTTACATCTGTTTTCTTGTTAAGCTAATGGTTGGGCATCTTGGGACATTAATTTTAATGGGGGAATATTTTTTTAATAAGGTTTTGGCCACCCCCTTATTTTTTTTCTCTTACCATGAAAAAAAAGTGTGATATGATATTTTTAATTTAACTTGTGCGGCACGGCGGTTGAAGTTAGATTGCTATACCGCGCCATAGTAACTATTGGCTTACTCTGGGAATAATAGCTCATTCTTTCATTTCCTAAACCTCAGAATGACAAACGATTTAATAATTATGAAAATACTTAATAATATTATTAGTAGATAAGAACGGGTAAGTTTAATAAAAAAGACAACAATTTTTTTTAAAACAAATTGCAAACAAAATAAATTGCAAAAACATCTATAATAAAATTAATTCACATACCATAACACAAATCAATATACACTTTTACATACAATAATTTAAAAAAAAATCCGTTTGATTTAATATTTTATAGTCTTTTAAAACAAATATGTTCTCTCTGTTGTTAAATCAAAATATTTATTTTACGAAAATGATAATATAGGTACTTTTAAAGAGAATATAAATCGATTTCAAAGTTTATTATTCATTTAATTGTAACTTAAATTGCAGTACTTGAAACCGTTTTTTACTAATTTAAAAACAGTTGCTTATTTTTTTTATTTAAGTCAGATTTTTGTTATTAAAATTAGATTTTTTATTAAAATTAAATCTGTTAAAACTGGTTAAGAAGACAATATAATTTTAAATTATTCAACAAATTCATGTAATTTTCTATCACTCGTTGCTATGTTAATCAATTTTAGTATGGTATTATAAAAATTGTTATCCCAAAATCATTTAATCATCACAATAATTGTAAAATTATTAACATTTTTTATTAATCTTCTTTAAAACGAAAACTTTAAATTAAAAAAAATCAATAATAATTTGATGAATTACTCAAAAAGTAATGCATGGTTTAATGTTAAAATATTGAATCCAATCTAAGGCTTTCGATATGATTAAAATAAAAATATGTTTATAAACATGAATAAATTTAAAAAACAATCTGGTTTATTTTTTTTAAAGTTTTGTTATTATAATTAAATATTTAAAACTCGTTTATCCAGTAAATCGAGCAAAAAAAAAGTTAATTTAATAAATTAATTACATCTTAAATTGAAGGCAGCTTTATGCACAATATCTTAATGTATCTTTTACTCTTTTTTAGATAACTTTTCCCTATCTAACAGATATTGAATAATTGTTAGCCAATAATCTTTAGAAACCATTTTTTTGAAGCATGAAACAAAATTGTTTAAATTACGTTAGTTAAAATAATTGTTTTAAATCATTAATATCACAATTTATATGAAGACAAGGGGGACAAGCTATTCCCATAGTTACTATAGTGCGGTAAGGAATTCAATTTTCAACCGCTTAATATTAAGATATCGGGAAAATTCTTTCGCACACTTTTCATTTCATGATAAAAAAGTAATGAAATAAGGACAGTTAAAAAAAAAACAAATTCAGACGTAGAGAAAATTGGCTGTGTATGAATAATATAACTGTTTAAAAAACTTCCAATCAATAAGTCAGACCATATTGCAATGTAGACTGTAGAGAATTTATGAACCATACCTGTTCCCCCTCAAAGAGATAAGCTGTAAATAATTTTGAATTTTAGTTTACAGTCCGAATTACAAAAAAATTTTAATAAATAATTTAATAAGAGTACCTACTAATTAGTCAGGTCTTAGTGAAAAGAATACGGCACACTATTTTCCCTTCTAGCCACTGACTTTTTGTAGGAAAACTTAACAGCAGGAAGAAAAGGAGACTAAGTAATAGCTAGGGGAGGTAAAGTGGAAGAGGGAGGTAAAGTATTTAGAAAGGGTTGGGTGTGAGTAAGGGGTATTTAGCCAAGAGATGGGGGGAATTGGTGAGTCATGGATCGACTCACTCAGTTTAGGTGAGTCAAAGAGTGAGTGAGATACTCACCGACAGATAGACTCACTAATTTGAGTGAGTCACGACTCACTGAGGTGAGTCGACGCAGGAGTGCGTCACTCAACGGTAGACCGACTCACTCATTTGAGTGAGTCGAAGAATGAGTGAGTCACGACTCACTGGTGAGTCGACGCGGGTCTGTGACACTCTTCGACAGACCGACTCACTCATTTGAGTGAGTCGGTCTGTCTCACTGAGTCAAAGAGTGAGTGAGTCACTGACCGACTTACTTGAGTGAGTGGGTCACTGTTTTGAGCATGAGGATTAATCAGCGAAATTTCCTTCAAGCTCCATCGGTGAAATATTGGGTGAAGAAATTTGCCGAGAGTCTATTGGATTTAAAAGAATTTTGGAACATTCCAAAAAGGCATGTGACTGGGGTTTATCCTGAATTAATTTTTTTTTTAAATTTTGATAAAATAACTGGAGACAGAACCCACGATCTGCCGCTTACTAGGCCTAACCGTTGCTCCAGCCGGATTCATGAAATGATAAACTTTTTCCACATTGTTCCTTCTTTAGCCATGCGCAGTAAGTCGGACTGTGGACATAATAAGCGCTAGTGATTATATATACAGCTTCAGGAATGCGTCAAAGATAGGGTATAACTTTATGCTTCAAAAAATGTTATCTCATAAGGTTGCCCGTGGTACCCAATAGTGCTCCAGCTCATAACACTGGGCATTCGTGCGGAATGACGCAACACTTCAAAAGTTATTTCCCTGCATATAGCTTCTTTTTCTCACGATTTGCGTACCGAAATTCCTCCTAGGAACCCTCAACAGTCTTTCCGTTTATGCAGTTTTTCCTTCTGCGTGGTGACTGAAAGAGTCAAGAAACATCGCAACCAAGGGTAGACTATGTAGTGTGAGTCACAATTGGATCTATCGAATCCTGTTTTGCTCAGGGATCGTTGAATTCTTGTTCTGAATGCGGTGTTTACACAAAAACATGGGGAGTTTGGGGAGTGTTTGTCAGGGGGACGTCCATAATTACATAAGTGTTTTCTCCAAATTTTGGACCCCTCTCTTCCCCTTTGCGAGATTTTGCTGGACCCCCATCCCCCTCTAATTTGCACAAGAGATTTTCTCTAACTTTTAAATAAATCCATCTCTTTTATGCCTTTCCTTTGTTTTGTCTTATTGGCATGACACTTAACAAACACAATGCAAAAGTTTTGATGCAAACACATGTTGAAACTAAAAATTGGTCTTAACTTGAAACTTACACAACTGACTGGCTTTAATGATTTCATGTTTTCACTAATCTGTGCATTTTTCCTAAAATTTTGGTAAAAAAAAGATAGGAAAATTACAGGGGCGTCATTTCAGTTTTTGGTTGGGGGGGCAAGGATTTTTTTTGGCTGAGCCACGCCCTAACCAGACTTGTTTTTTTTGGAGGGGTGACTCAACATCATAAGTAAAAATAAGGGGTCTGGGGGTCACCTCTAGAAAAATTTTGGCTCATTTTTACAACATTTAAGTTACATCCGAAGAGAACAGCCCCTTGTAAACCACATAATTTTCAAGAGAAAAAAGTTACAAATAAACGTCAAAGTTTCAAGGGGAGCCGGAGGTCCTCCCTCATAAATATTTTTTGAAAATTTACCTTTAAACTAGAGTTTTATCTCCTTTGCAACCTCATTGTGGAGCACCCAGAGGGAAGCGCTTGTTGTGAGCGGCAGAATTTTCAAAGGAAATATAAGATATAAATGTAAAAATTTTAAAGGGGGGTCTGGGGGTTCTCCCCCAGAAAATTTTTGGAAATTTGCCTCTTAAAGTAGTGTTTCTGCTCATTTTGAGGCCCTTTGGGTTACATCCAAAAAGAACAGTTCCTTGTAAAGCATAGAATTTTCTAGGGGAAAAAAGGTTATAAATAAACGTCAAATTTTCAAGGGGGGGCAGAGATCCTCCCCCAGTAAAATTTTTTGAAAATTCCCCTTTATACCAGACTCCTAGGGGCTTCAAACTCGTTGGTTCCCAAAGGGAACTGCTTCTTGTAAGCGGCAGAATTTTCAAGGGAGACACATTGTATAACAGACATCAATAAAGGTCAGGAGGGGGTTTGGGGGTTCTCCCCCAGAAAATTTTGAAATTTGACCCTCAAAAGTAGTGCTTTAACTCCTTTTGGGACGTTTTGAGTTAAATCTGATGCTCCTTGTGGAAGTTACAAAATTTTCAAGGTACTCTCAGCAATTTTTCACTTAAGAGTGGAAACCTTGGGGGGGGAGCAATTGCCCCCCCTAAATGACGCCCATGAAAAATTATATTATCTGATCTAAAAGGAGATTTTTAATTGACTCCCCCCTGGTGTTGAACCCCCTCCTCCCCTTCTTGACCTCATGATTTTTATGGACGTCCCCTGAAAAATAAAATCTTGTTGGAACAACCTCTTTTTGCGATTCTGGTCAGTGGCGTAGCCAGAATAAAATTTCGGAGGGGATATTGATAATTTGGGGGGGGGGATATGGGGTATTTTTAGTGGTTTTCTATGGTCAAAAAAAGAAAGGGGGATATATCCCCAAATTCCCCCTCTGGCTGCGCCCCTGATTCCAGTGATGTTTTACAACGAGGAATGGCAAAATATCATTATGTAGCGAAGTGTGGTTATATCCCCCACATAAAGATGGCGCTGTACCGCCAGAACGGGACGCCCCCTCCCGTAATTCTTCAGTCATGGACGATATTTCGAACAGAAGGTCGACCCTTTTTAAGCACGATAACTTAATTTCAATGTTATAAAACACCTAATAAACTGCTATTGCTGCAACCGTCATGGAAATAATCACTCTGTTTTATCAAAATTGTAGTATTTACATTGATGTGTAATATTATAAAAGCACTTCTAGTGGAAGTTTGATATGTAGTATTTAATGTCCTATATTCACAACTCTTTTTGGTCTTTTCAGCAGACTTCACTGTGTCCGTGTGCCAGAACAGCGGCATCAAGCGGTACACGTGCGGCCACTCGAGCTTCCGCCACTTTCGGACCCACATGCTGAGACACTCGGACCGCAAGCCATACAACTACTGCGGTACTTGCGGCTTCGCGACAGGCACCGAACTCAAGAACCATGCCAAACAGCACCGCACATCATGGGGGACTGATAAGAGGCCATTCATTAATTACGTTAGGGTACCAAGGGAAAATCTCTACTTAGGGGGTGGTGGGGTCAAACCCATTCTTACGTAAGATTTTCTAATTTAGTGTAAACAAATTCCAATTATTCCAATCAAATTACTGTTGAATAACCCCAGAAAAACTTAAGAATGCTGATGATCTAGGTGTATTATCGAAGCTTTAATTTTTTTTTTTAAATGTATCTTTTTTATTGGAGTAGCATTGAGTTATGATAAAAAATAAAACTGTTGAATCCATCTTCCAGTTGTCAAAAGTCGAAACGAAACAATCTTACGTAAGAATGTAGGGGGGGGGGGAGTTGAAAAATCTTAAGTACCCTTACATGGGGGTAGGGAGGGGTCAAAAATTATTGCCAAAATCATCCTTACGTAATTAGTGCATGACCCCTAATACATTCCAGACATTATTGGAGCACCCAGTGGATGCTTGTTTTGCTCACCATCCTTACACCTGAACCTGAGCATTAACTCCAGAATGTTTGTTAGCAGTGTAAAGTACTCTTCTTTTTCATTTCCCATCTGTTCTTTTTTTGTAAGCATGAAGGACAGCTTAGGCTGCGGTCAGCCAGAAAATCAGTATGGTATCTGTTCAAAAAATCTGCAGTATCTGGTTATCGGACAATAGGAAAACCGCAATCAACCCCCTTCAATGGTCCCTCCAACAAAAGACAGCCCTCGGGGAGGAGCGAGAAGTCACTATCGGGTGTCTGCTAATTGACTGGGGGGGTGACTTCGGACTCCTTCGCTATTGTTGGAGGGGTCATGAATGGGGAGATAGGGCAGATTTTTTGAAGAGATACCATAGGTTTTTTGGCTGACCGTGCCCTTACTGTTACTGCATCAACAGACTCAGGAGGGACTGATAAGCATTCCCCACATTATTAGAGCACCTAGCTGTTTTGCTCACCATCCTTTTAGCATTCTCTCAAGAATGCTTATAACAGGGTGGCCACAGACCTGGAAAACCGTAAAAACCTAGAAAAATCGGGGAGTTTTAGGAAATCTGATAATAATCTGGGAAATTTTGAAAATTGCCCTAGTTTTAAAAATACACTCAACATTTTTCTAATTTTCAAATCTTTAAATGTGCATTTCCGTTCTCCTTCCTACAGAATAAAATCTCGAATGCATATAAATTAGTGTGGTTGCAAAGGAAATGTTCAAAAAAGGGGTCTTTTGTGTGATAAAGGTCTAGAAATAATCTCATTTATATTCCTTCTTTTTTCCAATTACACAGTCCTCCTCCTGTTTTCTAGAAGATTAGAATTTACTATTTTTATAAAATATCAGAGGGGAAAATCCTACCAGATTATCAGGGAAAACCTGGAATTATCAGGGAATTTTGAAATAAGTTTTCTGTGGCCACCCTGTTATAAAGTACTCTTCTTTTTTTGCTTTCCATTTGTTCTTTATTGTAAGCATGATGGACTTGTTTTGTTTTTGGCACCATTCCAAAACACATCGTTGTTTGAATCTCAATCGCGCAATTTTGTTTCTTTCAGTTTCACGTAGGACTTTTTAAGTTTAGACAAGGATTCTCTTTACCGTCCCTTTATTTTTGTAAGTATATGGTGGTAACTATGTAATAGTAGTGATGTGGGTCGGAAAATTTCCCACTTTATATTTTTTATTGGAAAACTTTCCATTTTATATTTTTGGGAAAAAATTGTCAAATAGGCAATTTTTAGTGTATTTTTTCATAATTGAAATTTCTCTTATTTTACTTTACTGATCCATTTCTGTACCCTTGTAATGTAATTCTAACAGTTGTAATTCTAACTTTCTATCCACACTAATTGAATTATGTGCTTGATTCTTTTTTACTATACAGTGGAAGCTCTTATAGCGACCTGCTCTTATAAAAATACTCTCTTATAAAGACCCAAAAATTAGTCTCTATAAGAGCACTTTTGTGCTCTTATAAAGACTAATCTTCGAATCGATTCAGCTTATCGAATACTTTTCTGGATTGGTTTGTGTGCGTCACACCAGAATTAGCCAATAAACAAATATCAGAGTATGACAAACAGCACCAAGTAACGATCGCATCTTCTTCTCGCTTGCTTTCGCCCGGGGTAACTGGCTACAATCCCAAACGAAACCTTTCGCTACCTAATGTCCTTGTTGATTTTAGACTTTAAATTTATTAGCGTATTCATTTATATTTCTTTATTTCCAATTTTTGACTTATATTTAAGACATAATTTTTTCAAATTGCATGCAGATGCAGGTGAAATTGATGTAATAAATTTTGTTAAGCATCAGACCTTTCTAAGGAAGCTAAGCTATGCAATAAATTAATATCAAAATCAAAATTTAAAAAGCAAACGCAAATATTTATACTCTGTAAAATATTGATCTTAAACTTTATATAAATTAGAATAAAAGCAAAAAATAAGGTAATATAACATGAAATTGGAATTATCAAGACTTCATAAAATAAGAAATATAATTGTTTAAAGTGAGGAATGATCAGTTGTATGATTCGAACTGTGTTCTAAATCCCAATGATATCGTTTTCAGGTTGAGATTTCCTCCAGACTTTATAAATTAGTCTACTAAAAATACATCATTGAGGGAATCGAGTCCACCTTCCCGAAAAGCATCAAAATTGATAGTTTAGCTAGCTTAACGAGTTTATTGCTTTTAAGCGAGTGATATTCTACACTCGAGTGTATCACTCGAAGTTTGCTCTTATAGCGACAAAAAACTCGGTACGGATTAATTACGCTATAAGAGCTTCCACTGAACTACTAAAGTTTGACATATTGTCTAATCTTGTCTCAGCCTATTTCATATTAATAAAGGATGTGCTGTAACTATGGTAGTTGCAGCAACTGAGAATCACAAAATTTGTGATTGACTGAGCAAATTTTGTGATTCTCAGTTGCTGCAACTACCTGTAAATGCATAATAGTTCCTTTTCCTTGTATAAATACTAAAACAAAATCAGGTATCAAATATGTAATGAATATTGCTATTCATTATATTGAGGGGCCTTTGAATTTCATTAATAAATCATTTAATCTTTTCCCTACCTTGTATTTAATTATTATTCTTTTACGCTATCAAAGTAAAGATGTTTTTTAAAAAATATATGCACTGCAGCTAAGGTAATTCAGACAAGAGGGTCACATACATACCTGGAAAAATCTGGGAGTTTCAGAAAATTAATCTGTGAAGTTTTGAAATAAATTTAAATTTTTTTCAGGTCTTTAAATGTGCATTTCTGTTCTCCCTCCTAAAATAAATAAAATGGTGATTGCAAATGTTCAAAAAAGAACTCTACTAGACGTTAATTGACCCTATGACGTCACTAACAAACAAAGTAGTTCCCATGGTTGTTGTCTATTGAGTGAACGTCAATTTTAAAACAGGATTATTTTGTTAAACCCATGTAGTGCCTTTTTTATGCATATTTTCATTCCGTGTAGTGATGTCAGGAAACGTTGCAGTCTTAGTATAGTGCTGGATGTGTTTATTCAATCATTAAATTTTTATATTTATTTGTACTTTGGATAAAAGGTATCTCCATAGGAGAGTCTAATAAATGTTATTTGATGGACAGTTCATAATTTGGATTTTTACATGATTACAGTTTGGAACTAAATTAAGGGTATAATCAAAATAAACACATCCTTTCCTAGTATAATTTCTTTTTTGCCTTGGTGGAAGAACCTCCCATACTGTATAAAGGTGTCATTCCGTGTAGTGATGTCAGGAAACGTTGCAGTCTTAGTATAGTGCTGGATGTGTTTATTCAATCATTAAATTTTTATATTTA
Organism: Tetragnatha montana; assembly: GCA_963680715.1. Taxonomy (NCBI): domain Eukaryota; kingdom Metazoa; phylum Arthropoda; class Arachnida; order Araneae; family Tetragnathidae; genus Tetragnatha; species Tetragnatha montana. Next base: position 54,392,692 of record OY796685.1, read on the forward strand.
TTTGTACTTTGGATAAAAGGTATCTCCATAGGAGAGTCTAATAAATGTTATTTGATGGACAGTTCATAATTTGGATTTTTACATGATTACAGTTTGGAACTAAATTAAGGGTATAATCAAAATAAACACATCCTTTCCTAGTATAATTTCTTTTTTGCCTTGGTGGAAGAACCTCCCGGTCCTGTATAAAGGTGTCATTCCGTGTAGTGATGTCAGGAAACGTTGCAGTCTTAGTATAGTGCTGGATGTGTTTATTCAATCATTAAATTTTTATATTTATTTGTACTTTGGATAAAAGGTATCTCCATAGGAGAGTCTAATAAATGTTATTTGATGGACAGTTCATAATTTGGATTTTTACATGATTACAGTTTGGAACTAAATTAAGGGTATAATCAAAATAAACACATCCTTTCCTAGTATAATTTCTTTTTTGCCTTGGTGGAAGAACCTCCCGGTCCTGTATAAAGGTGTCATTCCGTGTAGTGATGTCAGGAAACGTTGCAGTCTTAGTATAGTGCTGGATGTGTTTATTCAATCATTAAATTTTTATATTTATTTGTACTTTGGATAAAAGGTATCTCCATAGGAGAGTCTAATAAATGTTATTTGATGGACAGTTCATAATTTGGATTTTTACATGATTACAGTTTGGAACTAAATTAAGGGTATAATCAAAATAAACACATCCTTTCCTAGTATAATTTCTTTTTTGCCTTGGTGGAAGAACCTCCCGGTCCTGTATAAAGGTGTCATTCCGTGTAGTGATGTCAGGAAACGTTGCAGTCTTAGTATAGTGCTGGATGTGTTTATTCAATCATTAAATTTTTATATTTATTTGTACTTTGGATAAAAGGTATCTCCATAGGAGAGTCTAATAAATGTTATTTGATGGACAGTTCATAATTTGGATTTTTACATGATTACAGTTTGGAACTAAATTAAGGGTATAATCAAAATAAACACATCCTTTCCTAGTATAATTTCTTTTTTGCCTTGGTGGAAGAACCTCCCATACTGTATAAAGGTGTCATTCCGTGTAGTGATGTCAGGAAACGTTGCAGTCTTAGTATAGTGCTGGATGTGTTTATTCAATCATTAAATTTTTATATTTATTTGTACTTTGGATAAAAGGTATCTCCATAGGAGAGTCTAATAAATGTTATTTGATGGACAGTTCATAATTTGGATTTTTACATGATTACAGTTTGGAACTAAATTAAGGGTATAATCAAAATAAACACATCCTTTCCTAGTATAATTTCTTTTTTGCCTTGGTGGAAGAACCTCCCGGTCCTGTATAAAGGTGTCATTCCGTGTAGTGATGTCAGGAAACGTTGCAGTCTTAGTATAGTGCTGGATGTGTTTATTCAATCATTAAATTTTTATATTTATTTGTACTTTGGATAAAAGGTATCTCCATAGGAGAGTCTAATAAATGTTATTTGATGGACAGTTCATAATTTGGATTTTTACATGATTACAGTTTGGAACTAAATTAAGGGTATAATCAAAATAAACACATCCTTTCCTAGTATAATTTCTTTTTTGCCTTGGTGGAAGAACCTCCCGGTCCTGTATAAAGGTGTCATTCCGTGTAGTGATGTCAGGAAACGTTGCAGTCTTAGTATAGTGCTGGATGTGTTTATTCAATCATTAAATTTTTATATTTATTTGTACTTTGGATAAAAGGTATCTCCATAGGAGAGTCTAATAAATGTTATTTGATGGACAGTTCATAATTTGGATTTTTACATGATTACAGTTTGGAACTAAATTAAGGGTATAATCAAAATAAACACATCCTTTCCTAGTATAATTTCTTTTTTGCCTTGGTGGAAGAACCTCCCGGTCCTGTATAAAGGTGTCATTCCGTGTAGTGATGTCAGGAAACGTTGCAGTCTTAGTATAGTGCTGGATGTGTTTATTCAATCATTAAATTTTTATATTTATTTGTACTTTGGATAAAAGGTATCTCCATAGGAGAGTCTAATAAATGTTATTTGATGGACAGTTCATAATTTGGATTTTTACATGATTACAGTTTGGAACTAAATTAAGGGTATAATCAAAATAAACACATCCTTTCCTAGTATAATTTCTTTTTTGCCTTGGTGGAAGAACCTCCCGGTCCTGTATAAAGGTGTCATTCCGTGTAGTGATGTCAGGAAACGTTGCAGTCTTAGTATAGTGCTGGATGTGTTTATTCAATCATTAAATTTTTATATTTATTTGTACTTTGGATAAAAGGTATCTCCATAGGAGAGTCTAATAAATGTTATTTGATGGACAGTTCATAATTTGGATTTTTACATGATTACAGTTTGGAACTAAATTAAGGGTATAATCAAAATAAACACATCCTTTCCTAGTATAATTTCTTTTTTGCCTTGGTGGAAGAACCTCCCGGTCCTGTATAAAGGTGTTTCAAAAGCATGGAATAATTTTTTACTTCATCGATTTAGTGAAAATTAAGTAAGGTTCCATATTTTGCTTATTTTCCAGCTGAGCAAAATCTTTTAGGATGCCATGTTATAAAATGTGCAATCATATTTTAAAATGAAAATTGTAATTTTCTCTTCAAAATTTTTTTAATATTTTGCTCAATTGTTTTTTTTTTTATTTAATGAAACAGTCTAGAGTTACTTCCCTTAAATTTCATTCACGTCATTCATTTGGAAAAACCTGCCCTGATTCCCATTCATTAAATCACAACTTCCAACAAAACTGAATTCTTAAGAAGAGTTTCAGCCCCCAGAATTAAGTTTTCTTCAAATTAAGAAAGCTTCTAACTTTAATTTCTGATCTACTGGAAAGACCCTCTCTGCAATGTCTATTTTGAAAGTGCTGAATTCTCATGGTTTGCTCATCTACATTTTTTGTTCACGTTAACCAAAATTTGAGTACATCCATGAGTGAACAAACTATTATTATTTTACCCATTTATTTTGGGCTTCAGTTCTGGGGATTGAATTCCGACTTCTTAGAGTTATGAGAATGGAGGGCTGTCCAATTTCAGGGTTCTCACTGGTCAGGGAATATCTGGAAAGGTCAGGAAATTTTAATTCACCTTGAAAGTCAGGGAAAATTGCTCATTTTGGCCAAAAACCTGGAAAACCATACAGAATACCTGGAAAATTTTTAATGTTTGGGTGACAGTTTTGGCTTTAGAAAGTGGAAAAAAATAGACCATTTATTGAAAATATATGTTCATAAGACAAGAAATATCTGAAAAATGCCGTAAATAGCCTGGAAAAGTCAGGGAATTTTTTTTCTGAAATTGAGTGTGAACCCTGCAATTCTTTAATACAAAGTGTAAAATCAGCAGCGATTTGTTACTAAATTTCAGTATTTTTACGTGGCACATTTTGCCAAGAAATAAGCCCTTTTTTTACACAGATACAGCTTTAACTTAAAATGAGAGGACCTATTTAAGTGTTCATCATATGATATTTTATAGGTTTTTCTGCAATTAAAAATCTGCTAGACTGGGGGAAAATGGCTAAAACAATAATTCAAAGTTCAGTCTTGCAATTTTTGAAAAGTGGCACCCATGCTTATATCCAATACAATACTATCATTTATTTTTCTATTTGAGTACTTCTTCTTAATGAAAATTATATTTAATCAAAACTTAACTTCAATTGAAAACCCAGAAAATTAACTACTTTGTATTCATTATACTGATTTCTTAATGTGTCGAAAAGTCATGCACAAAACTTTAATTCAAAGGCTTATCTAAGGTGTATCTCACTTATAATTTATTCAAAATATTTGATGAATGAATGCTTTACTACAGAGGTTCTCAAACTGTGGGTCGCGACAAGATTTTGAAATTGTCTAAATATAAAGTATATTTGTTATAATTTTTACTGTCGTTTTGTTGGCTTTTAAAATTCTTCAAACTACCATGTTGTAGAAAATGGAACAAAAAGGACAGTAAGAAAAAAAATACCTTACTCTGTATCGAACGCATGCAAAAGACAATTTAAGTAAAATGCATACACTTTAATGTGCTGATAATGCAAAATTTGTCAGCTATTCTATTAAGATTTGAAAAAAAAATCAGTGCACAGGACCCCCAGGATTAGATTTTTTAGTGTCAAATAACAAATATCTCTCTGGGGGAGGACTCCCAGACCCACCCTTTTTATTATAGAGCTCGTTGTTGCTCCCACAATTTGACACGCTCAGATTCAAATACTTCCATTTAATTTTCTAAAAAGTTAAATTAACCTCTAATAAATGCATGTAATTTACTATTGTTACAAAATAGTCGAGGACTAAATCCCACATGCAAAAAGCTTATTAATGTAATTTTTATGCGTAAAAACAAAAATCCCGTAAAACTAGCCTAAATCACTTTTTAGAATACTAGAATTCAAAAATTTCCCGGGGAGGACCCCCCTTTTCCTCTGGATTGAGAAATCAAGGCGCAGAATAGGCCCCTTCTTCCCATGGGCGTCATTTAGGGGGGGGGGCAATTGCCTTCCCCCAAGATTTCCACTTTTATGTGAAAAATTGCTGCAAGTCCCTTGAAAATTCTTGAAAAAGCGGTTCCCACTGAGGTTGCAAAGAAGATAACAAACTAGTTTAAAGGGAAATTTTCAAAAAAAAATTCTGAGGGAGGACCTCCGGCTCCCCTTGAAACTTTGTAACTTTTTTTCTCTTGAAAATTATGTGGTTTACAAGGGGCTGTTCTCTTCGGATGTAACTTAAATGTTGTAAAAATGACCCCCCGTTTAGAGCTCAGAGTCACCCTCCCCCCCAAAAAAGACAGTGGTCCAGCCCCACTTAAAAAAATTCCTTGCGCCCCCAACCAAAAACTGAAATGACTCTCCTCCGAAGAAAAGGATGCCGTAGTGTGGAAAAGGCAGTAGAGCGAACATCAGCTGGCGATCCTTCGTGAAGAACCAATAGTGGCAATAATGAAAAATCCATTTGAAGGAAGAAAGGGTTCATCAATGCGAAACGAAGGAGAATTGAATCGTCAGTTGTATACACATGAGTGCAAAATAACTTCACTTCCCCCTATCGGCAGATATAGCCCCTTGAATTTGTGAAATCAATGTCCATTCATTGTATTTTTTGATTAATTAATTTGAAATTTAACTTAATTTGTGTTTCTTTTCTTATTCTTTGGCTTGTAAACTTAGCCAAAATAAAATTTGATTTTAATTTAAAAGCTTTTTTTCAACCAATGAATGTTTGACTCCATTGATAGCGCCTTACTGACGCAGTTTCATAATTTTTAATTTTATTCGTCTTAGTCTTTCCATCTTTCCCTTTTGTACTGTGAACTAAGCAGAAATATTTTTAATTGTCAAGTTAAGTGGTTTTTAAGATTTTTGTGCAGCTAAAATTTCATAAGGTTGAAGAAGGGAATAAGTCCATCCTTTTTTCTTAACTGTAAAACATTTTAAAATACACTTATAATTATTTTCGATGATTGTTCTGTATTCTTAACAGTGTCATGAATATCCTGTAAAAATGTGATGTCTATAGGATAAAAATTCCATTACTTATACAGTTTTTTTCGATTTTCTCAAAACTTCGTTTTTGGACTTATTCCCTTCTTGTAACTGACGATTCAACTGTCGGGCAAATGAACGTCGGGAGCGTCCTCCCTCCTCTTCTTCTACTCAATGTAAACACCGTGAGGGACGATATGTATGGAGCGTCAACAACCCTTCTGGTTTTGAATTCGCTCATCTCAAAAAGCCTAACTTTGCCATTTATCGCTTCTTTTCAAAAGAAAAACGACGGAGAACTGCCAAGGGGACATAAGAATCTGCACTGTACGCCAACAAAGAAAGCTTGGCGAAAAATCTGTGTCAATGGATGAAATTGCAGAGAGTTCTTCAATGCATTTAGATTGAGAGCCTGCCGATGCTTGGCGATGTGGAATCTTTTTTCGTAGCTTAAAATCGATTTCTGGTCTTTTCAGCTCTGTTTATTAGGGTTACAATTGGCCTTGAAATCAGGGGAAGTTCAGAGTTGGCAATGTTTAATCTTTTGCAGTAACATCAATGGACTTCTGGTAAACGTAGCCTCCCAAGGTTGCTTTTTATTAGAAAAACATTTCCAACTTGGAGCATCACCAACTTGTGACTATTTTTATCATGGATTTAACATTTACTAAGCTGTCTTTTTGGTATTTCGCCTCTGCGGAGGAAGAAAACGCCAAATTTGGCTCGCTTCAGTAAAACTGATGCTATAACTACGCCAAATAATAAAATGTCAGGGATGTTGCTCCCATTATGGCGTTAGGTTTACTACAAACATTTAAAAGAAAACACACGATATGGATGAAGGAAGGAGAAAATCTATCTAGTATAAACAGATCAATGCCTTTAGCATATTCCATCAAGGTCTAAGGCCGTGTTCCGAACATTTGCGGTTACATATTTCTGCCACTGCTGGGATACAGCTGTTGCACTGTCTGTACAAATGTTATCTCTATGCTCTGATCTTTCCGCAGGCCTGACGAGAGAGGGTAGGGGGCCCGGGGCCCAAAGCTTTTCATATTGAAGACGGATATCATTTTGGAAATTAATTTGTTCACATTAAGGTCCAAAAATGAGTAAATTCCCAGTTTTTTAGAGCATATTTTCAAAAATTTTCTGGGGGAAGACCCCCTTTATTACTTGTTACTCATCGTATTATCAAGAAAACGATACTTTTAAGTTCAGTGAAATTCAGATCTTGCCTAGAAATATCCTCAAAATTACTTTAAGCCTATATGAATGCATGGGTGGAGGTCGGTGGAGGTACTTCAGAAAATTTCGCCCCCTACCTCGAAATGAGAATATGTCAACCTTGTACCCGGGGCCCGACTTGGCTCTTTCCGTGCGGGTTCGAAAACATTGGAGGAAAGCTAAAGTTTCCCGAAATCCCTTAAAGCTCGCGGACTGGCCTTTCACTCGAATCCCATGAATTAAAAAAGACTTCTTTGGAAAAGGTCCAAGGAGATTTTCACGTGTCTAGCTTTTTATGTAATCAAATGTTTCCTGAACCCAGTACGTCCAAATCGTGATTGAAAAGCACTATAAATGATGGGTTTACCAAAATAATCCTATTTTTATATTGACGTTCACTCAAAATTGAAACACCGCGATGGGAACTACTTTGTTTGTGAGTGACGTCGTAGGGAGTTGCTGTCTAGTATAGCGCGGTTGACAGCACGTAATCCTACTAAGCCACCCCGTCCCCAAATAAATAGACGACATTAGTCATTACGTCACTTGCTTGTTTGGAAACGTTGATTCCATCCGTGATTGGTTCCGAACGGATCCGTACGGATTTACTTCCAATCACGGAACCAATCACGGATAGAATCAACGTTTCCAAACAAGCAAGTGACGTCACACTAATGTCGTCTATTTCTGTATACCCCACTGTCAGCGCGTGCGCAAGCTTCAGATCACCCATCTCCAAGCTCAACGTGAAGAGGTTTCTGCTGTTTTCGGATAAGTCTTTGTTTTTCTTATAATTTAAGCCTCTTTATTTGCAGGATTTTAGTCAATAGATATGTTTAAGTGTTAAATTCGCAATGTGCTATCGAGGATATTCCTCTAGCTTAACAACAGTGTGTTTTATTGACGCGTCCAATTTCGTGACAACTTTTAACCCTTTACTTTTAGTATCTCGTAATATTTTGCACAACAGCAGTACTTTTTAACTGTTCGCATTTTGTGTATCAATTTCTGTAGGAATTGTAGATAGTATTTATTGAATTAGGGCTTTGCAAATACTTGGTCTCGATGTAAACTGTTGAGAGAGATTATTAATTACGCATTTAGGTAATGGCTGAGTACGATACATAAAACGGGGTATATTCATGTATTTTAATAAAACTAAAAAAAACCCTGTAAATTAGTGCTTTTACACAACCTTTAAGTGCAAAACTTTGATTACTATTTCCTTCAACGTTAATAGAGTTGCTTGAGTTGAAATTTATGAATTTTACTCAACGTTATGTAACTGACAAGTTAACGTAGTATTTGATATAGTTGATAACTGTAAATTAGTCGTTTTACACAATCTTTATAAGTGTTCATTGAAATTATGTGCAAAACTTTGATCTGATTACTATTTACATTAGCCAATCTAACGATTTGCCTGAGTTGAAATTTGTGAATTTGATCAAATAATGTTAATGTACTTCATCCGTAACATTGCCGTGTTAGTTAATCTATAAAATCAGGATTCAAAAATGATTTCGATGCTTAATATCGAATTCATATTTTCGTTTTATGAAATAATTTCGGTTAGATAGGATCCATAGGAATAAAAATGAAGTAAAGTAAATAACAACACACATGAAAAACTAATAAAACTTGTACCTTATTCAGTATGAGCTTCCAACGCCTCTTCTGTTGAAAAGGATATAAAACACTAGTTTAAGAGGGAATTTCAAACATTTTTCTTGGACCTCCAGCTCCCCTTTAAAATTTTGATGGTTAACTTTTGCCTAAAAAATTCTGTGGTTTATGAGGAACTATTCTCTTCGGGAAAACTAACTCTAACTAGGGAAATTGAATTTTATGGCCCTTTCTGTTTGGGGTCAAGGACTCGGGGAGATCTGAGAGAGTTTTCTACTGATTTTTGGTCAATTTTTTCAAACCTCGCTCATTACGAAGTCTGGGTCCTCAGAAATTTACCTTTTACACTTAGGGGGCAAACTTTCATAACTGCAGGGGCAAAATAGACCACTGCGGGGGCATTTGCCCCCAAACTTCTTACTTAAAAAATGGCCTGGTTCCAGGGGCGGATTAAAGGAGGGGGGGCGAGAAAAATCCCTAAAAGTAGTTTCAGAACACCATGCTAAAATTCAAAAATTTCCCCTCTTCTTTCTTTGCCTACAGAGTAGTTTAAGTCGTTTTCTATAATGATAAGATAGACGTTCTTATTCAAGAGCATATCCGAGGGGAGGGTCCGGACCCCCCATTGGGCCTGACCTAAAACTTTTTAGACCCTATTTTAGGCCTTATAATTATGATAAGCCTAAACAGAGGACGTCTATACCCCTCAAAAGTGTCTAAAAACACTTATGCCCGGCCTCCCTTTCGAAAGTAGGACTAAGTGGATAAAAACGAGTTAAAATGCTGTTTTTAAGGGTCAAATTTCCAAAAATTTTCCGGGGGAAGATCCCCCAGACCCCCTTTTTGCTTGGATTTCTATACTGCCCACAAATTTTTTACGTACAAATTTTTTAAAATTAATGTACCCATTTCTCCACTATTTTTAAATTAAGCTTGACAGTAGTTAGCTTAACAGTACTAGTTTTAAAGATATTTTTAAAAAAATTATATCCCAGGGAGGACCTACTGTAAATTGAATATTTCATCTAACCGCCACTGCCTGGTTCGGTCCCCCCCCCCACGATCATTTGGACCCCTGCATTTTCGGTCGAAATGAAAACGGTAAAATGAAGGAGCTATTTACAATGAATGTTTCATCAAATCTTATTGTCTCTCTCTGGTAGTTATTTAATCACGCTGTGGTTACAAAGTTGGTCATAGCCCATTCTTAAAAACAGGCTTCAAACTGCTACGAAAATGAAGGAAAACTTTGGAGTAATGAACCTCTAGAGCAGTGGTTCCCAAAGTGGGTTCCACAAAAAAATTTAAGGGTTCTGTGGGACAAATTTTATTTCCTTAAAGAAAATAAGAATGGTGTTTTTTTATATTAAGTTCATCAAAATGCAAATCCTACCAAAAATATGTATTAAATTCTAAAAAATGTATGCCCGAAATTCGGATTAGGTGTACCAAAACAAGTTAAACCCCTCTTTTTATAGTCAAATTTCCAAAACTTTTCTGGGGGGGGGGAACTGTCAGACCCCCCTGATGGTTCTTGGAACTCGTTTAATCAATACTTTTTTAACATTAAGTAGGCTTGTTTCATTTAATATCAGATATTAAATTTATATCAGTCGTTGATTAAAAAATATTCAGGGTTCCGCGATCATTGGCAACAAATTGGGGGGTTCCACGAGCCAAATAGTTTGGGAACCACTGCTCTAGAGCCCTCCCCCCATCTTGCACTGGGAAAAGTTACGTAAAATCTTCCTTTTAGTTTCTGAATTTGAAATTAGCAGCTGCCTCGAATCGCATCTTTGGCCGTTTCGAACGGTAAAGGAATCGCCATGGCACTGCAGAGGAGAGAAAAAGCGCACCTTGCCATGCGGAGGAAACAACCAAAGGAAAGCTTTTTAGGAAATCCCGACAACTCAGATCTGCTGGAATATGGGGCTCGATATTTTAGGCAAAGGGGCCATGGACGCCCATACATAGGGCCACTGCCAGTGGCGTATATAGGAATTTATTTCGGGAGGGGCCCAAAATTACTCCCCAGCCCCTCCCCACATATTTAACAGGTCCAATGTAGCTTTTTAGGTGATAATTTAGGTCCTAAAAACTTAATATAGGAAAAGCTGTTAGTAATAACAATACAAGAACCAAAGGGGGGGTCTGGGGGTCCTCCCCCAGAAAAATTTTGCAAGTTTGACGTAAAAAAACAGGTTTTTAACTAGTTTTGGTATACTAAGTCCGAATTTTAGATGTACATTTTTATGAACTTAATGTTTAAAAAGTTATTAAAACAGAGTTCCAAGTACAAAAGAGGATCTGGGGGTCCTTCCCCAGAAAATTTTTGGAACTTTACCCCTAAAAACAGGGTTTTATCTTGTTTTTGGTACACTTAGTCCGAATTTGTGGACACATATGTTTTGTTAGGATTTGGATTTTGATGAACTTATTACATAACAAAGTTGTTAACAATAAAATTTCAAGTACAAAAGGGGGATTTGGGGGTCCTCCCCCAGAAATTTTTTTGAATTTTGACCCTAAAATACAGGGTTTTAACTTGTTTTGGTACACCTAGTCCGAATTTCGGGGGGGACCAGGGCCCCCCCTCGGCCCCCCCCCTTATATACGCCACTGGCCACTGCTCTGCAAGAAAGAACAACGTAGCCGTTACAGGATCGTGAATTTCGCTAAAAATTGCGGGTTTTTTTTATCTACATTTATGTTCTTAGTTATCGATGTTATGTTTGTTGGGGGTTATTCAAATATTGCGTAAGCACCTAAGGGGGAGGGGGCTTGCTATTTGCTTATAAATTTCACCAAAAAAAAAAACTGAATTAGGAAATTTTAAGCATTTTTCACAAGGAAAGTTTTAACGATCGATCGGATTAAGTTCATGGCACAATGGATTTCAGAAATCGAAGCATTACTAAAGATTTTGTACAAAGCAAAGAACAAAGGGGGGTTGGGCTGGGGGGGGGGGGGGGTCAAAAATGACCAAAATATTGCTTATGTAATATTTGAATGGCCCCTTATCGATGTAAAAATTTATTACTGGTAGATAAAATTTGAGTAATTAATTAAATCAATTTCTGCTTAGAAGAGCACCTTTCAAAAACTGAGTAGTATGATTTCTTAATTTCAAACATCCTTTTACAAAAAAATATTTATATTTCATTAACAGAAACCATTTTAAAAAGAATATAATCAAACAAGAAACACAGGATGCCTTGAAAGTCCTGGAATTTTGAGTTTGATTTTCAAGGCCTGGAAGGGTCCTGGGAAGAAAACTATTTAATGTAATAAAAGCCTGGGAAATCCTTGAATTTTAATTTCTAAAAGGTTTTATAAAGTTAATTCAGGGTGTATTTTTAAATAATTTAAAGGCACTGGTTATTGCTACGAAAGTAACAACTCTACTCTAATCCCGCTATTTTTTGAAAAAGTTAAATGAAATAACAAAAGTAATCGAACCATTGGGTTACTAGCCGCACACTATGGTCTATCGGTGCTGCTACCAGTAGGATTGATCAGTTATTTTAATGTTATAAAACTCGTATAATTACAAACTTCTACTACTTCGCATGCTTCAACTGTCGTAGCATTAACCACTTCGTTCAAGAATCAATCGAGGTGTGGAATTTCAATGAAATAATGCGAATTTTTTTTCCCTGTAAAGTTGACTTTGCGCTTTTGGACGTAGGGCAGGAAAAACAACTCGACGGTTGGATATTTAGTTCACGATCGCGTTTTTCTCATTTCGCGACGATGTCTAGTACTGAATGAAGTTCAAATTTTAAAATATTTATTAGCTGAGTTGCTTTTTATTTGAAAGAAGGAAAATGTAGAAATCTATAGTTTGAATAAAGAATCAGACAAAGTAATAGTAAGCTAATAGTATAAGTAAGGAGAAATTATGCTGTTTAGTTTCATTCAATTTATCCACTTTACTCTGTAAACAGTAGGTTTCCCGGTTAAATTGTACCTTATTCAATTTGAATCCCCTCGTTCTATTCTGTACTGAAGTCCATAGACGCCCCCTTTTCTCTAGAGCAAGGGTTTCCAAAACAAAAGTAGCTTCAGAACACTTTTTAGAAATTCAAAAACTCCCCAATGAGGAAGGACCCAAACTCCCTATGGTGAAAAATTTGAGGTTTCGAGAGGGAGGAGCGTAGCAAGGGGTTATAAAGGTCAACCCTTATCACGATGAAGAACAAAATGGAGTATCCAAAAATGAGGTGAAACACTATTTTTAGGGAAATTTACAAACATTTTCTGGAGGAAGACTCCTTTTTAATTAATTTTAGATGTAGGGTCAAAAATTTATAAATCTTCTGAAGTTTTTGAAAATAGAGTACTATCTTTTCAGAATATGTAAATAACCTTCGTCCCCCTCTCTCGCCCGAAAAGTTCCATATGAAAGACCCCCGAAAAATATATAATGGATAAAAAGGAGCCAAATTACGCCCGCCACTTGACTTGTGATTTCGATTTCTTGGAAGTTGGAAACACCTGTTATAGAATTTCCAACTTCTTTTCTTTAGTTTTAGAAGTTTTAAAAATTAGAACTTTTATATACATTTTATTTGTATGAAGTTTTTTTTTTATAAATGTATACTTATATTGTTTTTTTTTTTCAGATTGTGACAGCTGGCTCCAGTGAATTGAAATATTTGTGTTTGTTAAATAAAGATAAAGTTTTTTTAAAATTGTATTTTATTTCAGAACCAAGACACAGGTGGTATTTAGCAATACAAGGGGGTCCCCCCCCCCAAAAAAAAGGATGCCCACAGAAACAACCCTGTCTGAGTTGAGGTAGAGACCCCCCTATTTCTGCCAAGTCTCGTTAACGAACAAAATGTCTGGTTACAGGTTATATAGTGTTGCCCTCAGGTGGCGATTCCATATCTTCTTTGAGTTGAGCATTTCCATAAGAATCTGGGAAGGGCACTCACTGACCTATACTTTGACACTCGTCCTCAAGAGAAGCTTAAATAGTGTTGCACAAGCTCCGGGTTCGATCCCCGTTTTTATTCCATTTAAATGCAATAAGGTTATTCAAAAGAGTCCTAGAAAGAAACTTTAAACAATCCGATGCCCCTGCATTAAAAGTTAACCCAATAATAAGGAAGATGTTATACTAAGTTTTTAAGTTACTGAATCTCCACTGGAGTAGTGGTTAGGATACTCGCTTGGCATGCGGCAGTTCCTGGGTTCTATCCCCGGTGATTATTTTATTAAAAGAAAAACTTGTATATTTTCCCAAGAGAGAAATTTCAACCAATCACCTTTTTTCTTTTTAAATTCAAAAATTAAAGTACCAACCAATCAACCAACAATGAAAAATTAAAATCCACAGCTATTATTAGTTTCTGTCGTTGTGTGAGTCGATGGCTTAGTCCTTAGTGGATGAGTGTGTGGCTTGCATGCTCTATACCTGGGTTCGATCCCCAATTTTTCTATTTATTAACTTTAATTTTATATTTATTCTATCTTCTTTTCTATGTCTTCTATTCTATTATTAACTATCTTCTATATATCAACATTAAATTAATTCTAAGTATGTCGCAGTTGCAGGAACGGATGGCTTGGTGTGTTAGTGCCTGCGTAGCATGCGGCAGTTCCTGGGTTAAATCCCCGGTTCTCATTTTATTAAAAGAAAAAAACTTATATATTTTCCTAGAGAAATTTCAACCAACCAATCAAACCAGGCTCTGTTAAAAGTGCCTTCTAGATAATTAACCTCTTGTAATATCTTTTGCACCATAAAACCTCACCAACCAATCAACCAACCTCTTGTATTATACAACACAGGTATTATAAGTTTACCTCACCAACCAATCAACCAAGCTCTTGATTTATTATACAAACAGCTATTATATGTTTCAGTAGCTATGTGAGCCAATGGCCCAGTGGATGCATGTGGGGTTAGCATGCTATGTACCTGGGTTCGATCCTCGGGTATTTTTTCTATTTATTTAAATTTTAAAAAAATAATATCCAGATTTATTATTAGTTTTTTAAACAGTCTGAGTCGATGGCTCAGTGGATGAGTGTGTTGTTAGCATGCTCTAGACCTGGGTTCGATCCCCGGCGTTTCCTATTTATAAACTTAAAATTTTTCTATCTGTTATATTCTATTCCTATTATATTCTATACCTATTATATTCCTATTCTATCTATTATATTCCTGTTCTATCTATTATATTCTATACCTATTCTATTATTTCTATTAACTATCTTCTATATATCAACTTTATATTAATTAGAACATTGTCATAGCTGTAGGAACGGATGGCTGAGTGTGTTAGTGCCTGCGTAGCATGCGGCAGTTCCTGGGTTCTATCCCCCGCTAGTACTATTTTATTAAACTTTCCTAAAATAGGAAAAATAAGTTCACGCGCATGCGCATTCCGCTCTATGCGTCACACGGTGCTGGCGCCATCTATATTACAAAAAGTTAAATAAAATTTATAACACAATAGTGGAGTATGAACTTTATATTAATTAGAAGATTGTCATAGCTGCAGGAACGGATGGCCTGGTGGTTAGCACACCAGTCTGCCATCCCAAAGGCCCTCAGATCGAACCCTGGTTCGAGTCTGAGCCTTCTCAGCGGGTATAGCACCCGGAAATAAATACTGATTGGTATTTATAAATTTTCCTGCGCATTCACGGGGGGACATAATTTTTCTAAATTTTGACGTTAACTGTAACCGTACCGGTCAATTTTTTGAATTTTCTAAGACTTTTACACTATTTTCCCAAGACTTTTAGACTATTTCTCGAAATATTTCAAGACTTTACCTCTTTTGCCTACTACTTAAACTTAAAAAAGTAAGAGTCTAAAGGAAAGAAGAAGACAGTTAAGGACTTCTCCATCCTCAAACCCCAACCACCTTCCCTTGGCGTCTCATTTCCTACATGGATTTTTCACTAATTCTTTCAGAGGTGACTGAATAAAGGATTTGAATTTACAAAAATTGTGGATTTCCTCGACTTGAAAACTTTTACTTAATTTTATGATTGGTGACTGACAGAGCTAGTAGTCTTGGACACATTGATTTTGAATTTCTAAATATAGTTTTCCTGCTCAAGAAATTATATATGAATTTCCTTATTTCAAGGGGCGCCTTAAAGCTTCTTCTTTTAACACTAGAAGCCACTGAGAACCCTCGGAGGCAGTCATTTTGACTGCTAAGCGATGGGGGGGGGGGAAAATTGATCTCGGGAACCTTTTGAACTGTTGTATTAACAGGAAAAACATGTTCCTCCCTTTGATCCTAATACCCGTTCAATTAATTTAATACAGTATTTTTCCTATAAGTGTTTTAGGTGAGGATTAAAGCGCAGGATGAAATGAAACTTTAAAACTTTTTCGCGATGCTTTCAGAGTGTGCAATTATCACTCTATAGGGAAAGTGTGTGTCATCCTACAAACTCACCTTCAATATTCCAGTGTATACAGCTTCTTAGTCTCTGAAACAGAATAAAGTTAGTAGCTTCATTAAAATACACTTAGGAAGAGGTCTGACAACCTCGCTTTTATGGAGGTGCATCAGCAAAGGATACCCAAGAAGGAAGGGAGACAAACCAACCTGTACGGAGGTTGATCAGGGATTTCCAACTTACAAGTCTAATGGCGGGCATCATTCCTGACCCACAGTAGGAAAATCTGTCCAGTCCCTGAAAACAACGAATTCCATGCCCAGCTTGTAGAGAGGAGGCAATAAACCAGACAAGATGAGCTTCTGGGCCCACCGGCCATTTGCAATGTATCATAAGATAAGGAAAACTCAAAAGCCAAAACTGTTCCGAGAATTTCATAAAGAGTTTAAATACTTTTAGTTTAAAGAATATACTTTTTTTTAAAAACGAGTTAAGGAAAAATGTGCACATTAGTCGAAACAGAGAGGCATTACCCAGACAGTAGTGATAATTACAAGGCAACGTTTTGATATCCAGCAAGGATTTGTATCAAAACTTTTGCAATGTGTATATTAAGCGTCATGCCTACAAGACGAAACAAACGTGGCTAGAACATATCGAAGAAACTAATTCATTTAAAAGTGATAGAGAAAATCTCACTAGAAAATTTGAGGGGGGGGGTCCAGCAAACTCTCGCCAAGGGGGAGGGAGGGGTCAGAAATTAGGAAAAAACAACACGTAATTTTTGGACGTATCCCTAAAGGCCTCTACACACGAGTGCATTGGAGTCGAATCCAGTAAGGGGGTCCGTATGCTAAGTAATTCTAGTATTTCTCCATAGAAACCTATGTTAAAATTATCTGTATCTGCCATCAGGTGCCGTGATCCTGGGTGACCCCAGTTTCAAAGGAGAAACCGAACAGGCGCGTTCATCATGGGCTGACGGGTTCCGTTCAAAATCCCGACAGGGTCAGAATCCCGACAGATCAAAATCCCGACTGGGTCAAAATCCCGACAGGGTCAGAATCCCGACAGGGTCAGATTGCCGACAGGGTCAAAATCCCGACAGGTCAAAATGACTTTTTAATGGCTTTCTCTCTGGACGTGGGGGGTCTCGGGTTGGAGGAGCGGGGGTAAAAAGGGGAAGAGAGAAGGGGCGATGGCGGAAGAAATCACCTCGCAAATTTTCGTACATTGCGCTATCGTACTACGATAGTTATTGCCTAATTATTAAAAATTTAATTGGTTTTATATCTTTGAAGTACTGATAATAAATTTAAGAGTGTCTACTTAAAATAATTTCAGTTTTTTATATATTCATCTTATTTTTGATTTAAATAGTAATTATTTAAGCAAAAAATGTTAATTACTTTGTCGGGTTCGATAAAACTGAGGAGAATTGCGAACAAAATTATCTAAATTCAACTTCATTTTCCTTGTTTTTAGATGGACAGAAGATAATCAATCCGTCCGATTTGATTAAAAAGAAGATAATCAATTGATTAAGAAACAATTGAATCGTCAGTTTAAAGAAGGGAATAAGTCCAAAAAATGACAAATTGACTTTTTTTGCTTAAAAACATCTCCAAGCTTTGCTCTACACATGAGTGAAAAGAGGGGGGATATCTACCCCCATCAGCAGATATAGCCCCTTGACTTTGCGAAATCGATGTCCATTCATTGTATTTTTAAAATTTAATTTAGAATTCTGGACGTAATTTAATTTGTCTTACTTTTCTTATTCTTTGTGCTTTAAACTAAGCCAAAATAAAATTTGCTCTTAATTTAAAAGTGTTTTCAACTTTTTTTTACGTAGGGAATGTTTGAATCCATTCATATTCACTCCCTCCATTGATACTGCTTTATAATGACTCAGTTTCATTATAATTTTGAATTTTATTCGTCTTTATCTTTCTCTCCCTTTTGTGGCGTGAATTAAGCATACATTTGATTTAAATGTCAATTTAACGTTTTTTTTTAAATATTTTTCTTCAGAGGTTGAAGATAATGAATAAGTCCATCAAATTTTTTATTCTGTCCATCAAGAAATGTACTTGTTGATTGCTCTGTTTTCTATAAGGGGTTCTGAATTTCCAGTAAAAATTTTGTGGATATAAAATAAAAAAATTCCATTACTTCAAGAGTTTTTTTTTTTCGATTTTCTGAAAGCTCGTTTTTTTTTTTTTTTTTTTACTTATTCCCTTCTTCAAACTGGCGATTCAATTTAACCTACGAGTGAAAATTTTCAAAGGAATTTTGGATTATTTTTTGAGGTTTTAAATAGAAATTTATATATTACAGTTATTTTAAAAGTTAATAATTATCAAGAACAAAAAGCGTGACATATTTCTAAAAATATCAAATGAAATGTAAACTGGTCAGGTGATTTCAAAACAGTTTTGATCAAGGCCGCCGAGAGCCACCACATGCTATGGGCAATTTGCAATAGTAAACCCCACAATGGAAAAACGTAAAAAGAAAATCTCAGTTAATTCTGTAAGCTAGAAAACAGAATTTTAACCGTGAAGTTTTTCACAAACTCAGCCAGGGCCTAGCCTAACAAAATGTGAAGTTTTCTTTTGAGAAAAGAGAAGTGTTTTTATCACTAATTTCACACGAGAGATATTCTTCATTAAACATTATTTTGCTGTATCAACTGTCAGGCGCGAATTCAAGAAGATGATATCATGGATTGGAATTGCCAGTTTAAATGCCTTTTCCTTTCTTTTTTCTGCGCCAGCTTTGTAGGCGCGCTTGTTTACAGCTCCGCAATAAGACCAAAAAAAGTTTGGTCATTCCCCATGTCGTTTTCCCACGAGTCGGTATTTCCAGACAAAGGTCGGAGACATAATTGTCGGGTGGCTCGGAACTGGACATTCGAGACAACAAGAAGGGGTCCAAGGGGGTAAAATAAAAACCCCTCGCCTCGCAGAGGTCGAATGACGTGACACCATCAGCCAATCAGGGTTACGAAAGTCATGTAGCACATGTTGAATCTGTGAAGGGGCAAACCAAACTCTCTCTATTGCCTTTGGAGGAACTGTCCAGTTTTTGTTGGATTTTGTTGGACCGAGGATTTAAATGCTATTTAAATTAAAGTAATGTTTAACATTAAAGCATTAATCATTGACAATCTTCCAAATTAAAAAAAAAATTCTCTAACATTTTTTAATGAAATAAAAATGAACGGTGCATGAAACCACTGATTTTTCATTCAAAGATTATAAATATACTCTATGTAACGAAATACGAGCATTTAAAGAAGTATCTTATCCATAGGATCACTAAAAGGGACAGTAAAAATAACATTATTTATCACATAATACAACTGCTTAATAATTTCACTTCCAAAATTTAATAAATAATGTTATTCTTTTTTCTACGATGTTTATTACAAAAACTTGTCAAGTGCGAAAATTTCATGTTAATTTTTTTGCTTATAAAATACATAAATAAGGCCTACTTAAAGAAAACAAAAACTGAACGCATTTATTAAAATGTAAAGAGCTGCCAAACAGATTTTCTCGTTTTCTCAAAACAAGAAATTTAGTTTTTGACATGTTTCTGAAATAAAAAATTCAATTTCTAGTGGCCAGCATTGTAAATTGCGACCATATTTTCGAATAAAAGGGGTTATTTTCCATCCTTTTTATTCTTATTAATCACATGCCTACTGAAATATTTCCCTGTAAATTTATGATCTAACGACATTTTTAGTAAATGGTTTTTATTATATATTCTCAAAACTAGATGAACACTTGCCGTGTCTTTGTACTACATCGGTGTTGAAATTACAATTTAAAAAATTCAACTTTATCAAAAAAAAAACCGCCTCGAGAATTTTTTTTCTCGATATAAAACACAATTTTGAGTCCTTCATATCATGTATAAATGCCATGATTAAAGAGAAATAAGGTTGCTACATTGCAAAATTCCCCCATTCGAATATGGGTACAGTTGTTTCAAAGCGGAGTCAAGGTCAGCTACCCTACACCCTAACCGGTTTTAGGTGGGCCGTAGACTTTCTAGATGTAATAAAACTTGGATGTAATAAAACAATTATCTCCAGGAAGAAACCTGAGTTTATGGCGCCGGTGTCTTCATGTGGTGAATTTTCGACAGCTCTCAGGGGCGAGTGCGAGGGGAGATACAAAGAGATTGAGGGAGATAGGGGAGATAAACTGCTGGTGGTCCGGCCGCAAATTGTTTTATTACATCCAAGCACTGGATGTAATAAAACTTTACGGTGGCCCTACTCAACCCCCGTAAAACCCCGGCGTCGCGACTCCGATAAGGAGGGGAAAATCGCGATAAATGCATCGTGTGTAGAGACCTCTACACCCTAACCGGTTTTACTCTCTACTCAACCCCCGTAAAACCCCGGCGTCGCGACTCCGATAAGGAGGGGAAAATCGCGATAAATGCATCGTGTGTAGAGACCTTCTGGGAAATAAAAACAGTTTAAGTTGACATTGTGGGCGAAAGGCTGGGGTTAGAACTTAGAAGGATACTTTAACCACCAGTTTTTAAACTCTAACCCATTCTTAATCATTACAATTCACTATTTTTCTGTAAGAGGCCATCTTTATACGTAACGATGTTTATTCCATGTTCTGAAAGGACACACCAAACAATTTTAATGATAGGTTAAGTGTTCATAGAGCACAATGAATTTCTGGAATCTAGACACTGCTGCTAAACATCTTGTACAGTAAAAAGAACTATTAATTATAAGCGGAGTGGTGCTTATCTTTGCTGAAAAGGGGGTCAAAATGACCAAAAACATGCTTACGTAATATTTGAACTAAGACGAAAGAAACGTGGCTAGAACATATATCAAAGAAATTCATTCATTTAAAAGGGATAAAGAAAATCTCACGTGAGAAGCACTGGGAAATGAAAACCGTTACAGTGGGCTGTGGTTACTTTAACCACCAGTTTTTAAACTGTAACCCATTCTTAATTATTACAATTCTCTTTTTTTCAGTAAGCCATCTTTACACGTAACGCAACTTGTTATTTTCTATGGAGCTCCCGATTTTTATTTCATATTCTGAAAGAGCACATAAAAAAATCTCTAGAAACCAAGTGACATTCTCATAGAACATCACAAAAAGTTTTGAGACTTAGAAATTTGGAAATTTAACACAAAAAATGGAAATAACAAGTGTATTACTAATTATAATTATATTACTAAAAATTAAATTACTATTAAAATTCATTATCAAATTTGGGTGTTAACTTAGGTTATGGTGATGTTAAGTCGGGTTTTTTTTATAGTCACGTTGTGCCGAGAAATTAAGTAAAAACAATATTGAAACACAGTGGGGCGAGTTTCTAAGGTTTCTTCGTAAGATGAAGCCTCCTGAACTATTCCAAGCTGTACACGAAAAGGGTATGTAGTGTCTTTTTATCACGGTTTGCGTACTCGCAACTCAACAGACTTTCTGTTTCTCCTTCCGAACTGAGTTCGTTGCTGTCGAGTGCATTTCAACCCCTTGATAAATAAATGCAAAAATATTTCTTTACGACCATGGAGGTAGAAGTACGTGGAGGGGACTGAAATCACTGAAGCAAAAAAAGTCTAACTTGGCCAAGTGTCGTAAAGACAGTCGGCCATCTTGTGTACACAGCATTGAAGATTTATCAAACTCATATTTCGCACTCTTCATAAGAGAACTCTGAATAAAACATGATTAAGTGAGATGGGTTGTAGGACAATAAGGGACGCAAATATTTTATTTCAAAACTTAGTTTAGTACTACTTTTTTTAAATACTAAATCCAGAGATATTTTTAACTCCTCTGAGAGGGTATTTCACTCCTTGAACATCAGAAATACTCTTTAAAAATCTAGCCAGGAGTATATTCACTCTTTAAATTTTTCGCAAAGGTTTAGCTTAAAAAATGCACCGTGCTCCACCTTTTTTGCAGTGATTCCAATCAATTAGACTTTGAGACCTATGAACTTTATATAAATGGTTTGTGGTCATAATGGCATAACCGGAAAAAAAATTTGGAAAGATTGAATCTACTTTTGGTCGTTTTAGGAGAGGAATAGATTAATTATTTTTCATTTATTGTTCTGGTGCTGCTTAGGGAGTTTTATTGCGGTTTTCGTGTCTCTATTTTTTTTTTTTTTTTTTTTTTTTTTTTTTTTTGATTAGGGGGTTATTAAGGGACCTACCAAATGTACGGTGAATTTCATTTTTTTCCAATGTGATCCAATTGAATTTCTGTCTTGATATTTGGTAAAAATGTATATATTAGACAGTAAAAAGCAATAAAATGTTTTGTTTCAAAAGTTTTTCAAAAATTTTATTTTTTAAATTTTTTTTTCAACTTTTTTCAAAATTTTGGAATTTTTTAAAAATGGAAGTTGGTTATAGTGCCCATCAATATAAAGAGATTAAAATTACGAACAAAATGAGCCCAATTTCATGTGTTTAAGTTAAGGGGTTGTAGAGTAACAGTTGTTTTCCAAATGCAGGAAAAACAACTTTACAACAATTGCTAACCACTAAAACATTTATTACTCCTAAATGAGGGGTGGCACAAAAACCAAACCTGTGCCATTATATCTCTAACAAAGGTAGTTCATCATATAAAAATTGGTACAAATTATGAATATTTTATCTTGGGTTTTTTGTCTTTTTTTTCAAAAAAATAGCTAAAAACTCAAAACTTTAGGCCGTTTGGGGGTCGCCTTAATATTATCAGATTTGGCTGAAATTTTGCAATTATCATTTTTTTGCCCATTGGCACAAAGTTAGGGGGTGGGAGCTAAACATTTCGAAAGTTTGTAAATAAGGGCCACCCTAATATACAGGGATAAAATTTCTATTAAAAAAACGCTTACTTTGTAATGGACAAAATAAAATTGAAAAAAAAATTGAGGATGCTATTTTGGATTTCAATCAATCATACTCCCTAATAATCAGAACAATAAATGAAAAAACTATGGCTGTATGAAAACACAATTAAAAAGTATGATAATTAGGATGCCGTGGCTGATCCTTTGTGAAAATACTCCTAGATAGAGTTTTTCAAAGAGTAATTCTGATTTTAAAGGAGTGAAATACTCTCTCAGAGGAGTTAAAAATATATCTGTCTACTGTAATGGTTTTTACTTGGGACACTCAACTTTTGAGACTTTTTAGTTATGATCTAAAGCTTTTAGGTAATAAAAAAAGAAACTAAAATCTACTCTTCAACTTGTTTTGGAATCTTTGGTGCATTTAGATAATTATTTATAAAAGTTTTCTTGTTTTGCGTGGTGCAAAGTTACAAAATCATTTGAAGTTTCAAAAGGTTTTTTTAATAAAAGAAGTGTATTTGTGTTATTATAATTATGTTGAAATACGTGTACCTATTAATATTTTAGAAGAGAAAAATTAAGTTTAATATCCAAAGCGTCAAGTGGAGAGATACACCAAACCACTCACCAGTAAAACAACTGTTTTTATTAAAACAAACTTAATTATTCCACTGTGTATTTGGCCGGGAGATATACTCTCTAACTCTAATCCTGTTTACCCGGCACTTGCCCGACAACGGTTCTGATTGGAGCGCCGGGACCTACTGCCGGTTTTACCGTCCAAATAGACACTTCGACGTATTATTTAGAAACTGGCTCAGAAAGGTGACTTAAAGATGATTAAACATAGATTTTTCATTAATGTTATTTTTGCCTTTTTCAAATAAAATTTATAATTTTTATACGCAAAGAGGTTTAAAATTTTTTTATTATGAATTCCATGGGAGTAGCCAGGTTTCATGTTGGGGGGGGGAGCAAGGGTACTTAAATTTAGTGACTAGGGGTTGACTCAACATTATTTCTCAGGTCCCCCATGTCGAGTACTTTTACTCGCTAAATTTTAGGGTACTTATACAGTAAAGGATTTGAACTTTTGCATACCCAACGTAAAAATATTATGGGTAATGAATGTCAGCTTAAAAATGGAGGGTCTGGGGGTCCTTCCCCAGAATTTTTTTTTTAAATTCGCCCCTCGAAGTAGTGTTTCAGCTAATTTTGAGACTCTTTGGGACCGAACAGAACCGCTTCTTGTAAGCCACACAATTTTCAAGGAAAATTATGTACTATTGCTTTAGAAAAGTTTTTAAAAAAAAATTTAACAAACTGAGAATTTAGGGGGGGGGGCAGCTACCCCTCCCTGCCTCCCCCTGGCTACACGTCCATGATGAATTCTCTAAAAGAGATAATTGGTTGGAAAATTTTTTATTACATGCTCAAAAGAGTATATTTAATACATTAGCTGTGATTGAATAAATGAAATTGTGTAAAACATTAGAAAATAATTTCAGAAAAAGTGTCCCAATGTGCTCCCCTACTGTAACATCGAAATAAAAAATAGTCACTGGTTATTTCCAGGAAAGTAACAACTATACTCTAACTAATCTCGCTACTTGTGAAAAATTACAAGTTAAATTGAAGCAAAATACTTAAAAGTAGGGGACTTAACCGGGGACCATTATGTTACCAGACGCACACTCTACCACTAGGCCATCGGTACTGATGCCAAATAGTTCAATAACACAATTTTAATGTTAGTAAACAATCTTCAACTGTCGTGGAAATAACCACTTCGAATAAAAAATAGTCACTGACAGAAAAATTTACCTCGTCAGGAATGAAACCTCCCTCAACTCTTTTGGAAGTTGCCTGGAATTGCTACAAAACACATATAGGGACAAATAGATTAGAAAATTACACTCAAAAATTAATCAGAAACATGCTCTTGTTGTTACTCATCCCCTGTTGCAGGAAAGCCTACACCACACAGAGAAAAATCCTAACAGAGAGTTCAAAAGGTTATTTTCAAATTTCTGTATAAGGTAGAGCAGTGGTTAAAATTTAGGGGTTCCGCGTGACAAAATCTATTTCCTTAAAGAAAATAAGAATGGTGCTTTTTTATATTAAGTTCATCAAAATGCAAATTCAAATGAAAAAATATTAAATTCTTAAAAATGTATGTCCGAAATTCGGATTAGGTGTACCAAAACAAGTTAAACCCCTCGTTTGATAGTCAAATTTCCAAAAAATTTCTGGGGGGACCCCCAAACCCCCTGATGGTTCTTGGAACTCGCTTAATCAAAACTTTTTTTAACATTAAGTTGGCTTGTTTCATTTAATATTAAATTTTGAAAAGTCGTTGATTAAAAAATATTCAGGGATCATTGGCAACAAATTGGGGGGTTCCACGAGCAAAATAGTTTGGGAACCACTGAGGTAGCAGCACTGGAAATTCAATGATTGACAGAGGCACTATATTTCATTTTTCCTGCATCAATTCATGTTGAAAGGTATAATAAAATACATTTTTTTTCAAATTAATTTAATAAATTAACACTAGATTAAATTAATCATAATGTAGGGTCACTTTGGGTAAGTGGGACCCCTTTTGGGAACAGTACATTTTTGAAGGTTCATAAAATTTTTTTGAAGAGGTTCAATTTGAACTTGATGACATATTCTATTTAAGACACTATTAATAAACAAAAATTTATAATTAGGTTCTAAAATAATGTTCTACATTTTTTTTAACTGGTCTTTTTGTAAAAAATGAGACGGGGGTCCCACTTACCCCATAGGAAGGGGTAAGTTGGTCACCCCCTTTTTATTTTGATTGAAAGCAAGCAAAACTTAAGAGGGAGTAAGTGGGTCTTACTTGATAAAGTATAGAAGTTTTAGGTACAAAATATTTTATTGTAACTTAATCCATGTACGAGATATCTACTCACATTTAAATTAATAGGGTTGGTTGGGGTAAGTGGGGCCCCTTTTTGGAACACTACAATTACAGAATGTTTTCTTCAGGTTCGAATGGTTCGGGAGACTTATAAAGAAACCCTCGAAACTATTCCCCCACCCCACTGTGTGTTTTAATTAATTTCTCGGCAACGTGAATAAAAAAAAAACCCAACTTAATCGTTTTCTTTACTTACCACAGCTTATATTAAAACGCAAAATTTATATAAAATTTCAATAAATTACTTATAAATGTTTCAATAAACATTAAAATGGTGAGTCGTCCCACTTACCCCATAATGAGGGGACCCACTTACCCCTACTTTGCTTAAATTACGGGGTAAGGGGACCCCCCTCTTAAAAATGTTTAAATAAGAGATTTTGTGAAAATTCAAATTGCAGTATGCAATTTAAGTCAAACCTGGCACAACAGTTGAAAAAACATTAAAATATAGTGAAAACTTTCCTGGAAACACTTCTTGGAAAAATGCATCTCGAACTCTCCAAAAAAAAAAATTATGGAAATTTTTTTACAATAGTTCTATAATCTTAGACAGAAATGACACAAAACTCTAATATATGCAAAACCCATCAGTGTGACAAAATGTAACATGATCAATGTGAATAAGTGTGAAATGTCCTTTACCTAGTTTAGTTTGAGGGGGGTGACCCACTTACCCCAAGTGACCCTAAATAGTGCGCTAAGTGCATCAGCAACTATAAAACATAATGAATTAATGTAAGTTAAAATAATTAAAACCTGGAAACCGCCCAAGGACTTCTTCAGGGGTCACCCTCAGGCGGATCTATCCAGTTCTCACTCTTTTCATCAGGACAGTTCCTCACCTTAATTATCTCCGAGTTCGGCAAACTTTGGGATCTTTCGCGATCGGATCTTTGAGAAACTCATTTGATTGGTTTTTATCTTTCCAGCTCGACGATGTCGGCCAATCAAATGAGCTTCTCCAACGATCTGATCGCCAATGATCGGGATTCGCGAAGTTTGCCGAACTCGGAGATAGTTGATGTTAAGGTGACAAACTGTTGGATCTTTTCTGTAGGGGGCCAAAAGGAAAACTGGCACCCCTGTGACCCGAAGATCCAGAGGCTATGGTCGGATTTAGGTGGTGGACCCTGGGGGGGGGAGCAAGCTGTCCCTGATGGAAACATGACTTTCCCTTACACAAACGGAATTTTCTCAAAAAGGTGGGAGGGCATTACCCCCCTTTGGTCCCCCTTACATCCGCCCATGCTAACGACAGACTAAAAACAAGACAAACACTATGAAATACAGAAAAACATACCAACTGTGCAAAGATTAAACACCCCCCCACAAAAGAAAGTACAGTCGACTCTGCTTAATGTGATCACACTTGTCCAAGAGTAAAATGATAACAATAACAAGCGATTTGATTCTAAGAAACAAACAGCGTAACTATAGTGTTTGGCATTAGAATCACAGCTTTGTGTAGTCATAATCTCATAATTGAAGTTTTCAAAACCTTAACCTAGTTTGCCTGGTATTTTCAAACATACCTATACTAGACGGCAACTTAAGTTGACCCTACGACGTCACTAACAAACAAAGTACTAGTTCCCATCGCGGTGTCTGAATTTTGAGTGAAATGAAGAACGTCAATTTAAAAACAGGAACTGTTTCAATAGGAAAACATTCATATTTTGTTAAACCCATGTATATAGAGCATTTTCAATCACATGACTCGGACCTAACAACGGCCTTGGCAACAGAAAATGTTACAGTTTTTTGCCCTACAGAGGTTAACAGTTACAGAAAATGACTGGCCGTGGAATTCCTCTATTGGAGCATTTGCAATCACGTGACCCCATACCTAAAAACCGCCTTAGCAACAGATAAACATCGGCCTTAGCAACAGTTAAAAGAAAATAACCGGTTGTGACGTCACCTGAAAACACTCTATACGTCGTACAGTGCCTTTTCAATCCCGATTTGCGTACTCCTCCTACCAACCCAACAGGCTTTGTGTTTACCGATTTCTCCTTCCGCATTTGTGACGGACGTTCAAGAAACGTTGCAGTCGAGTATAGAAAGTCTCAAACAGTGTAATTTGAGTTTTGCGTTAGAATCACAGCTAATGTGTAGCCATAATTGAAGTTTTCAAAACCTTAACCTAGTATGCCTGGTATTTCAAACATACCTAGTATGATGCATTTTGCAACTTTAAAATGGGAGTGGAACATAACACTAACTAGTTAATGACTCCTTTTGTATGATTATGGACTACAATTGGCCTTCAAATGGGAAAAGGGAGGTTTTTAGGGGATTTCAACCAGTTTTTGATAACTTAAAATGATACATTATGTTTTAAGTTAAATAGGAGTGATCGGTCAACATTATCCAATTTATTAACCGTGATCACGATAAGCGGAGTCGACTGTATTTATAACCCACCAAAAAAACAATGCCAAAAACCTGAATACCAAATTACTTCAACATGCCTTAATATGCATCAACCTTTAATTGCTTTTAACATCCTTCACCATCAGAAAGTTACAAGAAAAAAGTTTTGAAGCATAAAAAGTTATGTGAATAATTACTATGAAGATAAAATTGCATGTTTTTTTTTTCTATAAAAATGAACAATATATAAATGTGTTTTTATTTGAAAGCAGTTCTGTAAAAGATTGTTTATTTTCCTCAATGGAGACTTTGATATATTTTTTCTGGGGAAGAGTAATTATAACCATCATGATTAACATCTCCACCAAAGCACAGGGTGAAAAATATGCATCTATTTATACAGGGTGATTCAGATAAGTGTTTCATAACTTCTAGGGGAGGTAGGGTACATCAAGACGAACAAGAATCGGTATAGGTTAGGGGGTCGCAAGTGGGGTCTAAGGGGTTAAAATCAAGGGTGAAAATTCGCAATAAAACTCGCTTATCTGGGCAGAAAGAGATACAATTGTTCGATTCCGACATTTTTTGCATTCAACCAATTCAAATTTTTCATGTAAAAACGAGATGCAAGTGTTTATTCTAATCAAAAACAGACCAATAAATGAAACAGGCATGCTTTGTAAGTTGATAGACTGTAGTTAGAATGTGTCACGACAAAAAATCTTAATACTAGAGTTTTGTTGGTTGTTTGGTTGGTTGGAGTTATATGGCGCAAAGAACTAAAATCTGACCAAGGGACAGTTGTAACTTTAATCTACCTACAATGCATGCCTCATTCAATTATTGGTCTGTTTTTGATTAGAATAAACACTTGCATCTCGTTTTTACATGAAAAATTTGAATTGGTTGAATGTAAAAAATATCGGAATCGAACAATTGTATCTCTTTCTGCCCAGATATGCGAGGTTTTTTGCTAATTTTCACCCGTGATTTTAACCCCTTAGACCCCACTTGCGACCCCGTAACCTACCTCAATTCTTGTTCGTCTTGATGTACCCTACCTCCCCTAGAAGTTATGAAACACTTAGCTGAATCACCCTGTATAGATATTGTTACCATGTCCATCAATTATGTGATTTTAAAATTGGCGTAGAAATGCTTCAAGTAGATTCAACATGCTTTATACTTGGGAAATATCTCTTAGTTAATTTACCTTTTTTTTACGAAATATTGCGCTCATTAGAATCCAGAATACCTTCCTTCACGATCTACTTATATTTGCTTGGATATTTTGATCGTATTTAGGTAGATCGCATACTGCAAAGAACTCCGATGAATTTTTATGCAAACCGCACAAGCGATCCACAACTATCGTATTTCATCTTCTGCTCCCTCAAAAACGTCCCAGGAAGAAAACTAATTAAACAGTATTCGGAACAGTAAACACCACTACACAATTAATTCAACCAACAGGCAGGAGTGTTTATTAATCCTTTTCTTTCATCACTTTTCCACAAGAGAATATCAGCTCCTACAGAAAACATCTGTAGGAGCTCTTTTTTTCTACAGAAAACATCATCTCCGAAAATGCATCGTCCATTCCAATTTAGAACGAACAGATCACGTGATCAATTCTTTCTCCTCTCAAAAAGAAGGAGACTAATTTCACCATTCCGCATTCATTTTTCCGCAATGAACCCTTTATTCGGAAATCTGGAATCCCACACCATTCGGCAGGTTTTTCTTTTTTTTTCTCCCTCGCAGGTGGTAGGTTGTTATGATGCGCCCGATGCGAGAGTTTCGATCACCGTTCAATTCGATTTGAAAAAGGGACATACAATTATCGCGAATGGGAGTTGATTATAGCAGCGTTAGAAATTGAGAAAAAATTTCACAGGTCCTCAACCAAATTAAAGAGCTCAGGTTTCAATTTTTTTAACCCGTTCTAGGTAGCTGTCGTATGTGCCAATGCGAAGTGGCGCATTTCGTAACTGTCGCACCTCATGTGACAGGTAGACACTACCAACATTATAAATTCTCTAACAACTAAAGGTCTAAAAATGAATTTCATCACTTAACAGTGGCGTATATAAGGGGGGGCCGAGGGGGCCTGGCCCCCCCCCCCCGAAATTCGGACTAGGTGCACCAAAACAAGTTAAAACCCTGTATTTAAGGGTCAAATTTCAAAAAAAATTCTGGGGGAGGACCCCCAACCCCCCCCCTTTTGTACTTAGAATTTTATTAACAACATTATAATAAGTTCAAATCCTATCAAAAAATATATGTCCAAAATTCGGACTAAATGTACCAAAAACAAGATAAAACCCTGTTTTTAGGGGTCAAGTTCCAAAAATCGTCTGGGGAAGGACCCCCAGATCCTCTTTTGTACTTAGAACTCTACTTTAATATCTTTTTAAATATTAAGTTCATAAAAATGTACATCCAAAATTCGGGCTTTGTGTACCAAAACTAGTTAAAAACCTATTTTTTTTTAAGTCAAACTTCCAAAAATTTTCTGGGGGAGGACCCCCAGACCCCCCTTTGGTACTTGTATTTTTATTACTAACAACTATTTCCTATAATAAGTGTTTAGGACCTAAATTATCACCTAAAAAGCTACATTGGACCTATTAAATATGTGGAGGAGGGTCTGGGGAGTAATTTTGGGCCCCTCCCGAAATAAATTCCTATATAATACGCCACTGTCACTTAATGTCCCAACAATAAGTTTTCTTACAGTTAGTTTCTAAAAATACATAACACTGAAATTCCCTACAGTTAAATTTTCTAGCATACTCATAGGATTCGTAACAGAAGAGTCCTTAACACTATAAATTTTCAAACAATTAACATTCTAGAATATGCTAAACACAAGAATTCCCAACACAATTAAATTTTTAATATGGATTACAACAATTTATTTTCCAAAACAATATTTTTAACATTAGAATTTCTAAAATAATTTATAACACAGAAAAACTCCCAACACCAGTGTTATTCCTAGGATTTTTTTGGAGGAGTAAAAATACTCCTTGACTTTTTTAGGAGGAGTGAAATTCAATTATAAGGAGTGAAATACGGAAATAGCATGAACTACATATACAGAAATACGAAAACCGCAATCAAACTCCCAAAAAGCAAAAAAAAATAAATGAAAAGAAAATTACTATGACTGTATGAAAATATAATTAAAAAGTATGATAATTAGGGTGCCGTGGCAATTGGCTTTTCTCAGAAGTCGGGCGAAAATGTCTCCGCTGAGATCAGTTGGTGTTTTGAGTAGAAAAATATTATTTGTTGATTTCGGTGAGGCAAGCATTTTGTGAGCTAAACCTTTGTGAAAAATTCAAAGAGTGAAAATACTCCTGGCTAGTTTTGTAAAGAGTATTTCCGATTTTCAAGGAGTGAAATACTCTCTCAGAGGAGTTAAAAGTATCTCGGCCCAACACTATAAATTTTACAACAATGAAACTTAAAAAAAAAATGAATAACACAGGTTTCAACACTTAGATTCTTAAAATTATTTCAAAACTAAAATTCCCAATCATGAATTGCCTAACAATTGAATTCGCAAATTGTTACAGCACTAAAAATACCCAACAAAAATATTTCTAACAATCAAACTTCTAAAAGAAATTATATTAAATCCCACAATCAATTTTCTAACCCACTACTCATTCGATCACTTTTTTTAATCTCACTGCTTTACGAGTTATTTTGTTGCCAGTTGTTATTGGAACTTTCTCAGGTCATTCCCAAAGCAAAGAATGTAAGGACACACTGGGGTTATTTCCATCATTGAAAGTTCATCGAAAGTCTCGGTGCGAATTTCTCGCACATGTTTCTTACTTCCCTCTGGTCGCCTGAAATTCAACAAATTCCGCTTCCTTGAAATTTTGTCAAAAAAATTATCTGGACTCTTATCAATAATTGTTGAACAATAGGGTGTTTCAAAAAAAATTTTTTTTTTGAATTTCCCAGATGCCCCCCCTAAAGTTGTTACAAATACTAAAACATTATTACCTGCAAATTTTCAGGTCTCTAGGACGATTTTTGACCCCCGCGCCCTTCAAAAGTAGGTTTCCCATGTTAAAGTATAGGGAAAATATTGAAAATATCGTCATTTTTGGTTCTTTTCAATTTTACGAGCCTGAACGCAGTCAATATCGAATTAAAACCTGTACATCATCTTTGGGACATCATTGCCTCAAGATCCTATCGGAAAAATATTCCATGACACCTACTGGGGGTAGTTACACGGGGGTGAAAAGCGAGCTTTCACCGAAAAACGAGGATGCTTGCTGGCGCTTGCGGCGGGAGCTGGATGAAGGCTTCTCATGGGGGGTCCAGACACAACTCCCGCCAGATGGGTTCCAAATGACCAGGTAGCTTAGGAAAAAGGTTCAATAAACACTTAAATATGCTTTTATCCAGGTCCCTCCGCAAAAAGCCGGCGAGCATAACCAGCACCCGCGGCAAGCATCCTCGTTTTTCGGTGAAAGCTCGCTTTTCACCCCCGTGTAACTACCCCCCAGTTGGTGCCATGGAATATTTTTCCGATAGGATCTTGAGGCAATGATGTCCCAAAGATGATGCATAGGTTTTAATTCGATATTGACTGCGTTCAGGCTCGTAAAGTTGAAAAGAACCAAAAACGACGATATTTTCAATATTTTCCCTATACTTTAACATGGGAAACCTACTTTTGTAGGGCGCGGGGATCAAAAATCGTCCTAGAGACCTGAAAATTTTCAGGTAATAATGTTTTAGTATTTGTAACAACTTGAGGGGGGGCATCTGGGAAATTCAAAAAAAAAAAATTACCAGACTTTCGAAACACCCTAACAGTACAATGAAACCTCAAAATCAAAACTTTTTTAGTCAAAATTTGATGCATGAAAACTAGGCTTACCACTTACCATACTTTCTTGGGTCCAACCCAGGACTTATTTTTTGAATTACTTAATAAGTACAATATCAATTCATCAAAGATTAAAAACTAAGTTAAATACATTCAAACTAAAAAACATTAAACAGAAATATTAAATTTTATTTGTACTTTTCATTTGACGTTACTTTTTCAAAAAAATTTTGACCAAAATTCGCATGAAAGTAAGTCATAAAAGCAACACAACGTCATTTGAGTCGTCTAGTTTCAAAACCAGATTAGATCATTTTTTTTTCAACATATTTTATGTTCTGATTGTTAAAATACAGATCTATCAAATAGCCAAGTTTTAAGCTTCAATTAAAAAATAATGATCTAATGTTTCATGACTAACACTAATTTTGAGGTCATAAAAAACAGTGTTTTAAAACTTTTATGCTGAAAAGGGCTAAATCTTATCAGCTTATACATGTTGATAATGTAACCATCTTCAATAAAAAATAAAGGTTTTGGGTTCTTACGTATTATCCCGTCAACCGTGTGGCTGAATTCAAAAACGTTTTCAAAGCCCATTGACTGTTCTATAGCTATGCCGCTGAATTTGACGGAAAGATCGACAGGATACGTTAGTACCAAACATTCAGACTAAAAAACATTAAAAAGAAATATTAAATTTATTTTTTATTTGTACGTTTCATTTGACATTACTTTTTCAAAAATTGTTTGTTTGATTTAAATTCGCATGATGAAAGTAAGTCATAAAAGCAAAACAACGTAATTTTAAACATCTTGGTCAAACTTTTTTATAAAAATGTCTCGCAAATTTTAAATGTATGAAACCCTGTACTTAGGGTAAGCCTAATGAGAACGCGCACGATTGCGAAAAGAACAAAAACCTACAGTAAAAATCTGAACGATCATGGAGCACCAATAAACACAGCTCTTCTAATACTTTCAGATTATGAACGCGATTTTGATTACGATATTCTGGAGAAAATTGGTAATTATACTATACAGCAACTTTAGTTGACCCTACGACCTAAAATGTTCAAACTTACGTAGACATATCAGGATCGCCAACCCTTCAGACGTTGTTCCAAGAGACACACTCCCCTGGTTGCCACCCCTAAACACTGACCATGATAACTAACGTAACCTCTGATTTAAGAAAGGAGAGTTTGCTTGCTTCGGAAACAACATTCAATTCCGTTTCTGAAGGAAAGTGGGTTCGAGTCCTCGTTGGGGTTGACCGACAACTCATTTATAAGATGGGAATCTATTACATAGTTAAGTGATCAATTATGAGGGGATTTAACAGGTCCGTAACTAGACTTTTGTTTCGGGAGGGGTTTTGACTCAACTCATCATTCGGGTCTGGGGGTCCTCCCCCAGAAGAATTGTGAAATTTGTCTCTAAAAATGGCGTTTCAGCTTCATATTGAGATCTTTTGGGTTGCATCCGAAATAGCTCCTTGTAAACTACCGATTTTTCAAGGAGGAAAACTATAAGTAGATGTAAAAATTTCGAGGGGTCTAGGGGGTCCTCTCCCCAAAAAAAAAAAAAAAATTATACCAACAATTAGTGCATTATACCAACCATTTTGAAACCTCCTCTTTGGTGAACACTCAAAAGGAACTGCTTATTTTAAGCGGCTGAATTTACAAGGAAAAGACACTATAAAAGCCGTCATACTTTGGAGGGGAGTTTGGGGGTTCCCCCAAGAAAAATTTTTGAAATTTGACCCCCAAAAGTAGTGTTTTAATTCATTTTGAGACCCTTTGGATTACAACCGAAGAGGATTGCTCTTTATAAATTTGCAGAATTTTCAAGGGAAAACACAGTATAAAAATTTGATGTCAAAACTTCGGGAGGGGTTTGAACCCTTAGAACCCCCCTTGGATACGGCCCTGGGATTTAATATTGTAGATTTGGGGTGGTTGTTACAATGCTACATCCCAGGATCCCCAGATTTGATCACAAAATGAAGATATAGCCCTATAAATTGAGGTCCTGTCGCTGAAAAAGTGGCATGTCATTTCAGGGATTGGGATTGGTCGTATGTATTCTCCCCAGTAGCACGGCTCGTACCAAATATATCGAGTTAACGCAACTGCGACCAGAAGTAAACGAAATTTGGCTGTACATGACTAAAATTGATGTCAAAAATCTTGTGTGCTTGATCTCAAGAATCCGCTTATAAACCTTCGTCAAATAAGACAAACAAAACACAATGTTTACTGAGAGAGAAAATACACCCAGGGTATGGTCGAGAATCGAACTCGATACTATGCCATTACATCTATTCCATAGTTAAATTATGAGGGGATTTAACTAGGCTTTTGTTTCGGGAGGGGTTTTGACTCAACTCATCATTAGGGTCTGGGGAAAAATTGTGAAATTTGTCTCTAAAAATAACGTTTCAGCTTCATATTGAGATCTTTTGGGTTCCATTGGAAACAGCTCCTTGTAAACTTACTGATTTTCCAAGGGGGAAAACTAATAAGTAGATGTCAAAATTTCGAGGGGTCCTCTCCCCAAAAATTTTTTGAGATTTGCCCCTTTAATCTAGCGCGTTTTTCCTTTTTGAAACCTCCTCTTTGGTGAACTCTCAAAAGGAACCGCTTCTTTTAAGCGGCGGAATTTACAAGGAAAAGACACTGTATAAAAGACGTCATACTTTGGAGGGGGTTTGGCGGTTCCCCCAAGAAATGTTTTTGAAATTTGACCCCCAAAAGTAGTGTTTTAATTCATTTTGAGACCCTTGGGGTAACAACCGAAGAGGATTGCTCTTTATAAATTTGCAGAATTTTCAAGGGAAAACACAGTATAAAAATTTGATGCCAAAACTTCGGAAGGGGTTTGAACCCTTAGAACCCCCCTTGGATACGGCCCTGGGATTTAATATTGTAGATTTGGGGTGGTTGTTACAATGCTACATCCCAGGATCCCCAGATTTGATCACAAAATGAAGATATAGCCCTATAAATTGAGGTCCTGTCGCTGAAAAAGTGGCATGTCATTTCAGGGATTGGGATTGGTCGTATGTATTCTCCCCAGTAGCACGGCTCGTACCAAATATGCCGAGTTAACGTAACTGCGACCAGAAGTAAACGAAATTTGGCTGTACATGACTAAAATTGGTGCCAAAAATCTTGTGTGCTTGATCTCAAGGATCCGCTTATAAACCTTCGTCAAATAAGACAGACAAAACACAATTTTTACTGAGAGAGAAAATACACCCAGGGTATGGTCGAGAATCGAACTCGACGCAAGGTAGGTATTAGGGAATCCCAGAGGAATAGAATTATTAGCGGCAAAGTATCTCAGATCTTCATTTGATCTCGCGGGGAAACAGCATTCAATTCCGTCTCTGCAGAAAAGAGGGGTCGAGTCCTCGTTGGGGTCTGATGATGGTTCGAAATCCCGACAGTCAACCCAAGCAGCACAGACGTTCAAGATTCGTCCAATATTTGTCATGTATGGCCAAATTTCGTTTACTTCTAGTTGCAGTTACGTAAACTTGACATCTTTGGTATGAGCTAAGGGGGAGCACATTGAGCCCCCTTGATATATTTGAACATATATGTGTTTGTAATACTATAAATAAATATTACTAAACCATATTATGACTCTGGCGCTATTTGTCCTACTATGGGTCTTGCGCCATAAAAAAACAATCAACCAACCAACCAACTAACCCATATTACTAAACATTACTAAACCACGTTACTAAATATTACTAAACCACGTTACTAAATATTACTAAACCACGTTACTAAATATTACTAAACCACGTTACTAAATATTACTAAACCACGTAAATAAATATTACTAAACCACGTTACTAAATATTACTAAACCACGTTACTAAATATTACTAAATCATGTTACTAAATATTACTAAATCATGTTAATAAATATTACTAAACCATGCTACTAAATCATGTTACTAAATATTACTAAACCCAATAATAAATATTACTAAACCATGCTTCTAAATCATGTTACTAAATATTAACTAAACCACGTTAATAAATATTACTAAACCATGCTACTAAATCATGTTACTAAATATTACTAAACCACGTTACTAAATATTACTAAACCACGTTACTAAATATTACTAAACCACGTTACTAAATATTACTAAACCACGTTAATAAATATTACTAAACCACGTTACTAAATATTACTAAATCATGTTACTAAACATTACTAAACCACGTTACTAAATATTACTAAATCATGTTACTAAATATTACTAAATCATGTCAATCATCATCAACTAACTAACTATTCGAGGTATGTTACTGCTACGTAACCGCGAGACCTACGGCGCATGCGCCAACTGCCGTTTTTGCCGTCCAAATAGACACTTCCAGAGAAAGTATACAAACAGGGGCAAAGGCCGGAATCGAACCGAACATCAGAGACAGGTACAGTGCGCAGACTGCTAAATAACGTAGTTGGCAGCACGTAATCCAACTAAGCCGCCCCGTCCCCAAATAAATTTATACCCCACTGTCAGCGCGTGCGCAGGCTCTAGATCGCTAGCTCGACGTGAAGAGGTTTCTGCTGTTTTCGGATAAGTCTTTGTCTTATAATTTATAAGCCTTTTTATTTACAGGATTTTAGCAGGTTTCAATGTTTAATTCGTAATGTGCTATCGATTAATTTCAGCTTGTTTAACAAAAGTGTTTTGTTGATGTGTCCTCTACTTTTAGCATCTCGCAATATTTTGTACAGCAGCAGTACTTTTGTACTGTTAAAGCTGTACTGTTCGCATTTTGTGTATCAATTTCAGTAGGAATTGTAGATAGTATTTATTGAATTAGGGCTTTGTTTAGGTTTGGAGTAAACTGTTGAGATTATTATGCATTTAGGTAATGGCTGAGTACGATGCATGACATAAAACGGGGTATTATGTATTTTGATATAGTAGTTAATAACTGTAAATTAGTGCTTTTACACAATCTTTATAAGTGTTCAGTGAAATTATGTGAAAAACTTTGATCTGATTATTTACATTAGCAATATAACGATTTGCCTGAGCTGAAATTTATGAATTTGATCAAATGATATTAATCAACTTTTCCCGTAACATCGCCGTGTTAGCTAATCTATGAAATCAAGATTCCGAACGATCCAAAAATGATTTCGATGCTTAATATCAAATTTATAAAGGTTGGGTTGTGGTTACATATATTTTCCGGTATGTGCGTGATTGATCTCTAGGATCCGCTTATACACCTTCGTCAAGTAAGACAGACACAACAGAATTTTTACTGACACAAAGAGAGAGAAAATACACCCAGGGGCGAGGTCAGAATCGAACTGACAACGGAGCAGTGCGCAGACTGTTGGCGTGAAGGGCAGTGAGCAAACCCAACCTGCCATCCGTCCCCGAAATTTATAAAGACTGTTTTATTAAATAATTTCGATTAGATTCAGTGGCGGCTCGTCCATATAGGAGCACCCTCACTAAAAATGAAATAAGTAAATAATAACGTATATGAAAAACCAATAAAAATCTATTCCAACTTGAACCATATATTCAGGATGAGCTTCCAACACCTCTTCTGTTCTAATTATGATATTTTTACTTAATTGCATTTTCAAAATTAATTTAATTGTGAACCTCCATTTGAACTTGTTAGAATTTGATCGAATGATCTAATCATGAATTTGATCTATTTTTTTTTTCGTAATATTGTCTTGTTATACTAATCGATATAAAATAGAGATGTTCTTTCTGCCTGGTTCCGTACGGTTATACGCGGATCAGATGTGGCTCAATTTCGAATACATATTTTCGAAAGATACAGCATAGCAAAAATGATTTTGATGCTTAATGTCAGATTTACAAAGGCCGTTTTAATACCGAAAAAGATTTAGGTTAGATCGCAAAGATTCAACAGCTGCAAAAGGGTCAACTTTTAAGGTTATTCATTTTCAGGTAGATCCAGTGTAAAGGGATCCCCCTCCTGATGCAAAAGATTTTTTTCTTAAATTTTAGTTGAATAAAAATAAATTTTCAGGGTTCCAGAGCCAAGTTTTGCGAATGAGCCCCTTGCTAATTAATTGCATGTTAACTAATTTTAACTAGAATTCGGGGCTTGCAGATTGATTTGCAGTCTGAATTGTCAATTTTTTTCCGTCGAAGTTTATTCCATTGGGAACTTGGTTACTACCTCCAAAATGCGTGGACCCAGAGCATTTAAATCCAACAAGTGGAACGAAGAATAAGTGATTTGGGATCTGAATTCATGGGCGGGTCACGAGGTGTCCACAAATCTATTTAGATTTGAAAAAAAACTTAAAACCCTTGAACCCAACTTTTAGGGTTAAGGCACGGCTTACTAGATACTTATACAGGCTAGCCGAGTACAGAAATCATTGCAAATCCAGATGGCAATACTGGACAAACTGGCAAAGCATATCCACAGTGTTGAAGGCGGTGAGTGATATAGGTAGGTCTTGTAGCGCTCCAAGCGGGAAAAGTTGCCAAATTGTTTTCATTGTTTAAAACTCGGCTAGCTCGGTATAAGTATCTAGTAAGCCGTGGTTAAGGGATCCCCCTCCTGTGATGCAACAAGATTTTTTTTTAACTTTTAGTTTAGTTTTAATACATTTTCAGGGTTCGGAAGTTTTGCGAATGAGGTGGTACGAGGGTAGTCCCAAAAGTACCCGGCCTGACCTATAGATAGTGCTAATAAATAAAAAAAATGACTGGGGTCGAAAGTTCAGTTCTTATGAAGCCCAAATTCTGAGTCAGCGGGGTGAAAGTTGGTTAGTTTCGTTTTCGTGGCTTTTTTTGGAAACAATATCAGTGAAATTTTGAAGATGGATAGAATTGGGTCATCATTGCTTGATTCTGTTCTTCCATTTGAGGGGCTAAACTTCTACCAATATTAAAGCAAAACTGGATTTGAGTCTGGGGGACTCTGGTCTTTCGTTTACTACCGTGAAATACTGGGCGGCAGATTTGAAGAGGGGAAAATGAGTTGAAAAGAAGAACATCACAGAGGGCGACCAAATGAAGGGGAAACCTTGGGAAATGATGAAAAAATCCACAAAAGGGTAATAGGAGATTTTTGATTGAAAGTGCAAACCCTAGCAGACATGGTAGGCATTTGAAAATGCACTCTGCAAAATTTTAAACAGATAATTTGGACCTGAAAAAGTTTAAGGCAAGATGGCTGCCGCAATCGATGACAATTGACCAAAAGCCGTATCCATTGTCGTGATGGCAAAAATCAATTAATTCTAAGTTTAATTTCCTCAAACGTACTGTAATCCCCGGATTTTGTCCCCACAGGTTATTTTATTGCTTCTAAACCTTAAAAATGGTTCAATGGGAAAATATTTGCAAAAATGATCGAGTAAAATATACTGCTAACAGTCATTTTGAGGGCTTTTACGAATCCTTCTAAAAATAGGTCATGGAACATGGAACCCATGGAACTTCGCTGAAAGAGGTGTATGGGGCTAAAAGGAGACTATGTAGAAAAATAAAAAAAAAAAAAAAAAAAAATTTTAATTTTTTCATTGTTAGGCCAGGTACTTCTGGGACCACCCTTGTATATCCGTGATGTTTGGACGTAAGTTAGATTAGAGTTGAATACTTAAGAATGATGAAGGGTGTTAAATTTAGATACACGAGAGTGTTTAAGGAAACATGAGTATTTGGTTTATCAAGTTCCTTCCGTCTGGTTGAAATCTCAAAACTACGTTCCAAAAAGTTTAACTTGTAGTATTTGGGATAACAAGGGATAGTTTCCCCCAAGCTGCATTAAGTCCCAGTTAACCGTTAACCAATGTAGCTAATAGAATTATGTGGCCTTATTATAGGGTTAGTTATAATTGAGATTAGCAATCTGAATAGGTACTCAAATAGCAGTTTTGTAGTATTTATTCAGATGGGTGTTCTTGGGCGCCCCCCCCCCCTAAATTCTCAGTTTAATTTTTTTGCAAAACTTTATTAAAGCAATAGCGCATAATTTTCCTTGAAAACTGTGTGGCTTACAAGAAGCGGTTCTGTTCGGCCCTAAGAGTCTCAAAATGAGCTAAAACACTACTTTGAGGGGCAAATTTTAAAAAAAATTTCCGGGGGAATTTCCTCCCTCAGACCCCCCCCATTTTCAAGCTCACACTCATATTACCCATATATTTTTACGTTAGGTGTGCAAAAGTTCAAATCCTTTGTATAAGTACCCTAAAATTTAGCATGTAAAATTACTCGCCATGGGGTATGGGAGGGGACCTGGGAAATAATGTTGAGTCAACCCCTAGTCACCTTGCCCCCCTAACATTAAACCTGGCTACGCCCATGTGGGTGTTGGTATACTTTGTACCACCCCCAAAGAGTAGGTAGGGTAGGTTGGTTAATTTGGAGACTGACGGGATTCTGAAATGAGTAAAAAAATTCTGAATTTCTGTATCAGGTTGGGTGTGTCATCAATGTCAGATTGATCCGTCATTTTTGTTAAATCATCGGGATTGGCCCCCCACGATCATTCGGACCCCTGCATTTCCCGATCCCTATATTTGAAAACGGTAAAATGAAGGAGTTATGAATGTCAAATATTATTACCTCCCTCTCAGGGCCGTATCCAAGGGCTCCCGAAATTTTGACATCAATTATTATACTGTGTTTTCTCTTGAAAATTCTGCAAATTTATAAAGAGCAATCCCCTTCGGTTGTAACCCAAAGGGTCCCAAAATGAGTAAAAACATTACTTTTGGGTGGTCAAATTTCAAAAAATTTGCTTGGGAAGAACCCCAAAATCCCCCTCCAAAAATATGGCTTAAACAAATAAACAAATAAATCTTAACCTTGTAAATTCTGCCGTTTAAAAAAAGCGGTTCCCTTTGAGTGTTCACCAAAGAGGAGGTTTCGAAATAAATCACTAGTTTATAGGGGAAAATCTCAAACATTTTCTGGGGGTGGACACTTAGACCTTTCGAATATTTGACATTTATAATTTTCCGCCTTGAAAAATCGGTAGTTTGCAAGGAGCTGTTTCGGATGGAACCCAAAAAGTCTCAAAATGGAGCTGAAACGCTATTTTGAGAGGCAAACTTTCAAAACTTCTCTGGGGAAAGACCACCAGACCCCCCATATTTACTAGGAGTTCACATTGCAAAATTTGTAATTAAAAGGCATCTTAAATTTAACATATAAATGTACTCGATTGGGGTTACCTTAGGTTAGGAACACGGACGTAGCTATAGATTTTACAAGGGGGGGGTCCAATAAACTTCTTTCAGGGGTCGCAGTAGACACTGTAAGTGTAGCTAAAACAGGGGCCCCGTTTACATGGACCATATACCCGGGTATAAGTGGCCGATATACCCAGCAATAGGGAAAAATGCAGGGTATAAATAAATCCACCTATTTACTCGGGAATTTGAATACCCGGCTTTCCCATGATGCATTTCGGTCTCACTCAAAGCAAAAAGTCATCCATGTTAGGCTTAAGTGAGTACTTGTTGGAAAGTAAGTTGTTCTTTGTTATTTCAATTGGATATTTAAGATTGATTACTATCTTAAATGTCGAAATAACTTGAAAATAATCCATTATGAACGCAAAATTCCAAGACGAAAACAGATAACAGAATGTAAACAAACTCAAATCGCAATGAATGATGGGACCAGTGACGTATATACCCGGGATTTGAGGACTGGTCATGTAAACGGGTTTTTAGCACGGTTTTCAATATCCCTTTCTCCTGCATTATACCCGGGTATAAGAGTGGCACATGTAAACGGGGCCAGGGTTTTCCAACTTGCGGGCCGTATGCGGCCCGCCGGGTCATTTTGTGCGGTCCGCGAAGCTCCCTGAAACCCCCTAAAAAGTAGCTTTACAAAACTTTTTAGCATACTAAAATTTAAAAGCAGGCGTATAGCAAGGGATTATAAAGGCTTAGGTTAACTGTTAACCTTTATCACGAGGAGAGACAAAATGGAGTATCATAGGCTACTTTTTGATTGGGGGGGGGGCTAAACCTATAAGACCTCAGGACCTAGGGAGTCGTTACTAGACTGTTTCGAATGGGTTCTGGACTCCCAAATGTTTCGAACAGTCTCCCTTTTCGAGTAAAATGTAAGGGCAAATGTGAATTTTTGTGAACTTAATCACAAATTTTTGCGGTTAGTACATGCTCTAAAGGAAAGTAGGGGGGTCTGGGGGTCCTCCCCTATAAAATTTTGTGAAATTTGATCCGAAAAAGTTGTATTTTGACTCATTTTTTGGATATTTGGGACAGGAACCTTTCTGTTTGGCTGACATAAGGTTTGGACTAAGGGGGGGGGGTCTGGACCCCCTAAACCCCACCCCTTATATACGTCCATGGTTAGGAATAATGTTAAGTCAAAACCCCTCCCGAAACAAAAGTCTAATCACGCTGTGGTTCCAAAGTTGGTCAAGGCCCATTCTTAAAAACAAGCTCCAGTTTTGCATACCTTCAAACTGCTACGAAAATTAAGGAAAACTTTGGAGTAGCGAATCTCTACAGTCCATCCCCCCCTTGCTCTAGAAAAGTTACGTAAAATCGTATAATAAATCGGTTTTAATAAAGTCTTTTAAAGCTAATTCAAAAGCAAAACCTTCCAATCAAAATCCCAACAGCTCAGACCAAAGTCGTGCCGTGAAGCTTAATATTAGTGAACAATTCTAACATTTTATTTTTTAACTCTTTCCATACGGGAACGGCAGCAACCGTACAGCAAATGCACCACCGTTCCTTACGGGGCCCTTCCGAAAACCTGTTCTCCAAACGGCTTTTCTCGACCCCCCGGTTCAAACCCTCCTTCTTTTATTACCCTTTTTGTCGCGGTGGTCACTATCTCAGAACGGGATCACTTTTCCCCGTGGGGTGGGCCAGTTGGCTCTGTTTTGACTGTGGAGTGTTTTCGGATTCTATAGTAAGATGAGATCGTTTATGAAGATTTTAATTTCATAAAACTTAAGAAATTATAGTGATCTTATTTTATTGCAGGAAATTAGTTTATTTAAAAATACAACAAAAAAAAGAAGAAATCAATAAAACCTCTAAGAATAAAATCAAAGCAATCGTTTTAATCAGATTTTTAAATGGATAATAATACAACAAAAAAATTAAAATCGATTAAAATTATTTCTACTTGTTAAAAGAGTAAATGATTTTTATTAGCAACAAACTACAATTGTTTTCACTTAGAATCATTACTAACCCAATTACCCATTACCTAAACAAGGTTTTGGGAACATAATTACATAAACTTTTGTTCTAAAATTTTCCTTACAGTTTTTAATACTTTGTAAAGAATTTTTTATCTGGTTTTTAAAAATCCGATTTTTTTAGGTCTTAATAAAACTTTCTTTATCTACTTTGGTTAATGGCTAATATATTCTATAAATATTCTACAAATATATTCGTATTTATTATAAAAACTATTAAAAATAAAATTATAATTAATTTCTAAAAACATTATTTACGAAATGTACTTTTAGAAAGCTCTTGAGGTTTTTTTTTCAAACGCGTTATAATTTTATTTGTTTTAAATTGCCACAAACAAGTTACCATTCATCGTTTATATTCAAAAGTCCTTCTCGATCGCTATTTGAACTTTCTTTC
The DNA here is from genome assembly GCA_963680715.1 of Tetragnatha montana. Classification (NCBI taxonomy): domain Eukaryota; kingdom Metazoa; phylum Arthropoda; class Arachnida; order Araneae; family Tetragnathidae; genus Tetragnatha; species Tetragnatha montana. Next base: position 54,437,084 of record OY796685.1, read on the forward strand.
TGTAAATTTTAAAAATCTAAATTAATCAAATTTTAATTTAAAAAAAGATTTTAATTTAAAAAAAGATTTTTCAATCGGAAAATTTTTAGTACCTCAAAGCAATACATAATTTTTTTTATATCATTTCAAATTCGTTGTCTTTCAAACTGTGATAAAGTTAGTCGAAAAGTTCAAATTAGTCGAGTAAACTTGTATTTTTCACATGAATTTTTCTATTTCATAAGTACTAATATTAAATAAATTATAACTATCAATTTGCAAAGTAAAAGTGTGAACGTGAACGAAACTTGACAAAACCATGCGGCCGAGCAAAACATAAACACCAGAAGCCCACACCGACCGCTGCCCACCCAAGCCGGAGGAGTCCAGATAAAAAAGTCATTAGGGGCGCCATAAATCCGAAGGGGAGCTCCCGCTCAAAAGGGGGAGTGTCGGGCCGGGTCAGGTCTCGGACGACTGCTTTCCCAACCGTTAAAATGCCGTTCCCGTATGATGCTCGAGAAGTGGTTTTCAGAGCCCCCGTATGGAAAGAGTTAAATAACATAAAACGCATGATCCCATAGAGATCCCATCCTGAAAATCTGTAGAGAGCATAAGGAAACAAATATAAAACACTGTATTTTTTTTGAAAATTTTAAATTACATACTTCTTTTTGTAATTAAATTTTAAAGCTGAAAATGTTTAACAAATTTTATAAATAACAATATTGTAATTTACATAATTTTAAGGCTTGTTTGATTGTCTTCAAAATGGTATCAATGTTTTTGCGGAGAAAGGATTTCTCACTGAAATATGAAGAAAATACAAAAGCTTGTTTAAACGAAATTTCAGATCTTTTGCAACTTTGAAACCCCATCATATATCAAAAGCGGGAAGTGATAAAACATTTTAACATCCCAATTTTTAGGCATATTCAACATGCGTATCTCTTAGATTATGGAGTAGCTTTGATCGGTCGTTTCTATGGTGAAAAATTTAAAGTTTGAGGTTTCGAGAGGGGGGTTGTATACGCTGAAATTCCCTAAGAGCACTCGGTGGCCTTCGGGTCTTTATACCTCCAACGTGGGTTGAGTTGGTCTGCTGACTTAAAACTTCTCTCAAGTCTTCGGACAGTTTATAGTGGCTTCAGCCGCCTGCGTCAAGAACAGCAAAGAATATGAGGCCGACAGATGTTTGAAGCCCTCCGGGCTAGGTACCTCATCGATACGTCCCCCCTCGTTTCTGAAATTCCCCCTGAGCGTAGAAAGGGGTTATAAAGGCTAAAGTCAACCTTTATCGCGAGGAGGGAGAGTATTACGTGAAACACTACTTTTAGGGAAATTTACAAACATTTTCTGGAGGATGACCCCTTTAATTAGCATTCAGGATTAAAAGATTTAAAATTCAGTTCAAAAATTTATCTATCCTCTGAAATTTTCGAAAATATAGTAGTACCTTCACAGAATGTAAAAAACCCTTGTCCCTCTCTCAACGGAAAAGTTCCATGCTAAGGATTTTATTCCCGAAAAATCCACTTCACTCTGTTAAAAAATTAATGTTTTCTGCTTTCCCGGTTAGAATGTGCCTTTGAACCCCCTCGTTCCATTCTGTCCATATAGACCCTCTGTGTCCAAGCGCAGATCCAGGGGGGTCTCGGACCAAAACGAGTTTAAGCCCTTCTTTTTTGGTTTGCTTTTGACTTTTTCAATTTGTGACTAAGGGAAGGAGGGCAAAAGTTAAACCCTTGCTCATCTCTGCTCTCTCTGGCCGCTCATCTCTGGGATATCTCGCGGAGGATGGGACCTTAAATCCTGTCTTAAAAGTTAAAAAATGAGTCAAGAGATTACATTTTACGGTCAAATTTAAAAAACAATTCCTTCCTTCCCTGGGGCGTCATATGAGCTTCGTGAATGATTTTTGCACTAAGGTTCGCAAAAGACCTTAGACCTAAAGACGAGAGTAGTAGTTAGTAGAGACCTTAAGAAAAAAATTAGAATCAAAACCCTTCTTGAAAAACAGAAGTCCTAAAGACGAGACCTAAAATCGGTTTTTAGGGTCGAATTTTCAAAATTCTTCTGGGTGAGAACCCCCAACCTTCTTAAAATGTGGTTGCCCCCATAGGTCCAGGCTGGATCCGCCACTTTCTGTGTCCCCTTGCTTTATCATTTTAAAAAAAGTTGAATCAAATCCACCCTTCTCTTTAGAGTGAACATAGTCATGGTAGCGGTCCTTTCAAAAATGGAAAACTAAAAAAAAAAAAAAAAAAAATATGTAATAGTACTTTGGCTAGATGACCAACCTCCTTAGAAATTTAAATATAGCAATTTTTCAAGAAACGACAATTTGATCTGAAACCGAAAATAGTAGTTATGGATAAACTTAAATCTCCTGCCTTCAAATTAATAATCTGAGGGGAAACTCATCAATCATATTTTTATTGTGGAGAATGCTAAAGGGGGAAAATTGACTTAAACTTACTGCTTCTACTCTAGTTTAAAATATATTTAAACTAGTCAAAATTAAGCAACTCAGACTTTAATCATTACGAATTTTTTTAATCTAGAAGGAAAAGTCCTGCACTTTGGAATTAACAAACGGAAAATTTAGTAATTTTAAAAATTAGTACTTTTAAATACATTTTATGAAGTTTATTTTACATGTATTTTTTTTCAGATTGTGACAACAGGCTCCAGTGAATTGAAATATTTGTGTTGGTTAAATAAAGACAAAGTTTTTTTGAAAAATAATTGTGTTTTATTTCAGAACCCAAACATAGACACAGGTGGTAGATGATATAGACAGTGCCCCCACAGAAAACAATCCTGTCTTAGGTGGGACGACCCCAATTTCTGCGATTCTTATTTTATTAAAAAATAATTATATTTCAATAGAGAAATTTCAACCAATCACCCAGTTTTTTTTATTTAAATTCAAAAGTTAAAGTACCAACCAATCAACCAACGATGAAAAATTAAAATCCAGAGCTATTATATGTGTCTGTTGTAGTGTGAGTCGATGGCTCAGTGGATGAGTGTGTGGCTTGCATGCTCTGGACCTGGGTTCAATCCCCGGTTCTATATATTTATAAACTTTAATTTTCTATTTATTCTATATCCTATTCTATGCCTTCTATTCTATTATTAACTACATTCTATGTTTCTATTTATTCTATTATTAACTATCTTCTATTTATCAACTTTAAATTAATTATAAGATTGTCATGGTTGCAGGAACGGATGGCTTGTGTGTTAGTGCTTGCGTAGCATGCGGCAGATCCTGGGTTCTATCCCCGATTATAATTTTATTAAAAGAAAAATATTTTCCTTAGAGAGAAATTTCAACCAACCAATCAAGGCAGGCTCTGTTAAAAGTGCCTTCTAGTTATTAACTTCTTGTATTATTTTTTGCTCCATAAACCCTCACCAACCAATCAACCAACCTCTTGTACTTTATACATCACAAATATTATAAGTTTCAGTAGCTGTATGAGCCAATGGCCCAGTGGATGAGTGTGTGGTTAGCATGCACTGTACCTGGGTTCGATCCTCGGTTTTATTTTTCTAATTTAAATTTTAAAAAATTAATATCCAGATTTATAATTAGTTTCTTTAACAGTGTCAGTCGATGGCTCAGTGGATGAGTGTGTTGCTAGCATGCTCTAGACCTGGGTTCGATCCCCGGCGTTTCCTATTTATAAACTTTAAATTTTTTCTATTTATTCTATCTGTTATATTCTATTCTTTTTCTATCTGTTATATTCTATACCTATTCTATTAACTATCTTCTATATATCAACTTTAAATTAATTAGAACATCGTCATAGCTGTAGGAACGGATGGCTTGGTGTGTTAGTGCCTTCGTAGCATGCGGCAGTTCCTGGGTTCTAACCCCAGCTAATACTATTTTATTAAACTTTCCTAAAATAACGTCCACGCGCATGCGCATTTGAATCGTCACACGGTGCTGGCGTCATCTATACTATAAAAAGTTAAATAAAATTTATAATATAATGGTGGAATATCAACTTCATATTAATTAGAAGATTGTCACAGCTGCAGGAACGGATGGCCTGGTGGTTAGCACACCAGACTGCCATCCGAAAGGCCCTCAGATCGAACCCTGGTTCGAGTCTGAGCCTTCTCAGCGGGTATAGCACCCGGAAATAAATACTGATTGGTATTTATAAATTTTCCTGCGCATTCACGGGGGGACATAATTTTTCTAAATTTCGACGTTAACTGTAACCGTACCGGTCAATTTTTTGAATTTTCCTAAGAATTTTACACTATTTCTCGAAATATTTCAAGACTTTACCTCTTTTGCCTACGACGTAAACTTAAAAAAGTAAGAGTCTTAAGGAAAGAAGAGGACAGTTAAGTATTAATCCATCCTCAACCCCAACCACCTGCCCTTGGCGTCGCTTTTCCTACATAGATTTTTCACTAATTCTTTCAGAGGTGACTGAATTAAAGGAATTGAATTTCAAAAAATGTGGATTTGCTCGACTTAAAAACTTTTTCTTAATTTTAAAATTGGTGACTAACTGAGCTACTAGTATAGCACTTGGACATTGATTTGACATTTCTAAATATAGTTATCCTGCTTATTTCAAGAGGTAGCTTCAGGCTACTTCTTTTAACACTTTAGAAGCCACTGAGAACCCTCAGAGGCAGTCATTTTGACTGCTATGATTAGATGTAACATTGATCTATAGAGAAACTCTCCTTTTGACCTGTTGTGTTTAAAATTGAAACAAAATTGAACTGTTGTAGGAAAAATATGTTCCTCCCTTTGATTCTATACCCGTTCAATTAATTAATTTAATACAGTATTTTTCCTAAGTTTTTTGAGTGAGGATTAAAGCGCAGGATAAAATTAAACTTATAATTTTTCACGATGCTTTGAAACAGTGAAATTTGTGACAAATGTCACTCTATAGGGAATGTGTGTCATCCTACAAACTCACCTGCAATATCTCCAGTATACAGCTTTTTAGTTTAGTCTCTGAAACAGAATAAAGTTAGTAGTTCCATTGAATACACTAAGGAAGAGGTCTGACAACCTCGCTGTTATGGAGGTGCAGCAAAGGATACCCAGGAAGCTTATAGATCAGGGTTTTCCAACTTACAAGTCTAATGGCGGGCATCATTCCTGACCCAAAGAGTGCACAGTAAGAAAATCTGACCTCTCCAGTCCCACAAAAGAACGAATTCCATGCCCAGCATGTTGAGTCCCTTAGTTGAGAGGAGGCAAACCATAAGAAGAACTTTTGGGCCATTTGCAATGTGTGAGGCAGAGTTGACCCGTTCGACTGTCATTATCAGGCATCTAAAAAGAGATATGGCCCACACGAACTAATATTACAACATTAGATAATTGAACCAAAATCATTTACAAATCTTGTGGGGAGAAAGAATCAGAACTGAGTTTAGAGGTAGGAGCGAGGCGGGGTCCAGTAAAATCTCACCAAGGGGGAGGAAAGGGTCAGAAATTTGGAAAAAAAAACCTCCCGTAATTTATGAAAAAAAAAACAGTTACAGTGGACATTGTGGGCGATAGGCTGGGGTTAGAAAGATGCTTTAACCACCAGTTTTTAAACAATAACCCATTCTTAATCATTACAATTGACTATTTTCTTCTAACAGGCCATTTTCATACGTAAAGCAACGCAGAATGTTCCTTCAATTTTTATTCCACATTTTGAAAGAGCACATAAAAAAATCTCTATAGAAACCAAGTAACATTCTCATAAAACATCCCAAAAAGTTTTGAGTCGTAGAAATTTGGAAAATTTAACACACAAAGTGGAAATAACAAGTGTTTTAGGCTCATTTCTCCTGACAAGGGGGGTTTGAGTGATGCTTACGTAAAATGTTACAACACTGCATTTTCGAAAATCTTTTGTTCCTTGCATAAATAATTTCAAGCATTTTAACTTCACAAAGAAAATTTTAATGATAGGTTAAGTGCTCATAGAGCACAATGAATTTCTGGAATCTAGACACTGCTAAACACTTTGTACAAAAAAAAAGTGGGGGTCGTGCAGTCTTCTTACGTAATTATAAGGGGGTGCTTATCTTTGCTGAAAAGGGGTCAAAAATGACCAAAAACATGCTTAATTAATATTTGAAAGACATCTAATAAGAAACATTTTTACTTGTGGACCTAAAAATCTGTAAAAAAAAATCACAGAATATCTTTAAGAAATACCTTAAATTTTATTGTTTTGGAATAATTATTTCAGGGAAAAATTCCGGTTTGAAGTTGATAAATTTAACTTAAACTTATTAAACTCAGTTAAATTAAAATTAGATTTGAAGTGGGCGGAAGGCTGGGTCAGAAGGATATTTTAACCATCAGTTTTTAAACTATACCCCATTCTTAATGATTAGAATTCACTACTTTTCTGTAAGAGGCCATCTTTATACTCAACGTATAGTACGTTATTTTTCTATGGAATTCTAAGCATACAATCTCTGAACAAGAAATTTACTTTCAATACCATTGAGATTATTCATTATAAGTTATTTGAAAAGGTTTTTGTCGTGGGCTTAAGTAGGACTCGAACAGTAACCTTGGTGGAATCGATCTACCTACCTACCTTGTGCTTGGTACTTGGTATAATGGTAATACAGCGGTAACTACAACTGTAACCAAGTGAACGGATAAATAGGACTGGTTCGCATGTGTAAGGGCTAGCTATCAATCCCTTGAGCTAAGTACTGTACCTGTCTTATTACTTAAGAATATCTGTAGAATAAATATCCAAGTTCATTGCATGCAGGCTGAGTATTTCTTTGAACCCACCCTCAGTCAAAGACACAAAAGTTTTTTTTTTTTTTTTTTGGCAATTGGCTTTAGCCAGAAGTCGGGCGAAAATATCTCCGCTGAGATCAGTTGGTGGTTTGAATAGAAAAATATTATTTGTTGATTTCGGTGCCTTTTTTAAGCTAAACCTTTGTGAAAAATTCAAAAGAGTGAAAGGCTAGTTTTTTAGGGAGTAATTTTCAAGGAGTGAAATACTCTCTCAGAGGAGTTAAAAATATCTCTGCGTGAGAGTCTTAGAATAGGTCCGCATAAAAATTCCAATAAATACAAATTTGAAAGAATTGAACGAGAAAAGATGGAATTATATCCATGAAGATAACTTTCGGCTGCCATAATGTGTGGGGATAATAGTCACCACTAAATTATTTACAATACTTTTGTGTAGTATAAGTATTTAAAGTGAGATCAAGTGCTCTGGAAAAAAATCTCGGCCCGAAGATTTAATTATTTCATAACAAAAGATATGATAAAAATTTTCCTAAAATAGAATTATAATTCAGATCATCATAATAAATTAACACGCTTAATTAGGGAATATAAACTTTCATCTTTTGTGAGGGATTTCAGGCTATAGTACAGGGTGGTTCGTTCCAATTTTTAAGTTAGTGGTCCGCGGACTTCTCTGAGTTGGGAACCACTGCTTTAGAGCAACGGGAAAACATTGTTCTACTTTTTAATGAACTTTTTGACCCTACCTCGTACTTCTAGAGTTTTATAGCTGTTTAAAAAACAGGATTATAGCTTTTGATTGCATAAAAAATACCAAATCTTTGTCTGGAGGTTGGAGCAAACGGTAGGGGAGAGTGGGGCACCTTGGGACATTCCATTTTTCAGACGCAATTTTATAGTTATGAGCTCGTGCTTATAGGTATGCTTAAAGGTAAAGGTCCCCTGTAACATGCATCTTTCCCCAAGACTATACTGCAACGTTTCTTGAACCCAGTACGTCACAAATGCGGAAGGAGAAAATGAGTAAACACAAAGCGTTTTGGGTTGCTAGGTGGAGTACGCAAATCGTGATTGAAAAGCACTATATATACATTAGGGTGGCCCTTATTATAATGGAGAAAAAAAAATTTCAATATTTTTTTGGGCACCCCCCCTAATTTTTGAATCCCATAGCGCGCCATAGTAACTGTGGCTTAATGTGGGAATAGCTTCTCCGCTCGTTTCCTGAACTTCAGAATGACATTTGATTTTAATAATTTCAGAATTATTAAGGGTAAGGAAGATGAAAATACTACCTAAAAATATTATTAGTAGATAAAAGCAATAAATTTAATAAAAAGGTAATTCGTGAAAATAAATTGTAAAAACATCCAATAAAATTATTTCACATAGCATAACACAAAACAATAACTACACTTTTAGGTACAATAATTTTAAAAAATCCGTTTACTATTTTATACACATTTTCAATAGAACATATTCTATATATCTATAACATTTATTAAATTCTATGTAATATCTTAAAACTGAAATAAAGGCTTTATTCACTTTTAGGACCAATTATTCAAATTTACGCTTAAAAGTAGAAATTTTGCAATCGGGGTATTGTTTTCCCTTCAACACATTGCAAAAGGTACTGTTTCTGCTCCTCATCTATTGTGAGAAGTACATTTAAATTTCGAATTAGTTTTACACCCCTTTCAACTGTGTCATTGACAGCAGTCAAATTCTGAAATGTCTCTGGTATTTAGATATGAAAAGTCATCATTCCAAAGTTCTGGATTGATGTTAAAGAATCTAATATCAACGTTCAATCTCTTAATAAAATTAAAGTTTTTTGGGAAATAAAGTCCTCAATATTTCCCTGAAAAATAAGGAATCAATCCGTAATTAGGTATAGTAAAATTTTTATGTGTGAATATTCCTAAGATAATCAAAAATAATATTTATGGCTAAGTTAAAAAATCCCAATAAGATATTTTAAGTAAACTGAAGTGAACAACTTCATTAGGATAAAATAAAAGATGCATTTTCTTGCAGTAATAAGAGTATCACGTTTGAAATTCTTGATTATGCGCTTTTTTGATTCCACATCGACATTTTCATTAAAAAATGGATGGAATGCATATTCTTCATTAAGGTACAACAAATGATTGACAAATTTCGTCACATCAACCAAAGAAATATTTTTTTAATATTAAATTTATTAAATATTTCTTTAAAGCCTGTAATAATTTTAAATCATTTAACACTGATGGCTGATGGGTACTTTCTATCCATGCTATCACATAGATCTTCACAAGAAATAAACAGTTTTTTTTTAAACCTTTCAATTTCTGTTCTTTTAAAGCCAAACGGTTTTTAAACATGAATAACAAAGGATTTTTCCCACTTAAAAGGATTTTTTTAGTCTTGTGTCTGGCGCAATATGTCCTGCTATGGACCTTTCACCATAAAAAAGTGAACCAACCAATCTAAACTTGAACATTTTCATGGAATAAATGGCTTTAGCCATCCATCTGGCATGATATAGAGCTAGTGGTCTAATTTTAAATAATGTTTCTGAATTTCCCCATAAAAATTACACACAATTCAATTACCTCTTTATAATCGTGTTTTCGTTCTTTTTTTAGGGAATTAACAATATAATAAGTAGTGCTCAAAATTTATAATTGATTGATATTTCCATCAAATATTTTTCACCGTCTTCCTTATTGATACCATTCCATCGTTCCCTTATTTTTTTTTTTAACAAAGATCACTTCTGGACTTATTTTAATTTGGGCAGTTATTGCTCTAACACCTCTTCTTAGTATATGCGATAGCGACATGTGAAATGCGTAAGCTCTCGGTCCGCATAGTGTTCCAAAATATTGACAGTACCATTAACCCATCCAGTGTGGGAACTGGTGGTGTCTGATGAATAGCGAATTTTCCTAACTATAAGTTATGCTAAAATTATCAAATTTACCAAGTTTTCATGGATTTTAACAAACATCTTCATCACACATGCTCATTTTGTGACTCGTATTTCATCTTTTCTTCATTCTGATCTAGAGCAGCAGTTCTCAAATTGGGTGCCGCGGCACCCTGGGGTGCCGCGAGCCTATGCCAGGGGTGCCGCGCCAATAATCAAAAAGTTGTCAAAATTTTAAATAATCCTACTTTTTTTTCATGTTCTGTCGTTTTTCCTTCTATTCAAAAAATAGTGCTAGGAACGCCAAATATCTTTTTACAAAAACAGCACATTACGAAGTATTCCGGTCGCCAGGAGGGCGTCAACTGGTCATTAGCGCGCAGACCCCTGTCAGTCATGGCATGGCTGTGGTTGGGCTCGGGGATGGAGCCATTTGAAAAAGACTTCTTTTGTTTCTTATCACCAACTCCTTGGGGGATGGTAGGTTGCAAGTCGGTCTGTCAAAGCGGGAAGGAAATGGGATACCCGATATTGCACAATCTCAAATTTTGTGACCCCTTAATTGTCCCTTTTTCTATTTATGGCGTCCCATTCGGAACCGTACCCCACGTGTTTTTGTGGAGAAGGTGTTATGCATTTGTAGAGGTCAGTCAGTTGTGTTTTTGTCGTGGTACTGTTGACCGTTGTGCTGTTCCAGCTATCGTACTGCGCTATTGCTGGTTTATATCCATATTTTTTTTAAAATTTCCAAAAGGTAAAAATGATTTTAGCTATTTATTTGAAAAAGTTAAGGGAGCAATAATTAATCCTTTCTATTTTTATCGAAATAATTATCTTGGATGTTTATAAATTTTTATGTCACTTATAAACTTTCCCATTTCGGTCCAAAAGGGTTAAACGCTTTTAATTTAAAAATGCTTCCTACTCACAAACGTACTACATTTATGCAGCATGCTTTTATGATTCTATGTTTAAAGTACTATGTAAAATTAAATCTTTATTTCTCCCTTCCTTTTTTTCAAAATTTCATTTAGTTTTCTTTCAGAATATGTTCTATTTTTGGAGTTTTTATTAGTTGTTAGGACCTTTTTTAAAAAACTGTGGTATATCCTTACAGTAATTTTTAGCTAATTCAAAAAATGATATAATAAATACATAATTCTCTTTTATTTATTTATTTTTAATTTTATATCAATGTATAAAGAGTTTTTATAACTTTCATCCTTCAAATTGAAACATTTTCGATGAAAATCAGAATTGGAAAAAAGGATGATTATGAAATACCCTTTGATATAATTAATTAGTAATTTAATTAGCTTAAGGATAACAAGAAACATGCTAACATGAGGCTAATTTCGAATTTAATTACCATAGTATAATATTGCCTTTTTTAAAATTAAGTTCATTGCAGATTTTTTTTCAATTATGTTCTGCTTACAAATACTGTCAGAAATTGCATTTTAATGGATTAAAAATACAATAATATTAATTAAAACCTTAAAAATAAGGCTAAATTTGAATATTTATACATACATGTGATAAAAAATTATTTTTTTAAAACTGTGGCTTGTAAAACTTTATGGTTGCATTTCTTTCAATTTTATCTTCTTAATAGTCTAATATTGGGCCCCCTCAATATTTTACTGAAGTGGGCCCTTTTGGATACTCCTATTATAAGACGAAATAAATCCATTTTTTTATATTGATGCTCTGGTTTAGAGTACTCATAGTTCCAAGTACTTTTAAGAAAATACGTTTATGTGAGTAGAGTAGTAGAGTATTTGACCATTGACTTAAAAATATAGTATAGATTCTGCCGATCCCTCAATCAAACTTTTTAGGGGTGCCTCGAATTTTTTTTAGCCTGCCAAGGGTGCCGCGGTGAAAACAAATTGAGAACCCCTGATCTAGAGGAAGAGAGCGGACAAGCTATTCCCTTACTATAAGCCATATAGTTACTATGGCGCGCTATGGGATTCAAACTTCAACCGCCGTGCGGCACGGGTTAATATTAAAATATCGGAAAATCCTTTTGCACACTTTCATTTCATGGCAAAAGGAAAAAAATTAGGGGGGGTGCCCAAAAAAATTCCGACTTTGAAAAATAAGGGCCACCCTAATATACATGGGTTTAACAAAATAATAATATTTTGTTATTCACTCCAAATTCAGACACCGCGATGGGAACTACTTTGTTTGTTAGTGACATCGTAGGCTTGCTGTCTAGTATACAAAAAAGTTATTAAACACTGTACTCGAGCCAATCACCAATACACGGGATTTCTATACAGAACATAGAGATACAACTTACAGATGGACTCGTAAGGCCAGAGAACCTCGGGAAATTGTTAAACATTATGATATAGTCACTCTGACAACAGTAATTTGTGGGGAATACAGTCACCACTAAATTAATAACAATTCTTTCTTCTAATACAAATATTTCGACTAGAAGCATTTCAGGGGTTCTCTTCGAGGCATTTCTCTGCACAAGGTGTCTTTTCGTACTAAATCGATGCTGCTCTACAACTTTTTATTCATTTTTGGCTTTTTAACTGGGCTTTTGATGTTTATTTAATGCAGGTTTATACCCATTTTTTCTATATAATTTTAGCTTCATCAAATTTTTTGCAGAATATTTAAACAGCGCCTCAGATTGACCCTTTCCTCAAACTTTCCATTGGATTTAACAGCGGGATTAACAGAGAGAACACAGTGAAGACAGTACGAGAAAAACATAATAAAAATCAAATTCTGCCCAGGCCTATACTAGACAGCAACTTAAGTTGACCTTACGACGTCACTAACAAACAAAGTAGTTCCAATTGCGGTGCCTGAATTTTGAGTCAAATGAAGAACGTCAATTTAAAAATATGATTATTTTGTTAAACGCATGTAGTACAGTGCTTTTCAATCACGATTTGCGTACCGAAACTCCTCCTAGCAACCCAAAAACGCTTCGTGTTTACCAATTTCTCCTTCCGCATTTGTGACGTACTGGGTTCAAGAAAAGTTGCTGTCGATTATAGTGGCCCATCAGGCGGTACCCATCTCCGTTTCATTATAGCCTTTGGGCCTGGGGTGCTAATTACTTAGCTTGTGTCCTGGCCGAGTGGCTAGCCCGACCCCCAGTTGATTCCCCAAGCGAGCTTGATGCTCATTTTATCTGAAGGATGAAGGGCTGAGTTGACCCATGACCCAAGCAGAAGGCATCGAACCTGGGTCGGTAAGGGGACATCCATAAATTACGTGAGGTCAAAAAGGGGGTCGATTAAAATCTCACGTTAACTTTTTAAGTTAGAAATTATACGATTTTCTTTGTTTTTTAAGTATGAGAAAGGATTTTTTTTTCAAAAGGTTGTAGGTAAATCTCACGTGGGGGGGAGGGGGGGGTCCAGATTTTGGAAAAAACACCTCACGCAATTAATGGATGTCCCCTAATGATCGTAGCCAGACACGCTGACCACTACACCACCATGGACACAAAAAAGTGTTCTCCTAATTAATTTAGTTGAACATGCAATATACAAACACGATTTATTCATAAAACTAATACTTGGCAGTCTAGTATAAGGGTCGGGTGGGGAAAAATGGGTCTAGTGAGGTAAAATAGTTCTATGGATTTTTAACAGTTTATATTTATAAAATTTAATGTTTTTTGGCATGTTCTGATTTTACTTGAGTCTCTATCAAAATCAGAGCATGCCAAAAAACATTAAATATTATAAATATCAACTGTTAAAAATTCATAGAACTATTTTACCCCCCTAGACCCATTTTTCCCTACTATACTAGACAGCAACTTATTTATCAACTTGTAGTTGATCAATAAAATTTAAAATTATTTTCAAATGAATTCGACGTTTACCTGTCTATTAGATGTCACTTTGTGTAGATTCTTTAAGCTTACATGAGTACTAAAAAATTAGCATGTCAAAGATGCGTTTAGATTTCTATCACCAAGACTCAATAACTGAAATTTTAATCTGCTCAAGCCTTAAATTTTATTAACTTTCAGAATTTGTGATCGTTTAGGACTGAAATTGATTCGTTTATAGTGTTGATTGCTCTTATCAAACCTTTTCTGCGATCTACCCAGTTTAGTTAGCTGGATTTAGGATGACACCGCAACAGATGTTTTTCGAATAAAATGTTCTTAATTAAGTAGGACACGTGGATTCAAAAAAAAAACATCAGTTGCTATGTACCCTAAATCCAGCTAACTAAACTGGGTAGATCGCATATTGCAATCTTTTACCTCGTGTATTGTTTAGGATTTCTTGCGTTTTGCTTTTGAAAAAGCTGACAATAATTGCATACGATTGTGATACGTAGGTACCGAAATTCGGTTCAGACTTCATAAAAACTTGAAATTTTCTAGTACAAGAAACCAAATGTACTACTTGTACTAGTAAATATACTTGGACTAGTACAAGGTTTACCATTTGTAAACAAAATCATTCTGCCACCATACTATCACACATGAGATATCAATGGATTAGACTAGATTATTAATTTCAAAAGAAACTAGAAACCAAAACATCAGAACTAGAATCAGAACTTCAGACTAGATTTTGAGACTGTTTAAATTAAATGACCATCGGGAATAATAGTGCTAAACACTTAAGCCTAACAATCGTCTAATAAACCACTTAAAACACTCAAGAATCAAAACGTTGCAGAACAAGATATCATATCATACTAAGACATGTTACTTACTTTTAAAGGGCGTTCTGTACTCTGTTAAAGCCAATTTTCGCTTAAACCCACATTTGAATCGGCTGACCGATGTGTAGGTTTATTTCTCTACCTTCAGAAGGCTTCTTGCCCGTTATGCTCTTAAAATAGTTTCTCCTTGCAAAAATGCGATTGTTGAAATAAATTAAAAGTAAAAATTACAGTTTTCGGGATTTTGTAGTTGGGAATTAAATCCAGTTTTATTACCGAGTGCGTTATTAAATGTTTCTTATAAGGAGGGGGGGGGTCTTACGATAAATCATATAAGGATTAAAATTTTATCATCTTTTAATTTTCTCGAAATGGGGGAAACATGGATCGGATCAGTTTTGATTTCTTTCGACCAAGCCATTGAGCTCAGTTTAATCTTATTTAGTCCTATTTCTATAGTAATCAAACTGTTTTTTGGTAGAGAAATGAAGCCAAATTATTTTGAGGTGTGAAGTCCAAGGATCTCCCGAACAGAATAGAGAGATTGTATGATCAGTGCAACCGATGTATTGTTAGTTGAAACTACTGAATGGTCAGTGGGATCTCAGATCCTCTATTATTACTTGAACTAATTGTAAAATTTTAGTATAAATATGGAATATTATGGGGTAACCTTAGGAATAACATTGAGTCAACCACCTGAAACACAAGTCTAGTTACTGCTCTGGGTGTTCAAAATCGCTGCGGTGTCAGGCTGTTACATAAAGGTGGCCGCGGTGATCAAAAGTTTAAGCACCGCTGGACTAAATGATCAGTTGTCCACTGTATGGAATCGACTGCATGATCAGTGACCGAGCTAAAGAAGTCTGCAGAGAGAAAAGGGAGGGACCTCCTCAGAAGATCCACAGGTCTAGATTTCTCGATCTGAAACAAGCAAAACAATCAGGATTGAGGATATTTTTTATACGAATATATTTGCAAGAAAGCTGTTTTTGAAATGGGATTCGGGTCGGGTGGAGACAAATGGATCTGGGGATTTTAACAGCTTATATTTATAAAATTTAATGTTTTTTGGCATGCTGATTTTTATTGAGACTCAAGTAAAATCAGCATGCCAAAAAACATTAAATTTTATAAATGTAAACTGTTAAAATCCCTAGACCCATTAGACCCCCACTAGACCCTAGTTAAACTGTCTCCCAGATTAGAGACTAAAATGAGTTGTCGGGCATTTGATTGTCGGGAACCCCTCTGATTTTACCCACCTGAAAAACATACAGCCGAGTTTACCTTTTGAATTCCGAGGTCCGAGGAGGGAAGACGAGGTTGCACAGCCGAACCGCTCTTATGACGTCCCGCTCGCGCCACTTGGGTCGATGCCGATCTCCGCCTTCAGGCCGACCACCTGTGGACAAAACGGAAGAGTCTTAGTTGGCGAGAAATAGCATTTAAAGAAGACCGAACACTCGATTCACACAAACTCCCCTCATAAACGGATTAAACTACTTGTTGAAAGGTTTCACTAAAATATCATCTATCCCCTCATCATTTTTATTCTTCTTCCGCGATTAAATATATTGGATACGCTCGGATCCTTTCTTTTAATTATTTTGTAAAACGATAATTTATCCGTGAATTGAAACAAAGTAATGGATGACTAAACTAAGGGAAAATTAACTGAAAAAAATAGGGAATCAGTGGAGGGAACTAACTTTCCCGGGGGAGTGTTACGGATTTGCCATGTCGGGTCGCCTCACCGAAACGCTGTCTGTGTTGTATGTTCTCTACGCAGCGCTCTCAATCGAGCAGGTGACGGCGGAAAAAGAGGCGAAAGTGGAGAAACAAAAAAGAAAATACCGAACGGTGCTCTCTTTCTGACTGAATGGAATATTTAAATGAACTCTTTTCTGGGAGGAGAGGAGAAATAAAAGCGAAAAACAGCAGCACAACTTTATTCAAAAGTCAACAAGAAAAAAAGGAGCGAAAATGGAATCAAATTTAAAAAAAATACCAAACTATGCGCTCTTTTCGGACTCAAAAACTGTATCAGTTCATTTGAAAGAGCACAGAGTCCAGAGGGGAGGGGGGAGTCAATTAAAATCTCACGTCAATTTTTAGTTTACAAAATATACGTTTTTCTTTTATATGTTTAGCACAAGTTTAGGAAAAATGTGCAGATTAGTATAATAGAGCGAAATAATAGCCAGTCAATCGTGGTAAGACCTTTTTTTTTATTGATGCGTATTGTATGCGGAAAAGACGAAAATAAAACACATGAAATATTTTAATTTGTTAAAAGTCCCGCTTTTTAGATTGAAACCCTGGAACACATATAATTGAATCATGGATAATTGATTCCATGACTGAGTCCAGGGAATGGAGAGTCTACAAATAGTGATTTTCTGTGATCTTTTTAAACCCCCGCAGTATAGGAAATGAATCCATCAAAAGCCGTGAATAAGCTGTTTCAAGATCGAGTTTTCCAGATATTAATAGACGGTGATTAAGAATGATGATTCGTATATGGGAGAAGAGGTGTTGCCTCAATGCCAAGGTTCGGAAAGGTGTTCTTCTAAACAAGAGCTGTGGGCGACCCACCTTTAGTGACTTCATCTTCTTCTCTTTTGTTATTGAATTCAATAAATCAGTGATCGCGGAGGGGATGATCAAGTTTTTCAAAAAAGATTTCAAGTGGTCCTCAGTTTGTTAACCAAATCTCCTTTTATCTGGAGGAGATACTTTTTGATTTTAAAGCATCAGGTGGTCCGTGAGAGTCTTTCTTGGAAGTGGTCCGTGAATGGGAAGCAAAAACAGTCGAACCGAAACAATGTTTCTGATCGCGATCTCAACCTTGGAATTGTCTTTTTTTCTTTTAGGATGCAATTTTTTTTCACAAGTTGACATAAGATAGTTCCCCCAGAAAATTGTATGGTTTTTGGATAAGGACACACACTCAGCTGGACAACAGTTCGACCGCTCCTTGCTCCTACCTTTGCTCTCTCATTGAGAAGAAGATATCAACTCCTCAAAAATATTCTCTGTGTCAGTAAATATTCTGTTGTGCTGTCTGTCTTCAGGGCCGTATCCAAGAGGGGTGGGGGGTTCTAGGGGGTTCGAACCCCTCCCAAAATTTTGACATCAATTTTTAAACTGTGTTTTCCCTTGAAAATTCTGCAAATTTATAAAGAGCAATCCTCTTCGGTTGTAACCCAAAGGGACACCAAAATGAGTTAAAACACTACTTTTGGGGGTCAAATTTCAAAAATATTTCTTCCCTCCAAAAATATGTCTTTTATACAGTGTCTGATGTTCGTGACTTCGTTTAGAGCTGGAAGAAGAATTATGATCTTTAAAAAACAATTAACAGAGCTCAGAAACTATTTAAGCCATTTAGACTATAAAAATGTTCAGAATTTATATACTTTATAGTTTAGATGTGAGATTATCTAATTATGAACTCCACTACGAAGGAAAAAAGAGGATTATCCCTTTTTAAAACATTTCAAAAACTTATTATAGCATACAATATTTAAAGCTAAAGAATTGTAAATATTTTACGATATTGGCCAACAGGGAGAGGAAACAGGAAACAGGGAGAGCTCTTGAACATGTCGCTGCTGCCCTAGATTCGGACACAAAGTGTGACCTTTACCACCCCAAGCCAACGACACCTCTTGTTGATTTGTGATGCTACCAGAAAACCACTGGATGGAATTACGTATGGAATTTTAACAACCACTACACTGTAAAAAAATCCCGTAAAATTCACGGTTTTAAACTGGCAGCTGGGTTGGTTGTGGAAAACCGTAAGAACTACGAAGTAAATCCGTAAAAACGACTGCGTTTTAACTTGTAAAACAACGGATTTACTTCGTAACCTTTACTGTTTTCCGCAACCAACCCAGCTGCCCAGTGCTGAAATTGGACAAAAATATTTGGGGGGACTCACCTTCTTACACAATAGATGATTGATGGAGGGTAAAATATGACTAATTTTTGGTACCTACTCGAATTGATAATCAAATTATATAGATTAAATAAAATTGCATAGTTAGGGGAAAGGGGGGCCTAATGGGACATTTTTTAAATGCTAGAATAAAAGCACAAATGCAGTTATTATAATTTTTATAACCTTAAAACTATGTAACATTTAATTCTTTACAAATATTGATGGAAAGTAAACAAAAAAAAAACATTATTCAACTTTGTGCTCCCATGAAGTGGCGGATCCAGGATATGGTTTGTGGGGGCTAAAAATTTGTTAATCGAATTGAATCACCTTGCTCAACCTAATGTTAAAAAAGTTGTGAATAATCGAGTTCCAAGTACGAAAAGGGGGGTCTGGGGGTTCTCCCTCAGAAAATTTTTGGAAATTAGACTCTTAAAACAGGGTTTTAACTCATTTTTTGTACAGAAAATCGTGAGTAATAGAAATTAAAAACTTAAAGGGGGTCTGGGGTCCTCCCCAAAGTTTTCGAAAATTTTACCCTAAAAATCCGAAGACGAATATATTTGCATATCGGAATACAGGGAGACTGCTGGCACGCTGATTGGCGGATCCGAACACTCATTCAAATGGGAATTTAGGCAGAAGAAATAAATTTGCTTTCGTATTTAAATCTACCCTTAAATTTTTTTTTTTCGTGGAAAGAAATATTTTAGGGGATGGTAAAAATATTTCGGGGGACGGTCCAATCATTTGGGGGGACGGCGTCCCCCCGCGTCCCCCTCCAATTTCAGCACTGCAGCTGCCAGTTTAAAACCGTGAATTTTACGGGAATTTTAACCACTGAAGTAGATTTAAGAGGGGGGAGGGCACTCCTGAAAGTTCCCCTCCTTTAGGGTAGGAGGGGAAAGAAGGGAAAAAGGAGCAACGCAAACTTAATATTCTAGAGATCCGCTTTTAATCATATGCCTTTTATTTAATGAGCAGTTTCTAAAAAAAAATTGTACTTATTTTTCACAAATGTTAAGCTTAAAAAATGCACCGTGCCTCCCCAAAATTTTTTTGCAGCGATTCCAATCAATTATATACCTATGAAATTTAACTTTATACAAATAGATTGTGGCCATAATGGCGTAGCCAGAAAAAAATTTGGAAAGATTGGATCTACTTTTGGTCGTTTTAGTAGGAAATAGATTATATTTTTTCATTCATTGTTCTGACGCTTAGGGAGTGTGATTGCGGTTTTCGTGTCTCTGTATATGTATAGTTTATGCTATTTCCGTATTTTACTCCTCATAATTCAATTTCACTCCTCATAAAAAAGTCAAGGAGTATTCCTCCAAAAAAATCCTACGAATAACACTGAGCCCAACGTAAATAAATGAAACATTTTATGCATACATCTGGTTGATACGTAAAAGGGGGCGATTGAAGAACCACTGATATAAAGGATGGTTCTAATTAACCAATTGGGCACCTAACATAAGAGGCGTTTTTAGGACGGATCCCCCATGATTTAGAATACGAATTTAATTCAGCTACTTTGCACCTAATAAATACATGCATTGGATTGGGCTTTAATTTTTTTAATAATTTTTGGTCTTCTCCCCTGGTGCAAAAATCTAGATTCGGACCTGACAATGACTAGATTTTGTTTTAGGATATATTTGGGCTCCTCCCGAAATGAATTTCTACTGTAGTACGGCAAACATTTTTAAGACCATGCCGGTCTCTCATCCGATGCGCTCTCTTGGTTCTAGCGACTCTACTTTATAGGAGCGAATTAACATCTGCGCTTGTTGATTCTTTTTTTCTCCAAAGCGCTCCTCTGGCTTTTTCTCCTTCGGAGCGGGGGGGGGGGAATAGATTCTGTTCCAAGCTTGTTTCTTGTTCACATAACGGCGCAGTGGGGAAATGTTTCCTTATTGATCATAATTAGGCATTTTTTTATTTTAAATTTTGAATTGCATTAGTTTTTATTTCGTTTTGAATATTGGCGAGATAATCAGATTACGTTGGAATCTAAAAGTGTCTAGAGCGGCGACAGAGAGTAGGAAATCCTTTTCCTACCCTTTCCCTTTTTTGTAGGAAGCAGGAGAGTAGGAGTGTCGATTGAATAAAATATCAGACCAACCAAAGAAATGGTATAATGCGATTGTAAGCTAATTCAAAAGCAAAAAAATGTAAATAGTTTTTTTCTAATAATGGTTGACCACTATTTATGTACTAGTTTCTTACTTGAAATTTTGCGGCTTGGCGTAGGAGTTATTCTATTTTAGAAGTCACCCAAATGGAGTTACATAAAATACTACTTTTAAGAATAAAATTTATAAACTTTTTCTGGGGTAGGACTCTCAGACACCCCCTTTTTGCTTGAAACTCCAGAATTTTATAAATTATTTTTTCGTATTAAGTACTCGTGAGGGGCCCCTTTGAAATAATTTTGAACCTACCCCTTTTTAAAAAAAGAAACTCAAGTCTGTGGTTACGGGCTTGACTTGCAAAAATTTTTCTTGGGCCCCCCTCCTGAATTCAAACGTATGGGCGCCTTAACTTATGGTCAAGCCTTCAGAAGTGTGATCTTTATTGTTTCTATAGAATCGAATTTTATACGGAGTTTGGTGGAATACTTGAGGTATGCTGTCATTAAATATAAAAACTGTGGAGAAAACACTATGGAATAAAATGGAACAAACTGGAGATTAAACAAATTTAAGTAATTTTGCCGTATTAACCTTATTGAACATTAATTAGTTTTTTATTTTTGAAAAATTAACACAAATTTCTGTACAAAAGTAATAAAAAATGTATCTTTTATTGAGGAATCTGAAAATAGGGAGGAAAATTACTATTCGATTGTTTTCATTTCCCATTCAAAATAGCGATACACTCTAAATACCTACATACATTCTTAAATTAACAAAACACGTCTTAATCTGGAAATCTACTTTAACAAATTGAAATTAATATCAACAAACTCAAGAAAATAATCTTACTGTAGTTTAGTCTCCTTATGAGGATTCGTCTGTTTCAAAATGCGCGCGAATCCTAATTTTCTTTGAAACTGTGTCTCAATAACTTTCAAAGAAAATTAAGGTTTCGCACAAGAAAATGGAAAATTCAATCTAATAAACCGCAGCAGCCAAAAATGTTTGTTTATAAGCAACAATTAAAAATTCTTTATTCGTTTCATTGTTGAGAAATTTTTTTTTGTGTTTCCAAATTTTCATATTTTTAAGTTATCCAGTGTTGAAACCATTGTTGCTTTTATGCTTCTTGTTTCCTAGTTAATTATTGCGGCTCATCATTGCTCTTTAAATTATTTTTATTACATGGCAATAATAAATAATAATTGATAAATTTGAAAACCCAACAACATGTTTGTAAAAATTATTAAAAAGAGATACTAAATATTCCGACAAATTCAAAATCTTGTCGCGACCCACAGTTTGAGAACCCCTGCTCCAGAAGCATAATATTTTCTGTCAAACTAAAACAAATCGGTTTCCAAGACTCTTCTCATGTTGAAAATGTGATTGTGTTTTGTATCTTAGGCTCAAGTCACCTACTATTTCGCGTCATCATCGCTTTTTGGACAACAGCGCAACTCTAGTCTGAAATCTTGCACGCTCCCTTCACACTGGAGTTGCGCTGTTGTCCAAAAAGCGAATGATGACGCGAAATAGTAGGCAGAACGTCACTCAAGATTTAGAGCTTCTATGGGCCTTATGTGATGGCCATGAAACAATAGTCTCTTGGAACATTGTTTTGAAAAATTGTTTTGTTTCCGAGGATTTTCTGGATCCAATATAGGAAATAAAGGAAGAAAAAATATTATAATTATTAATAGCAATATTTTTTAATTTATAACCGCCCGTTTTAGTTTTTATTTTAATCATCCCGGAATAGTGACGACGTCCTATGCGCAATAGCGTTGTTCAAAAGTACACATTTTCGTTTATTGAGCCGGTATTAAGCGAGCAGCGTTGAAATTGGTAAGTGAAACGTTTTTCTCTAAATTTTATGGTTCGCCAGTTGTATTATATCGGAACAGCTTTAAGAGCTTCGATAAGAGTCCTCCAGCCGCCATGTTAATGCAACAGCAATATGCTTAAGAGTTGTCATCATTTGAGCTTATGTGGGTAAACATGGCGGCTGGAGGACTCTTACCGAAGCTGCGCCATCTTGTTTACGTGCTCATGGCATTTCTTGTATTGGTTCTCTCTTTAAACCCAGCAATCGTTACACACACATAAGTATATTATCATTTGAGCCGTGGTAAAGCATGGCGGCCGGAAAGGGGTGATATTGATAGCTAACTTGGCGACGCCAAATGGAGGACTATTATCGAAGCTGTGGCAAAAATCCTATAAATTGAGGAACAATAAGCCGACCAGTAAAAAGGGACACATTGCCTACTCAACTCAACAGTATATGACGGTATAGAGGGTGTACGAAATAGTTAGGGTAAGGGATTCGATTTAAAACCTTCCAAAACTTAGTTCAACAATATTTATTTACAAAATTTTAACACATATTTTATAGTAGGGGAGCCCATGATGCTAAATGTGGATTTACTCGAGCGCGTCAGATAATCATAGGGGAGATACCTTGCATGCTTTTGAGTAACTCCACCAAATATAAGCTCTCCATGTTGGTGGGTTTGTTTAGAACAGCCCGTCAAAATTTGAAAGAAAACTAGTTACATGGACATTAGGGTGGTCGCTAATAACATGGGAAAAAAATTTTTTCGTTCAATTTTTCGCGGCACCCCCTCAAAAGGTGCCATTTGATGTCAAACTAATATTCTGAAAGTTTCAGACCAAAAAAATAATATTTCGACCCTGCGCCCAGCCGTCAAAGTTTCGAAAAAACGGGATTTTTCACTAAAAACTGCGCGTTTTTCACCATAAAATTCGAACCGAATTTTTTGAATTTACTTTTTTATTCCAGATAACAGTTAATGAAAAATACACTAAAAATTATAAAATATATTAACAAAAGCACACATAGCATACAAAATTAGGATTATTATTCACATAAGAGCAACACATTTAAATTTAACATTTAAAATTTACAAAATATAATGCAAAATTAAAGAGGCAAGGGTCTAGAAAGAGTAGGCGGGTTTTTTATGTCCGGGTATAATTTTCTACACTAAGAAACAACTTGTAAAAGGTATTGCTTCTGTTCTTCGTCTTTAATAATTGATGTATTAAATTCTTGCACTAGTTTTATACCTCTTTCAGCAGCAGCATTAACAACTTTTAAATTTTTCTCAATATCAAATCCTTTTGAAAACTCCAAGTTAGTGCACCACTCATCTGGATCAGATTTTAAAAACTGTGATGAAATACCTTTTAAAAAAGTTTAATGTAAATGGAGTATTAAAGCTATCTAGTTCTTTACTTAAAAGAGAATGGCAGTCATTTAAATGCACTTTTCAACTTCACTGTTCTATTTTCTTCATTATAGTCTTGGTCCAAATCATTTTTTTGTAAGACAATACTTTTAAAGCCATGTTAATTTTTATATCTTTATTTAGTCTTTATAAAAAAAACAAATGCAATTATTTCTGGGTTTAAATACCATAAGTGGTTTATAAATTTAGTAAGTGCAACTTCTGATACTTCAGTTTCTGTTTTTTATAATTAATTAATGATTTAATGGATTTTAAATCTTGATTCAGAGCTAATATGGGATCAGGAGCGTTAAACCACACTTTTACATAAATATTTAAAATGAAAACACAGATAGTTCTAATCTTCTAATTGCTTCCCTCACTTGGAGGTTAAAGGAAACTAGTTTCTAAAGCTGAACATTTTTAAGCAATAGATTGCTTTAGCCATCCATCTAGCGTGATGAGGAGCTCTAAATGATATCTGATGTGGTTTTGAAAACCTAATAAATATCAAACACAGAAGTAACAGTTCCCTATAGTCTTTAGGATGATATATTGAGTTTTGCATCTGCCCGGTTATGCACTTCATAGAAGTTGTACTTAATAAATTTATAAACCACTTATGGTATTTAAACCCTGAAATAATTGCATTTGTTTTTTTGATAAAAGCCTAAATAAAGATATAAAAGTTAACACGGCTTTAAAAGTATTGTCTTACAAAAAGGATGTGGACCAAGACTATAATGAAGAAAATAGAACAGTTAAGTTAAAAGTGCATTTAAATGAATGCCATTCTCTATTAAGCAAAGAACTAGATAGCTTTAATACTCCATTTACATTAAACTTTTTTAAAAGGTAATTCAGCACAGTTTTTAAAGTCTGATCCAGATGAGGGGTGCACTAACTTGGAGTTTTCAAAAGGATTTGATATTGAGAAAAATTTAAAAGTTGTTAATGCTGCTGCTGAAAGAGGTATAAAACTAGTGCAAGAATTTAATACATCAATTATTAAAGACGAAGAACAGAAGCAATACCTTTTACAAGTTGTTTCTTAGTGTAGAAAATTATACCCGGACATAAAAAAAACCCGCCTCCTCTTTCTAGACCCTTGCCTCTTTAATTTTGCATTATACTTTGTAAATTTTAAATGTTAAATTTAAATGTGTTGCTCTTATGTGAATAATAATCCTAATTTTGTATGCTATGTGTGCTTTTGTTAATATATTTTATAATTTTTAGTGTATTTTTCATTAACTGTTATCTGGAATAAAAAAGTAAATTCAAAAAATTCTTCTCACTTCACACCCTAAAATTTCACACTTATATGGTTAAAAAGTGATTGTTTTCATGTTATTAAACCAGTAAACAATATTTAATGAATAAAAGAAAAAATCCCGTCTCTCCTTAAAAGATTGATATTGGGGGTGGGGTAAGGAATCCCCCTTGTATCTCTTGATCTAAGGGTCACACAAAAATGTTTCAATTTAAAAAGTTAAAGCTTAATAAATTATCTAAAGAATGAATCCTTATTTTCTTTTCTACTATATTTGGTTCGAATTTTATGGTGAAAAACGTGCAGTTTTTAGTGAAAAATCGCGTTTTTTCGAAACTTTGACGGCTGGGCGCGGGGTCGAAATGTTATTTTTTTGGTCTGAAACTTTCAGAATATTAGTTTGACATCAAATGGCACCTTTTGAGGGGGTGCCGCGAAAAATATTCGCACTTTGATTTTTAGCGACCACCCTAATGGACATACTCGAGCGCGTCAGATTGGCTACCAAGACAGTTTACAACTAGTTGAGCCTAGTTTCCTGGCTACTAGTCTATAAACATTTTGTTTCGTACATTTTTCTCAAAAAGAGCGCGTCTTACCGGTCTTGGCTTTACTTTGCAACTTTGTAACCCTCCCGCTCCCTTGCCCACCGCTCAAATCGGCAGATTTTAGAAAATGTACACTTTTTAGCTGGTAACTAACCCACCTTATCATTATCTGACGCGCTCGAGTATGTCCATTTAACTATTTTTTTTTTACAAATCTGACGGGCTGTTCTAGACAAACCCCCCTACATAGAGAGCTTATATTTGGTGGAGTTACTCAAAAGCATGCAAGGTATCCCCTTTATGATTATCTGACGCGC
Organism: Tetragnatha montana; assembly: GCA_963680715.1. Lineage (NCBI taxonomy): Eukaryota > Metazoa > Arthropoda > Arachnida > Araneae > Tetragnathidae > Tetragnatha > Tetragnatha montana. The sequence goes on from OY796685.1 coordinate 54,462,911, forward strand.
TCGAGTTACTACCCAAAAACACTCTGGGCTCCCCTACTATTACACAGATCACTGACTCGTGTACGATTGATAACTCATCCCCTTGAGAGTTCTTTTTGTCTCAATTGTCAGACAGTTATTTGTTATTTGGCACACAACAGAGGGTACTTTAGGATTAGCCGGGCGCAAATCTTGCCGATCGGATACCCTTTTATGAATTACACAAAAGTAGATACCAAAATTCAAAAGCAACACTGCTGGTTGAGATATTGTACTGTTTTTTTTTATGTTTCGATATCATTTTGGCAATAAAACTTGCGCCCGGCTTATTATCCTAAAGTGCACTTTAATATCAAACATCACAACTATCTCCGTTCGGTAAACTTCGGGAATCCCGATCCTTGGCGATCGGATCGTTGGAGCTCATTTGATTGGTTTTGATCTTTCCTTGATGATGAAGCGCATACGAACCAATCAAACGAGCTTCTCCAACGATCCGATCGCCCAGGATCGGGATTCCCGAAGTTTGCCGAACGGAGATAGTTTGATATTAAGGTGACAAAATAATGATTGATTTAGAGTGACTTACACACCACCGTTTAAATCCTGTTCAAACTAAGAACTTTCAAGAAAGATGACCGCATCATTCAATCAGTTAGGGGGTCACTCGACAGCATCGGGTCTGCAAAAGGCAAAATGTAAACAAACACGCCTAAAAACACGCCGTTTGAGCATAGCACTTCGCTGAAATAGTAAAAGTTCTTTCTTGTGTGGCTGGTTCACTTTTTTTTTTGTTTCTGTGAGGATGAGGGTTCGTTTTCAATGAATCACAAATACCCGAAATTTGACCCTAAAAACCGATTTTAGGTCGTCTACAGAGCCATACAACCAGACTTTTGTTGTTCGGGAAGGGTTTTGACGCCCAATTTTTTTCCTAAGGTCTCTCCATTCGAGTATTTTACAGATAAAATGCGAACCTAGGTGCAAAAATATCTTAAGTTTTATTGACGATGCTGGGGTCCAAAAAAATCTCACTAAATCTCACCATGGGGGAGGAAGGGGTCCAAATTTTGGGGAAAAAACACCTCACCTATAATTTATTACAGTAGCTGAATTTTCTGTTTTCAAAAAATGCTAGAAATGCCCCCCGTTATTCCAATTTTGATGATGTTGATGCAGGGGGGGCTCATCTGGCTCTCCGATTACTTTCAGCCAGGATGACGTAATCGGCTGGAAGGCGTTGAAGTTTTGACAGGAGTGACCAATCAGGGTTACATAGGGAAATCGCGGAGCTTCTAATAGGGATTTTCTTAAGTAGAAGGGAGTAATATAAGACGCGGAAGGGAAATATAGACCTGTGAACTTGCCTAAGCAACAAATCATATATTTAAATATCAATATACTTGTGATCTATATGGGTGAATTCAATTTTTAAACTTCTGATGGGTTAAAACTGATTAAAATTTTTCATTGAATTAAATTATGAGTATCTTGTTTTCCTTCTCATAAGCAACTTGATGAACAAGTTTATAGCTTACCAAATAGTGGATTAAATACAAACTATGAAATTTAAAACTGATTCCTCTGCATATTTACGGAGGTTCATTACTTAAATCAATAGTGATCGATTTGTAACAATATTTTAAAAGTTAAACAAATTCCCACTATCTGTATTTTAGAAAATTCTAAATACAAAGAAAATACCGTTTTTTAAAGCAGTATTTAGTTACAATCCGATACTTTTAGATCACTAAAAAATCCTCAAATTGTGAGCTATTTTTGGGTTGTTCTTCTTTTGTATGTTTTGTATAAAATTGATTACGCTACTAATCGCCTTTATTACTAATTTATTAAAATTCAAAGTTAGTTTATTAGGTAGTAATTAATCTGATCTCACTGAATTTATTATTCTAATGTATCTTATATTCTGATTATGATTGTAGTAACACTGATCAATCTAAGACATATTAATCAGTGTTAAAACAATCACATAATCAGATGATAATAAATGATCACTTAGATTCTAAGTGATAATTACATGAAGAAAAAATCAAATAATCTGTTGATTTGGAATTCAATTTTGATTATCATGACAAACATGAAGGAGATAATTTATTGGGTATAAACCTTCACCAACTTGCCGACTCCCACATACGATCGCCGAAAGAAACTCGAACTGAAACGGTTAGTTTTGAAGTTGGATCAGTGTTCCAAATTTACGATATGATCATTTTATAAGATCTCCAAGGTGAGGTCAAATTGATCCTGTTTTAGTGTAAAATTTGAATAGTCTTCAAATTAAAAAATGATACATAATAATAATTAAAAAATATTGCCAAGCTTTAATAATTATAATCATAAAGTCTATAAATTGCTTTTAGTATTTTATTTCAACTCTTTTCAGTTTCCATGAAGGGAGCTAGAAATACATTGTCCCTCCCAAATCAAAATTGCTTTTAATCTAAAATCAACATGAAGCTATAATATCAATTTAATCTAAAACGAAAACCCTTTTAGATTCATATCTTAAATGCTTCAAAACTGAATTGTTGGATCAAAGTTTAAATTTCCCTCTCTCCTTTCAAAAAAATCCCTATTCTATCTGACCCAATCGAAGGAGAAGCTGGGGTATCACGCGAATTACGTAATCGGCTGGAGAGCAGTACGTCACACGAATTTTCGTTCCTATGTGAAGAGCCAACCTTATCTTATTCTATTAACCTTGATGTTGATGTATAATTTGATGATTTTTGTAATTTTTTTTGTGTATTGATTTGTTGATTTGATTTGTAAATTTTGATTATTTTGATTTTGTTCTTTCAGCTGAGCGGTGGCGGTGTAGGAGGAGATGGAGGAGTGGAGTGGGATGAGGGGGTGAGGGGGGGTTCGTGGCTGTGACTCGACTGAGGGAGGACCACCCCGTTCGCTGCGTCGACTTCCACCCCTCAGGAGAGCTGTACGCCGTCGGAGCCAACTCCCGAGCGCTCTCCATCTGCGCTTACCCCAACACATAGGACGTCAGGCAAGAAGTACCGGAGCGCTACTATTTCAACATTCCGCTTAACAGGGGCGTCATTTCAGTTTTTGGTCGTAGAGGGCAAGGATGTGTTTTAAGTGGGGCTGGGGCTCACCCCCAGAAAAAATTAGCCTCTTTTTACAACATTTAAGGTACATCCAAAGAGAAGGTACTCTGTATAACATATATATGTAAAAATTTTAAAAGGGGGTCTGGGGGTTCTCCCCCAGAAATTTTTTTTGAAATTTGCCTCTTAAAGTAATGTTTCAGCTCATTTTGAGACCATTTGGGTTACATCAAAAAATAACAGTTACTCGTAAAGCATAGAATTTTCTAGGTAAAAAAAAGTTATAAATAAACATCAAATTTTCAAAGGGGGGCGGAGATCCTCTAGTAAAAATTTTTGAAAATTCCGGTTTAAACCAGTGTTTACCAAGGGAGAAACATTATATCAAAGGTCTGGAGGTAGTTTTGGGGTTCTCCTCCATTAAATTTTGAAATTTGACCCTCAAAAGTAGTGTTTTAACTCCTTTTTAAAGTTCTAAAGAAAAATTTTAAAAGAATTCCTATTAATCTTTTTTTTTTTCCATTTTTAATACAAGGACCAAAAAAAATATCTGAAAAAATTCGTATTTGTTTTAAAAATATTTCGATTTACTTGGGCTTTTAACCAAAAATCTTCGACACAAAAATAGAAATTTCTTTAAGAAGAATAATAAATCCAGGGAATAATACTTTTTTTGAGATGTGAAGGTTATAGGAATAACGAAGTTCATGATATAGGCATTTAGGGAATATATAGTATAGCGCGTACATTTATTATTTTCCCAAAGAAGTGATTGAGAGTGCGCTTTTAAAAAAAATTCCTTTTATGTATTACCTTATAAATGCACTGTAAATTCTCAATTAATCCAGATGGACAGAAATACCCCTTCCTTAAGTAGCAAATAATGTAATTCGAATAATCAACTTCATGAAAATTTGAAAAAGAAACTGAAAATAATTTCGTGAAAAATATTGAAATAATTGCTACACAACTTTTTGGAACAATTACATATGAATTCTTCCCATATTCTCACTCCAGAATTTCAGTCCTTTTTTTGCGATGAGGGATAACCCTGGATAATCTAATCCGGTTAATCGAGGGTCTAGTGCATTTTTCTAAATATTTTTAAAACGTCGAATCGTATTTAAATAGTACCGATAATAAGCATTTAGTTCATTTGGAAAATTTTCAAAAATTCATGATTAAAGCATAGATCTGATAAACAGTGTTTTCATGTATAATTTACTCCTTTTTTATAACCTTCTTTCACTTAAATAAGAGGGAATGGGGAATGATATAAGAAAATAAGAAGCGAAAGAAAAACAAAGTATTTCTGGAGGAAAAGGTCTTCAACTCACAATTAACCTCTAAAAGGTAATTATTACAGAACAGAAAAATTTCACTTAGAAAAATCAAATTTGTTTCTTAAAATTCATTGATTACAATAAAATACGTAAAACAAATTGGAACTTACCAGAAAGAGTAAATTCTCTTTAACTTTAATTCAATGTCGTATCGTATCTGTCGAAGAAAATTTCAGGCAAAACAGAGCTGTTATGGAGATTCACCGTGCACTATGATATGAACCAATAGCTGATGAAATGAAGAGCTCAAGAAGATGCGTTACGAATCACTCCTTCGGACAGGCTCCCTCCCCCCCCAAAGAACACAAAAATTTCTGGAATTCTCTGGTCAAGAACCCTCACAGAATCTACAGTTTCAAGATGAAATGTTTGTTATTACAGCAACGCTCCCTTTGAGAACAGGAAGTACACACCCAGACCCAGGTGGACACAAACACAACCAAAACTCGTAAATCTTTCAAGGCGCCTCACTGACCAAACTAAAATCCCCCCTACCTGCCCCATCCCCTTTCAACCTATTATTGTGACCCCACTGTTATCTTTAAGACTACTTTCAATGTTTACAGAAAGAATGTCTTTGATTCACATAAAGTAATTAAAGACATTAAATGCAATATCAGCTCTGAAATAAGCGCGAAACTCTCTGGGGATTATTACAAGGTGTTCACGAAAACCCCGGAACAACACCGGGCGGTATCTGCATACTTCAAAAGTAACGAAATCGAAGCCTATGTGATAACCCCCATAGAAGAAAAACCAATCAAAGCAGTGGTAAAAGGCATACCAATGCAGGTAAATGATGAAATAATAACCGAAGATCTAATGGAACAGGGTTTTAATCCAACAAAAATCACCAGAATGCCCCACCCGATATCCAAAAAACCCATGCCCATAAGGCCGGCCGCTAGTTGAAGCGCAGGAAGGGTGCGCGAGGCAGAGCGACTCACGATCACGTGATCATTTGATTATCACTTTACCCTGCCTCACGGAGATATGTTCGCTAGTTGGGTCGCAGGCATTCTGTGGCGCATGCGCCGTGAGCTTTCCGACAATTCGCTATATGCCGCCATATTGTTCCGCGATTCGAATCTATGCGGATTGCTTTTACACTTTTTGTGGTTCATTAGTTCCACAAACACTAGAACAATTACTTATTATCAAAAATAGTCTTCTCTCAATATATTGTGAAGGTAAAGTAATAGAAATCTAGCGTACAATATATAATTATTTGCAAGTGTATGTTTCTGGCGCCACCTGTCGTACATACTTACAAGTAATTAACTGACAATAACTTTCGTATTACATTAATGTCTGATGATTGTTTTTTGATAATTTAGTAACTGTTTTGGTGTTTGTGGAACTATTTAAATTCCCCGTTTGCGATTTTCCGTACCTTTCTCGCTTCTTCTACGTGTTTTGTCATTCTAAATATGGCCCCAAATTCACAGTAAATTAAGGATAAAATCTGCTCATTCTAATTTTTTTTTGTTGAATAAGGCCTATTTAAAATATTAATTATTTTTTATTGTGATTGAAACAGTTTGTGTGACATTTCCCGAGATGAGAAATGATAAAAAAAGCTTAATTTTCTGAGGATTATTATAATAGATAATTGTAAAAAAAAATTCTTACAGCATAGGGCATTAAGGTATCCCATCTTTCTCTACTATCAAATAGATCACTATCACGACTTATAACCTGCAATTCCATTAAACAATTTAAAATTTTCAACCTCATCTCTCTATATATAATGAAGGTGTCCCTGGGTTCCTGTCTGGGTTCCTGCCTGGGTTCCTGGGTTCCTGGGTTTGTCCGGAACAGATTTGGCTCAATTTCTCCAAAACTACCCGTCCGAATCGAACCAAACTTGGTACACATACGTATGGGGACGGGGGAAAGACAATGACATCAATTCTAAATTTCTAAAACCACCCCTTCATCCCCTATAAGGCCTTTTTGTAAAAATCGCCTTACTTCTCCGCTAAAGAAGATCTGTTTAACTCGCATTGTTGCAAATAATACAACAAAAACAATTTTAAACATAAAACAAAGTATTTAAAGATAAAACTTGGCTAAAATTGTTTTAAATGTATTAAAAAGGTTATTAATAATTTAAAAAATTAAAAACGGCCCTTATAAAAAACTTTATAACAGTATTTTCTTATTAAAAACTTCATTTTCCATGAAACTTTAAGTTGAAATAGAAAGTTTTAAGAATTAGACTGGTTTAAGTAAAGATTACATCATGCAGTTTTTTTAGAAAGTTGATGATAGAAACACTAGATCAATTTGTTATTTAACCTTATAATTTGTTTCTTTGGTGTAGTTTAACGGGATTTTTTTTTTCAATTTAAACAGGGGGTATTTACAAATTTTGGGATTTCAAAAGTCTGTAATAATTTTAATGGATTTTTTTACTTAGAATGGATAATTGGGTAACTGTCGTAATTAAATGTGCAACACCGGAACTGGATGGTTAGGTTAGATTTACACAGTTGGAACCGGGAGGGAAAAGGCACAGGGAGCACGGTGATGAAAATGCACCGGGAACACCGAGATGAAAAGGCACCGGGGACACCAAGATGAAAAAGGCACCGGGATATGAAGAAATACTGGGAACACCGGGATATGAAAAAATACTGGGAACACCGGGATATGAAAAACTACCAGGATGATTGGTAATTATGGTTACAGAAAATTAGGCATGTAACTTGAGAAAATTTTAATAAATTGATACACTCCACCCGTGCAAGGCCGGGCATATCAGCTAGTTTAAGATAAAAAGAAGTTATAAAACTAAGATGAAAATATTATATTATAGCTGAATATATAATATTAATATTATTAAGCTATTTTAATAAAAATAAACTCTGAAAGCTAAATAAATTTAACCGTCACCCGAAATATTTGGAGCGTCCCCTCAAAATATGGTGTTTTAGGATCAAATAATGTTAAAAATATGAAAAAGAAGATGCGAGTAGCGCGAAAATATTTTGCAATTAATAACTTTACTTTATCCATTCTGGAGCAAAATATCAAAAAAAAAACAATGGAAATGACAACCACGCCGAAGTAAATCCCACGCCGCTCACTGCAGTCACCCGTTGAAAACTGCCCTTCAATGACTGAGTATGGTGAGCCACGGTTCCTGCTTGAACTGCGCAGGTCACGATGCGCCGTAACTAGCGCTGTCGCATTCAGATACACAGCATGCAGAGTTTCGCCGTGAGTCGCTCTGCCTCACGCACCCTGCCTGCGCCTCAACTAGCGGCCGGCCTAATCATAGTGGAGCTAACCAGAAACTCAGAGAACGGGAAAATATTCGAGATGGAGGAGTGCTGCGGCATTAAAGTGAAAGTGGAGATACTAAAATTCCAAGGGGTTGGACAGTGCTTTAACTGTAACAGGTTTGGCCACACAGCTAAGCAATGCCTTTCCAAAGCCAGGTGCATAAAGTGCGGGAAGTCACATCAAACACAAGAGTGCGAGATAAAAAGAGTGGAAAATCCCACATGTATAAACTGCGCCAAAACGGACATACTGCGGCCTGGAGGCAATGCCCAGAATTCCCCAAACACAGAGACTATCGAAAGAGAACGTTCAACCAATCAGCCCCCTCGCAAAACCCCCGCCCCTTTTCATATGCGCAAGCAGCGCAGGGAAACGGAAACTCAGGAGAAGACTTTCCCCCCTTGCAAGGTAACAGCACCATCCCACCCAACAACAATGCAACCCCCTCCCAGGGATCGGAACTAAGTGAAATAGTTGAATTATTCAGAGGAATAAAACAATTAATGAGCTTCTTCGGGGGGCCAGAGAACATATGTAAAATGATAAAAAACTACTGCGAGAATGCCGACACAATGAATGCGGTAATTAATCCTAACACCAATCATGTCAGCACACCAGAATAGAATAAAAAACAACCTAAGAATATGCACCTGGAACGCGAATGGCATAATCACAAGAACAGACGAACTGAGAGAATTTGCCATACGGCACAATCCTGATATCATATGCCTGCAGGAGACAAAGGCAGAGGAAAAAAACATAATCAGAGTCCCATATTATACAACCTATAGAACTGATTGCCCAGGGGTAGCAGGTGGCAAAGCATTCAGAGGAACGGCATTACTGATAAAAAACAACATCCCACACTACAGAATAGAAACGCCGGGAGGAGTAGACACACAAACAACCGGGGTAAACATTTCAACCAAAGACATGGGAGATATCACAATAATAACAATATATTCAGCCCCCGACCGGACTAAGGACTTATTACACCGTCTGGAGGAGTCAGTAAAATTGAATGACAGAATAGTAATTTGCGGTGACTTCAACTCTCACCACACAGACTGGGGATGTAAGAGAATCAATGGGTCAGGGAGAAAGCTAGCGGAGTTCATAGAGGACAATGGCTTCATAATAGCAGCCCCAGATCGACCTACGCGAGTGACCGTTCACACAGAATCAACTATTGATTTCGGGATACACAAAAATGTGCATTCGGATTGTCAGGTCACCAGTTTAGCAGAGCTCTCCTCTGACCATAACCCCGTACTATTAGATTTCTATAGCATCTCACCCAAGCTGAAAAACTCGCAAATCAGAAGCAGCACAAACTGGGAAAAATTTAAAGAGTCGCTGAACGGTGAAATCATAGGCCTAGTGCCAAAAATGAAACCATCCAAACCAGCTGAATTAGACGAGTTAGTCAGTAATTTCACGCAGGCGGTAAACGCAGCACTAAAAAAGTCAGAAAACCCCCCGAAGAAAACAGAAGCACCCTACACTAGGAACTGTATAAGATCACTAGTCAAATGGAAAAATGACCTACGCAAGCAGTTCCAAAATAACAGAGACCCCCAAACAAAAAAGCTGTACAACAAAGTAACGAAAATGGTAAAAAAAGAATTAAAGGCTGACAGCCAAAGGAGCTGGGAAAACCTACTCGAATCATTAAATCCTGAGGATAAATCCATATGGAGGATTCCAAAGGCACTAAGAAGGAAAAATGAACCAAAAATGGCAAACTTAAAAACGCCGCTAGGGGTAGCATACACAGAAAAACAAAAAGCAGAGGCAATTGCCTCATCCCTAGTAAAACAATTCACCCCAAACCAAACAAAAGATACAGCCACAGAAGCTATGGTGTATGAAACAATAAGGCAATACACAATAACGAAACCACACTCGGTTCCCCCGCAAATCATTCCTTCAGAGCTGATAACAGAAATAAAACATCTAAAGGACCACAAAGCACCCGGGTGGCATGGGATTCCTAACAAAGCCATAAAAAATTTCTCCCCTCTGGCAATTTGTATACTGACAGCGATTGTAAACGCTACCCTCTGGCTGGCACATTTTCCCACACCCTGGAAAGAGGCAAAAGTGATAGCGCTTCCCAAACCAGGGAAAGATCTGAGCCAACCAGTAAATTACAGGCCTATATCCCTTTTGCCAACACTGAGTAAATTAACAGAGGGCATAATCTTAAAATTCGTGAACGAACACTTAGAGAAAAACGAAATCCTAATTCCCCAGCAGCATGGCTTCAGGCACAAACACTCAACATCCCACCAACTCCTGCGATTATTTGAAATGGTGAAAGGCGAAGTGAACAAGAAAACCCGCACGGTTGGGGCAATTTTCTTTGACATTGAGAAGGCCTTTGATAAGGTATGGCTTCCAGGAATGATCTACAAACTAATAAAAAATGAATTCCCCAGCTACCTAGTCAGGCTCATAACCACTTATCTGCAGAATAGATCATTCAGGGTCAGTATCGGCGAGGAAGTATCTGAAACAAAGGAAATACAATCAGGAGTACCACAGGGATCTAAATTGGGCCCCTGTCTCTTCCTGGTGTACATAAACGACATCCCCACTGCTCCGAATACAACCCTGGCTTTATTTGCCGATGATACAGCAGTCTTGTGTAAGCACTTCAATCCTCGATGCGTAGTCAGTAGGCTCCAAAAGCACATTCATCTAATCGAAAAATGGTTAAATGCATGGAAAATAAACCTCAACGTAGGAAAATCGGTTGCCATTAAATTCAATAACTACAAAAAGAAAGTTGATGAACTAAAGGTCTATGGAAAAAAACTGGAATGGGCAAAGGAAGTAAAATACTTGGGTCTAACTCTTGACCAACGACTAGATATGTCTAAACACATAAAAATTCTCATAACCAAACTGCGAAAGCGCAAAGGGCTGCTATACCCCCTGATAAACGGAAATTCTAAGCTGAGCCTGAGAAACAAAAAACTCATATATCAGACATACTTGAGACCATTACTGACTTATGCAATACCTGTATGGGGGGCTATCTGTAAAACAGCATTCAATAAGCTAGAGTCGGAACAGTCAAAAATACTGAGGAATATGACCAGGTCACCCTATTACATAAGGAACTCACAGATAAGAGAGGCCCTAAAAATTCCATCCCTAAAAGAATTCACGTCCTCACTGGCTCAAAAATTCTACACTCCCTTAGAAACACACGAAAACCCCACCATAAAAGAGTTAGCTATATACAATGAAAATTTACCTCAGAACAAATACAGGCCAAAAGCCACCATGATTATTGGTAACGAAAATACTTAGAACAAAGAAAAAGCAACACGATGCAACAAAGCTTCAATTAACATACGCTCTTGGGAACGCGAGTGCTCAGAATATAGCCAACTAGGCATGTAATATATGTAAATGTAGTATGTATGTATATGTAAATGTATGTGCATAGCACGGAAAGACCGATTGAACGGCTCTGCCGGCTTTCTTCCCTGCACTGCCGAGGGGTGTCACGTGGGGCTGAGTCTCCACGAGAAGCTAAAAGAACCTACCCAGGAAGCTAATCCATGTGTAAAAATAACTAGTTTGCGGTATGCGGCCCCTACGGGGCCAGGTGACCGAAATTTTTAGGAATCGTTGTTGAAATTTCAAAGTTCGCGTGCCCTTCACATCAAACACACAGGGAAAATTTGGTAAAGTAAATTCACCTTCCCATATTAGGGTATTTTATGCGAGCGCGCTTAAGTTAGAGTTAGCGCTTCAGATTGTTTTTTTTTTATGACTAGGGGGCCTGCCCCCTGCTCGCTATCGCTCACCAACCCCCGGAACTACTTCGCAGTTCTTTTTAGATCGCTTCGCGATCTCAGCGAGCAAAGCTCGCTTGTTCCATCTTACCAATCACCCCGCTGGTCGGCTTAATTAATGCTCCTTTACAACCGAAACTACTTATCACTCTTATTTAATCCAAATCATCCCGAAAAAAACTATTGCTGAAATATTACTTTCCTAACTTAAATTGAAAATAAAAGAAATCCCACATAGTGAGCTATCGCTCACCAACCCTCTGAACTGCTTCGCAGTTCTTCTCAGATCGCTTCGCGATCTTAGCGAGCAGAGCTCGCTTGTTCATCTCAACAATCCAGCAGAAGCCTTTTCTCCGAATAATTAAATTGAAATGTTAAAAAAATATTCAGCAAGTCTACTAATAACCATCAACCACTTTGTAGAAAAAAGCATTGTTGAAAATAAAAGAAATCAGACTCATCAATAAAACACGCATAAAACTCGTCTGTTTCTCTAGTGAACGGCGAGAAAGAGAAGAAAAAATTGAAACTTTGAATCTTAATAATTCTAAAACTAATTAGAATTTTTGAAAAAACAAAAAGCCAATATTTTTATAAAAATTATTTCTATGTGTCTTTAAAATATCATAGTTCTACTGTGATTAGTTTTGCTTTTATAACGAAAAAACAGAAAAATCTTCAAAATTTTCGAAACTTTAAAACTTAATTACTCCAAAACTAATTCGAAATTCGAAAAAAGGGCGACGTGGTGCAAAACTGCACATCTAAGAGTATGTGTCTGCAAAAAATCATATTTCTGCTGCTAATAGATTTTGCTGGGGGCGAACTCGCAGCAGAAAAAAATAATTTTCGACTTTGACATTAAATAACTCTAGAACTAATTATCTCATCTATTAGCTTTTAGAACGAAAACGATCCTCATACACTTGAATTGAAATGTTTAAAATTTCACAAATTTCCGTGGAATAGTTTTTGCGTAGTGAGAGTTCAAAGTGTTCAAAAATAAAATTTTCAAAAGCAGCGGCAGCGGCAGCGGCGGCGGCGGCGGCGGCCGCGGCGGCGGTCACTGTTACTTTTTTTTAATATAGAGAGAAAACAAATACATTTTTCTACCTTTATTTTCAGTTTGGACCTTGAAATTGTATTCTACGACCTTTAAATATTTAGAATTGTCACAAAAAAAACTAAAAATGTCATATTTCACCAATAAAGACCGTAACTTGAAATTTAAAAAAAAAATTACAATTTTAAATCCTAAGGAAAATTGTGATGGAATCACGATTGAAAATTCTTTAAATAGGTCCTTAGAATCATTGTACTAAGTTTCAAAGCATGATCTATATTTTCAGGGGTACAATTAGTACAGCTAAATTTAACCAAAATAATTTTTTTTAATTTTTAACTTAAGAAACGTTGTTTCAAACAAAAACTATAGAAAGGTTTTTTAAAATATGATGAGGTTCACAAAATCTAGTATCATTTCTATGTATTAATGAGTAGGGTTGTTGTTTTAAAAAGGGAATGCACCTTGGAAATTTTTCATCATATTATTTCTCTAATGTTTATTCTATACCACTGTTAAAGGCATTCATTTTGCCTAATTACAGAAAAAATGTGGTCCTGTACCTAAAGCCTAACCTTTATAATTTAAATTTACAAGGCAACAAAAAGTGTGAAAACAGTTGAATAAATTGGATTCTCCTCGCCAAATATGAGTTAAAACTTTACCATCAGCCACCCCGACAAAACAGTTTACAACCCTAAAGTGAGCTTCACGCCATGCCCCGCGGAGGGGGTGATAGAGTGGTGTCGTTTGCGGTTTTCCTATTGTCCGATAACCAGAAACTGCCGATTTTTTGAAGAGATACCATGCTGGTTTTCTGGCTGACCGCGCCCTTAAGAGACAAGCCACACCAGCCGCCACCAGTGGCAGGAGCAATAAAAAGCGATAAAGATGGTTATGGTGGGCCATAGACTTTCTAGATGTAATAAAACTTGGATGTAATAAAACAATTATCTCCAGGAAGAAACCTGAGTTTATGGCGCCGGTGTCTTCATGTGGTGAATTTTCGACAGCTCTCAGGGGCGAGTGCGAGGGGAGATACAAAGAGATTGAGGGAGATAGGGGAGATAAACTGCTGGTGGTCCGGCCGCAAATTGTTTTATTACATCCAAGCACTGGATGTAATAAAACTTTACGGTGGCCCTATCTCACTTCTATTAGATACCCTGTCTTAGATAACCATCTTTATGGCTTTTTATTGCTCCTGCCACTGGTGGCGGCTGGTGTGGCTTGTCTCTTACTCTCTTACTCTTACTCCCTTACTGTTACTCTCTTCCCCCTTACTCTTACTCCCTTACACTCTTACTCTTCCCCCCTTAGTCTTACTCCCTTATTCTTACTCTCTTACTCTTACTCCCTTATTCTTACTCTCTTACTCTTACTCCCTTACTCTCTTTCTCTTCCCCCCTTACTCTTACTCCCTTACTCTTACTCTCTTCCCCCCCTTACTCTTTTACTCCCTTACTCTTTCCCTCTTAGTCTTACCCCCTTACTGTTACTTCCTTACGCTTACTCTCTTACTCTTACTCTCTTACTCCCTTACTCTTACAACTTACTCCCTTACTCTTACAAGGGATCCTACTTTGGGGAGAAAATGTCTCAAAATGATCTAAGGTCCGCATTCAGAAATTTTAACACGAAGATGAAACGATACGATAACGATCAACAATAATGATCACCTCCAGAGAAGTCGTTTCTCACTCGGCCAGCTCATCGGAAAGTTAGTTTAAAATCGATTAACTCTAAATAAAAAAGTTGAAAAAGTTTTAAGCCAATCAGAGTTGACAATGTGCGTTTTGTTGCAGGGGACCTGACGCAGGTGCCCGCGTGCGTGCTGGCACCCCGAGCACTTCGCCTTCGCATCCGCAGACAAGACCGCCGTCGTCTGGGCACTCCCCACCCACTAGTTCAACACTTCTTCACTTCAATAATACAGCAGAGAAAAGAGGTTTATGCTCGACAGCAACGTTTCCTGACCCTATGACGTCACTAACAAACAAAGTAGTTCCCATCGCGGTGTCTGAATTTTGAGGGAAATGAAGAATTTCAATTTAGGAATATGATTATTTTGTGAAACCCATGTATACATAGTGCTTTTCAATCGCGATTTGCGTACCGAAACTCCTCCTTGCAACCCAACAGGCTTCGTGTTTACCGATTTCTCCTTCCGCATTTGTGACGTACTAGGTTCAAGAAAAGTTGCTGTCGAGTATAGACAGCAACGTTTCTTGAACCCAGTACGTCACTACGTGGAAGGAGAAACTGCGTAAGCAGAAAGCCTGTTGGGTTGCTAGGAGGCGGTACGCAAATCGTGATGGAAAAGCACTATATATACACATAGGGTAAACAAAATAATCACATTATTAAATTGACGTTCACTCAAAATTGAAGCACCGCGATGGGAACTACTTTGTTTGTTGGTGACGTCGTAAGGTCAACTTAAGTTGCTGTCTAGTATAGACAGCAACTGAAGTTGACCCTATGACTATGACGCGGAATTTTGAGTGAACGTCAATTTAAAAATATGATAAGTTCGTTAAACCCATGTATATAGCGTCTTTTTTTATCACGTACCGAATCACAACCCAACAGGCTTTCTGTTTACCCGTTTTCTCCTTCCGCGTAGTGACGTACTCGGTTCAAGAAACGTTGCTGTCGAGTATAGTTAAAATCATGTTTGTATTCATATTACTTCAAAGAATAAGGAAGTCTCTCAAATCTGTCTTTTCAATAATTGGATTTTTAATGTAATTTTAACGCCTGATGCTGTCCTCTTTCATCACACATGTCACCTCTCTTCTTGTAACCAAGACTACTTACCCTGTGTACATAATAAAAGTGATCTTCTTTTCAGAATATAGATTCTTCAATAATTCAATACACATTTCTGAAGCAATAATTAGGAATATTGTTTTAAAAACTTTATTTTTAGTTTTTGAGCGAGACCGAAAATTTGCTGAATGTGTGTTCAAGGGGGGTTGAGGGGTGTTTGAAAATTTCCACTCTTTTTAATTGAACTCTAGAAAAATTTAGGAATTTTTACCCTTAAAAGTAGTGTTCTCATTTTGAGACTTTTTAGGATACATTTAAAAGGACCACTCCATGTGAGTCAAACAATTTTCAATGAAAAACAGTGTATTAAAATTTCAAGGGGTTTGGAAATTTTCCCAGAAATTTTTTGGAATTTTTACCCTGAAAAGTTTAATCTTACAGGAAAAAACAGAATAAAAATGTCTGTCATAATTTCGGGAGGGGTTTGAACCCTTAAAAAAACCCTCACCTTGGATACGGCCCTCTCGGTCTGGGACACAAAAATCTCCAGACTTTCACTAAAAGTTTTTATGCTTTACTGTAACCCAGTTTCTTCTGCTTAAAATGATGTTTCTATCCTAAATAGAACCAGATACAATCCTTTCTTACATTCGAAAATGTTGTTTAATGTTAATGCATTTTTAACTGTTTTTCAACTTTAAATTGATATGTTAAGAACCGTTCAAGATAAAGAATTGAAATATTCGAAAAACATACTTTTTAAACATTTACTTAAATCTAGATTCAGAAAATTTGAAAATTTATTTCTTAAATTTCAGGTATTTATAAAAATATATTCACAACTATTTTAGCCCAAATGTAGAATTTAAAAATGTAAATTGTATTTGTTTAAAAAAAAAGGCACTACCCTTCAGTATTTACCACATAGTGTGTCGATATTTAATACTTAAAAATTGATTAATTCTGCAATAATATTTTTATATGATAAAATTTTAAAATTCATAGGAACACAATAATTTCACTCAAAAGCGGAGTAATTTTTGATGCTGCCATCTAGTGGGTGGCTGGCTGGGAAACTAATACTGCTAAACCCAATTATTTACGTTTCAGATTTAGTATTAAGGTTTATGAAAACACAGGTTTTTTTCGACTTTCAACGACTAGATATTATTCCAAAATTTGAAATTAGTCAATTATTTACTGGTTAATTTTGATCATTCAATATTTAATATTAATTAATTTTTTTATTCATTGTAGAAAATGCGATATTTTAGTGGCCTAATAACCAACCAATAGTGGCGCTATACTTTTTAAATATTGTATTTAAATTTTATCAACTGTGTTAATTTTATGGGGCCGTTCAAATATTACGTAAGCATGTTTTTGGTAATTTTTGACACCCCTTGTCAGCAAGCAACCCCCCTCTTCATAATTACATAAGAAAACTACCCGACCACCTTTTTTTTTGTGAAATTTATTTTTTGGTTGAATTTTGAAATTATTTAGGTATACAAGAAACAAGAGATTTTCGAAAATGCATCTACCGTAAGCACCACTCATAGCCCCTCCTTCCTTGTCATGAAATGTGATCAAAGAGTAAACCCCACAAGTTGGGCCGTCCATAAATGATGTCACACTTTTTTTTTGCTCATTTTTGACCCCCCCCTATGTCACAAACTGTCACACTTCCCCATACCCCCTCCCCCCTATGTCACATGTCACGCTTTCAATCAATCAATATGTCTAATACATAGAGTTGTAAAATTCTCGGTAATAATTTTTTGTAGAATATTCTCTCTCCTAGAAGCAACTAAAATTATTTTTCTTTTGGATTAAAAATCTTAGGGAAAAAAATTCTATTTTTGTTATTTTTGGTTGATTTTCAGTTTTGGGGAGGATGTGATGTCACAACTTTGAAACCCTCCCCCTTGTCACAAATTGATTAACCCCCTCTGAGCGTGACGTCATTTATGGACGGTCCATTTCCGAAAAAATATAGCGCACACTTTTATTACTTAACTTTCTTGCGTAAAAAAAAAACAACCAGCACATCCTAAATCTAATTAGCTCCGTTTTAAAGAGCTAACGCAAAACATCTGCTTTCCTTCATAAAGAGTAAACAGCCAAATTAGGATCACCATTTCCATGGAAACACTCTCTGTGAAAACAAGCATCCAATAGAAGCATTCGCGCATGACGTCACTTGGACGAATAACAACGTTGCTAAGGCCGTTGTTAGGTCCGAGTCATGTGATTGAAAATGCCCTATTAGCGCATTAAAATGTTTTCAGAAGATTTTAAGTCATTCTGAATACATTAAGATTAAAAAAAAAACGACTGCAATTGTCCATTCTATTACACTTAAATTCCTTGCGTAAAATAAAAACATCCAACAATAAATACATCCTGCATCTAATTCAAACCGCGATCCACTAACTCCTTTTTTCACAGCTGCCGCAGAAGTTACCGAAAAATATTCCTCTATTACTTAAATTTCTCGCGTAAAAAACAACCAACTCATCCTGAATCAATCTAATTAGCTCCGTTTCTAACAGCTGCCGTAAAACATCTGCTATCCTTCACAATGAATAAACCGCAGAGAACAGTTCAATTAAAAAGATCCCCTCTTACAATAACCCTACCGTAAAAGCTGCAGAAAGCGCTACATCTGCTCCCATTGTTTGCCAGCGCGGCCGTTTCCCGCCAGAACTGGCGAAAATCGCCTTTCCGGCGCCTCGCGTTTTCCCCTCTCGCCTAGCACATCCACACGCTTTGATGAAATCAGCAGCGGGAGGTCTCGCCAAGACGAAACCGCCAAGCTTTTTTTCGCGACATCGCTCACTAAAACGTCGATTTCTCACCTAAATATCGGTTTAAATTAATCGGGAATGGTCCCAAAAGATTCAGAAGGGTTTTTTCTACATAGTGTGATGTTTTTTTCTCGGAAATTTTTGCGATAACGGGTCGAAAATTGGCTCTAAAGTCGTTCCTTCCGAAATCCAGGTCCTTCCAGATCGAAGGCTTCTCCATCAAATCTGAGCCCTCCGATTCGCCGAGCGCAGTTGTCAGTCACTGAGAACACGCCCATAAAAAAAGGCGGAGTCTAAACTTTGCCGATGTTGATTAGTGGAGAGTTCGACGAATGGCGTTCTCGGGCGAATGAAGCGTAGGAGGTTGTGCTTGCATATAATTAAAAGCAATTTAAATTTTTATAATTATTAATAATTTCTGTTGTTGTTAATGGTGATTGTGAGACAGAGAGAGCGAGAGAGAACGAGTGAGAGAGAACGATAGAGAGAGAGTGAAAGAGAACGAGAGACAGAGAACATGAGAGATAGAGAGCGAAAGAGAGAGAACGAGAGAGAGCGAAAGAGAGAGAGAAAGTGAAATAGAGAGAACAAGGGAGAGAGAACGAAAGGGAGAACAAAAGAGAGAGAGAACGAGAGAGAGAGAATGAAAAAGAGAGAAAAACAGAGAGAGTAAGAGAGAGAGAACAAGGGAGAGAGAACGAAAGGGAGAGAAATAAAGAGAGAGATAGAGAGAGCGAGAAAGAGAGAGAGTGAAAGAGAGTAAGAGAAAGTGAAATAGAGAGAACGAGAGAGAGAGAACGAAAGGGAGGGAATGAGAGAGAACGAGAAAGAGAGAAAAAGAGAGAGATCGAGAGAAAACGAAAGGGAGAGAAATAAAGAGAGAGATGGAGAGAGCGAGAAAGAGAGTAAGGGAAAGTGAAATAGAGAGAACAAGGGAGAGAGAACGAAAGGGAGAACAAAAGAGAGAGAGAGAACGACAGAGATAGAGAATGAAAAAGAGAGAAAAAGAGAGATCAAAAGGGAGAGAACGAGAGAGAGAATAAGAAAGAGATAACAAGAGAGAGAACGAGAGAAAACGAAAGGGAGAGAAATAAAGAGAGAGATAGAGAGAGCGAGAAAGAGAGAGAGTGAAAGAGAGTAAGAGAAATTGAAATAGAGAGAACGAGAGAGAGAGAACGAAAGGGAGGGAATGAGAGAGAATGAGGACGAGAGAAAAAGAGAGAGAACGAGAGAGAGAATAAGAAAGAGGAACAAGAGAGATAAAGAGAAAGAACAAGGGAGAGAGAACGAAAGGGAGAGAAATAAAGAGAGAGATAGAGAAAGCGAGAAAGAGAGAAAGTGAAAGAGAGTAAGAGAAAGTGAAATAGAGAGAACGAGAGAGAGAGAGAACGAAAGGGAGGGAATGAGAGAGAGAATAAGAAAGAGATAATAAGAGAGAGAACGAGAGAAAACGAAAGGGAGAGAAATAAAGAGAGAGAGATAGAGCGAGAAAGAGAGAGAGTGAAAGAGAGTAAGAGAAAGTGAAATAGAGAGAACGAGAGAGAGAGAACGAAAGGGAGGGAATGAGAGAGAATGAGAAAGAGAGAAAAAGAGAGAACAAAAGGGAGAGAACGAGAGAGAGAATAAGAAAGAGATAACAAGAGAGAGAACGAAAGGGACAGAAATAAAGAGAGAGATAGAGAGAGAGTGAAAGAGAGTAAGAGAAAGTGTAATAGAGAGAACGAGAGAGAGAGAGAGAACGAAAGGGAGGGAATGAGAGAGAACGAGAAAGAGAGAAAAAGAGAGAACAAAAGGGAGAGAACGAGAGAGAGATAACAAGAGACAGAACGAGAGAAAACGAAAGGGAGAGAAATAAAGAGAGAGATAGAGAGAGCGAGAAAGAGAGTAAGGGAAAGTGAAATAGAGAGAACGAGAGAGAGAACGAAAGAGAGAGAGAGAATGAGAAACAGAGAAAAAGAGAGAGAACGAGAGAGAGAATAAGAAAGAGATAACAAGAGAAAGAACGAGAGAAAACGAAATAGGGAGAGAAATAAAGAGAGAGATAGAGAGAGAGTGAAAGAGAGTAAGGGAAAGTGAAATAGAGAGAACGAGAGAGAGAATAAGAAAGAGATAACAAGAGAGAGAACGAGAGAAAACGAAATAGGGAGAGAAATAAAGAGAGAGAGAGAGAGAATGAGAAACAGAGAAAAAGAGAGAGAACGAGAGAGAGAATAAGAAAGAGAGAACAAGAGAGAGAACGAGAGAAAACGAAATAGGGAGAGAAATAAAGAGAGAGATAGAGAGAGAGTGAAAGAGAGTAAGGGAAAGTGAAATAGAGAGAACGAGAGAGAGAGAACGAAAGAGAGAGAGAGAATGAGGACGAGAGAAAAAGAGAGAGAACGAGAGAGAGAATAAGAAAGAGGAACAAGAGAGATAAAGAGAAAGAACAAGGGAGAGAGAACGAAAGGGAGAGAAATAAAGATGATAAAGATAAAGAGATAAAGAAAGAGAGAGAGATAGAGAGAGCGAGAGAGAGAGAGAAAGGAGGAGAGAGCGAGAGAGAACAAAAGAGAGAGAGAGAAAGTGAAATAGAGAGAACAAGGGAGAGAGAACGAAAGGGAGAGAAAGAGAGAGAATGAGAAAGAGAGAAAAAGAGAGAACAAAAGGGAGAAAACGAGAGAGAGAACCAGAGAGAGAGAAATAAAGAGAGAGATAGAGAGAGCGAGAAAGAGAGAGTGAAAGAGAGTAAGAGAAAGTGAAATAGAGAGAACGAGAGAGACAGAGAACGAAAGGGAGAGAAAGAGAGAGTATGAGAAAGAGAGAACAAAAGGGAGAGAACGAGAGAGAATAAGAAAGAGAGAACAAGAGAGAGATAAAGAAGGAGAATGAGAGAGATAAAGAGAGAGAACAAGGGAGAGAGAACGAAAGGGA
This sequence comes from Tetragnatha montana, assembly GCA_963680715.1. NCBI lineage: Eukaryota > Metazoa > Arthropoda > Arachnida > Araneae > Tetragnathidae > Tetragnatha > Tetragnatha montana. The sequence continues at coordinate 54,483,974 of OY796685.1, forward strand.
GAGAAATAAAGAGAGAGATCGAGAGGGCGAGAAAGAGAGAGTGAAAGAGAGTAAGAGAAAGTACTATAGAGAGAAAGAGAGAGAGAGAGAATGAAAGGGAGAGAAATAAAGAGAGAGAGATAGAGAGAGCGAGAAAGAGAGAGTGAAAGAGAGTAAGAGAAAGTGAAATAGAGAGAACGAGAGAGAGAGAACGAAAGGGAGAGAAAGAGAGAGAATGAGAAAGAGAGAACAAAAGGGAGAGAACCAGAGAGAGAGAATAAGAAAGAGAGAACAAGACAGAGAACAAGGGAGAGAGAACGAAAAAGAGAGAAATAAAGAAGACAAAGAAAAAAGATAAAGAAAGAGAGAGAGAGATAGAGAGAGAAAGAGAGAAAAAGATAGAACAAAAGGGAGAGAACGAGAGAGAGAGCAAGGGAGAGAGAACGAAAGGGAGCGAAATAAAGAAGATAAAGAAAAAAAGATAAAGATAAAGAGATAAAGAAATAAGAGAGATAGAGAGAGCGAGAAAGAGAGAGATAGAGAGAGCGAGAAAGGAGGAGAGAGCGAGAGAGAACGAAAGAGAGAGAGAAAGTGAAATAGAGAGAACAAGGGAGCGATAACAAAAGAGAGAGAGCGAGAGAGAACGAAAGGGAGAGAACAAGAGAGAGAGAATGAGAGAGAGAAAAAGAGAGAGATAGAGAGAGCGAGAAAGAGAGAGAGTGAAAGAGAGAAAGAGAAAGTGAAATAGAGAGAACGAAAGGGAGAGAAAGAGAGAGAATGAGAAAGAGAGAACAAAAGGGAGAGAACCAGAGAGAGAGAATAAGAAAGAGAGAACAAGGGAGATAAAGAGAGAGAACGAAAGGGAGAGAGAACGAAAAGGAGAGAAATAAAGAAGATAAAGAAAAAAGATAAAGATAAAGAGATAAAGAAATAAGAGAGATAGAGAGAGCGAGAGAGAGGGAATGAGAGAGAGAAAGGAGGAGAGAGCGAGAGAGAACGAAAGAGAGAGAGAAAGTGAAATAGAGAGGACAAGGGAACGAAAGGGAGAGAGAACGAAAGGGAAAACAAAAGAGAGAGAGCGAGAGAGAACGAAAGGGAGAGAAATAAAGAGAGAGAGAGCGAGAGAGAACGAAAGGGAGAGAAATAAAGAGAGAGATAGAGAGAGAGTGAAAGAGAGAAAGAGAAAGTGAAATAGAGAGATCAAAAGGGAGAGAACGAGAGAGAGAGAGAGAGAATAAGAAAGAGAGAACAAGAAAGAGAGAACGAAAGGGTGTTAGGTGGCGCTGCTACTCGTGTTGAAACAAAGTCACCCCTTCTGTTAGGTTTCTAATTTGAAAACTGTTGGACGATTGTGATTGTAACAAAACGTTTTCCAAACGCATTTATTTACTTAAAAATGAATACAAACCACATACATTTACATATTTTCATTTACATAGTGTTCATTATACTGATTTTTAAATGCTTCTAAAAAAGTCATACACAAAACTTTAATTCAAAGACTTATCCAAGGTGTATATACTTCAAAATCTCTCTAATTTATTCAAAATATTTGATGAATGAATGCTTTACAACAGAGGTTCTCAAACCGACAAGATTTTGATACATTTGATAAGTATATACATTTTTTAATTTTTATGGTCATTTTGTTGGCTTCTAAAATTCTTCAAATTATAGGCTTACTATATTTTCTCGGGTCCAACCCAGGACATATTTTTGAAATTACTTAATAAGTACCATATTGATTCATCAAAGATTAAAAACTAAGTGAAAAACATTCAAACTAAAAACATTGAAAAGAAATATTAAAGTTTATTTTTTATATGACAACTTTTTTCAAAAATTGTTTGTTTGACTTACTTTTATTTGAATTTTGTGATGAAATTAAGTCATAAAAGTAAAACAACGCAATTTCAAACATCTTGGCCAGAATTTTTTAATAAAAATGTCTTGCAAATCTTAAATGTATGAAACCCCGGACATTTTTGCGACCTAGGACATTTCCCCAAACAGCTCTAAAAACCGCGGACTGTCCTGGGTAACCCCGGACATATGGTAAGCCTATCAAATTACCATATAGAAAATGGAACGAAAAGGACTGTAAGAAAAAAAATCTTACTCAGTATCGAACGCATGCAAAGGACAATTAAAGTAAAATGCATATGTGTGTCACATGTGCTGATAATGCAAAATTTGTCAGCTATTTAATTAAGATTTGAAAAAAAAAATTCAGTGTTATAAAGCACAGGACCCCCCACTGGTGGGGTGCAATACAAATTTTTAGAATTTTCTTAGGAAATGATATAACTGCAATTTATCCCATATTACTAAAAAAACAATTAGAAACCCTGATTTAAAGAGTCAAATTAATTACAAATATCTCTGGGGGAGGACCCCCAGACCCACCCTTTTTATTAAGGAGCTCATTGTTGCTCCCACAATAAAACAATTTGTTACGCTTAGATTCAAATCCTTCAATTTAATTTTCTAAAAAGTTAATTTAACCTCTATAATGCATGCATGTAATTTACTATTGCATAGCTGCCAACTCTTCCATTTTAGCCGGAAGATTTCCATTTTTTTAGAGAATCTTCCGTTTTTCTATCAATTTCTTCCGTTTTTTGCTCAGTTGAAAGATTTTTCTCTCGTTAGTTATTAATCTACGGCAGGTGTCTCCAAACTACGGCCCTCTCATCTGGCCCGCGGATACCTTTCTATCTACGAAAAAAACTACGTATATGTGGTGTACTCAAATAAAAGATCCCCAAAATTGGGACTAAGGGTAACAGAATGAGTAAAACCCCTGTTTTTTTATTCTGGGGAAAGACCCCCAGGCCCCCCTTTTTGTACTCAATTAATCACAATAATTTTCATATTAAGTTCAACAAAATGAGAATCCTACCAAAAAAAATCTATTAAAAAGGTACATTAAACTTATTAAAAGGGCTTAGAAATCATTTTAGGTCTCTTCCCCGGTGCAAAAATCTAGCTTTGGGCCTGATAATTACTTAAGTTTCTTAGGGGATATTTGGGTAGGCTTACCATATTTTCTTGAGCTCAACCAAGGACACTTTGTCGACCTATCGGTCCATCAAAGATTAAAAACTAAATAAACACCCAAACTAAAAAAAAAAGTTAAACATTTAAACTGAAATAAGATTATTTAATCATTTGTACTTTTCACTTGACATCACTTTTTTCAAAAATTCTTTGTTAGATTTAATTAAATCATTAAATTCACAACAATTAAGTTCAGAGTTAATTTTCACATTTAAAAGGTGTTTGACAGTACAAATAGAGAGTCTGCCCCCTTTCAGCAGTCTAAATATGAGTAAAGTGAAGCCGTATAGAAGTGGGTAAAAAAATGCAGTTCGAAAATTTTTATCAAAATTTTCACAAAACATTTTGTTCAGTCTTAAAATTACGAAAACCCAGGACATTTTAGGAACCAGGACATTTCCCAGGACAGCCTCCGAAACCCAGGACGTATGGTAAGCCTATATTTGGGCCCCTCCCGAAATAAATTTGAAAATATGTATTACTTTCATATTATTCTTTTTATAGTTTAGCATAAAAATTTTGTGGAACTTTAACCTAACATGTGTTCAAGCTCGAATACTCGAGTATGTAGTTGGCCCCCAAACTACTGTTTGATAGTTAATGCAGTTTGGAGACCACTGGATCTACTTCTGGTTTTGAATTCGCTCATCGCAAAAAGCCAACTTTACCATTTATCGCTTCTTTTCAAAAGAAAAACGACGGCCAAGGCACTGTACGCCAACAAAGCAAGCTTGGCGAAAAATCTGTTGTTTACTCTCGTGCAATGGATGAATTTGCAGAGTTCTTCAATGCATTGAGATTGAGAGCCTGCTGATGCTTGGCGATCCGATGTGGAATCTTTTTTCGTAGCTTAAAATCGAGTCTTTTCAGCTCTGTTTATTAGGGTTACAATTGGCCTTGAAATCAGCGGAGTTGGCAATGTTTAATCTTTTTCAGCAATGGATTTCTGGTAACCGTAGCCTCCCGAGGTTGCTTTTTATGGGAAAAACATTTCCAACTTGGAGCATCACCAACTTGTGACTTTTTTTTATCATGGATTTAATATTTGTCGTTTTGGTATTTCGCCTCTGCGTAGGAAGAAAAAAGTAACGCCAAATTTGGCTCGCTTCAGTAAAACTGATACGCCAAATAATAAAATGTCAGGGATGTTGCTCCCATTATGGCCTTAGGTTTACTACAAACATTCAAAAGAAAACACACCATCTGAGTGAAGGAAGGAGAAAATATCTCTAGGAATACAAATCAATGCCTTGTGTTCCGAACATTTGCGGTTACATATTTTTCTTTCTGGCACTACTGAAATACAGCTGTTGCACTGTCTGTACAAATGTTATCTCTATGCTCTGATCTTTCCGTGCGGGTTCGAAAACAATGGAGGAAAGCTAAAGTTTCCCGAAATCCCTTAAAGCTCGCGCACTCGAATCCCATGAATTAAAAAAGACTTCTTTGGAAAAGGTCCGAGGAGATTTTCACGTGTCTAGCTTTTTATGTAACTAAACGTTTCTTGAACCCAGTACGTCACAAATGCGGAAGGATAAAATGGGTAAACACAAAGCCTGTTGGGTTGTTAGGAGGAGTTTCGGTACGCAAATCGTGATTGAAAAGCACTATAAATACATATGAGTTTAACCACGGCTTACTAGATACTTATACAGGCTAGTCGAGTTTTAAACAATGAAAACCATTTGACAACTTTTCCCGCTACAAGACCTACCTTTATCACCCACCGCCTTCAACACTGTGGATATGCTTTGCCAGTTTGTCCACCATCTGGATTTGCAATGATTTCCGTACTCGACTAGCCTGTGTATAAGTATCTAGTAAGCCATGGTTTAACAAAATAATCCTATTTTTAAATTGACGTTCACTCAAAATTGAAACACCGCGATGGGAACTACTTTGTTTGTTAGTGACGTCGTAGGGTCAACTTAAGTTGCTGTCTAGTATAGCGCGGTTGACAGCACGTAATCCTACTAAGCCACCCCGTCCCCAAATAAATTTCTGTATACCCCACTGTCAGCGCGTGCGCAGGCTTCAGATCACCCATCTCCAAGCTCAACGTGAAGAGGTTTCTGCTGTTTTCGGATAAGTCTTTGTTTTTCTTATAATTTAAGTCTCTTTATTTACAGGATTTTAGAAGATTAATGTAACGTTAAATTCGCAATGTGCTATCGATGATATTCCTCTAGCTTAACAACAGTGACAACTTTTAACCCTTTACTTTTAGTATCTCGAAATATTTTGCACAGCAGCAGTACTTTTGAACTGTTAAAGCTGTACTGTTCGCATTTTGTGTATCAATTTCAGTAGGAATTGTAGATAGTATTTATTGAATTAGGGCTTTGCAAATACTTGGTCTCGATGTAAACTGTTGAGATTATTACGCATTTAGGTAATGGCTGAGTACGATACATAACATAAAACGGGGTATATTCATGTATTTTAATAAAACTAATAACTGTAAATTAGTGCTTTTACACAACCTTTAAGTGCAAAACTTTGATTACTATTTACTTCAACGTTAATAGAGTTCCTTGAGTTGAAATTTATGAATTTTACTCAACGTTATGTAACTGACCAGTTAACGTAGTATTTGATATAGTTAATAACTGTAAATTAGTCTTTTTACACAATCTTTAAGTGTTCATTGAAATTATGTGCAAAACTTTGATTTGATTACAATATTTACATTAGCAATATAACGATTTGCCTGAGTTGAAATTTGTGAATTTGATCAAATAATGTTAATCTACTTCATCCGTAACATTGCCGTGTTAGTTAATCTATAAAATCAGGATTCAAAAATGATTTCGATGCTTAATATCAAATTCATATTTTCGTTTTGTTAAATAATTTCGGTTAGATAGATCCAGTGACGGCTCGTCCATAGGAGCACCCAACAAAAATGAAATAAAGTAAATAACAACATACATGAAAAACTAATAAAACTTGTACCTTATTCAGTATGAGCTTCCAACGCCTCTTCTGTTCTAATTATGATATTTTTACTTAATTGCAGTTTCAAAATTGAATTTTTGTGAACCCCCATTTGAACTTGATAGAATTTGATCGAATGATCTGATCACGAATTTGATCTACTTTTTTTCCTGTATCATTGCCATGTTAGCTAATCTATAAAATCAAGATTCCGAAAGGTTCAAAAATGATTTCGATGCTTAATATCAAATTTATAAAGGCCGTTTTATTAAATAATTTCGATAAGATCCAGTCCATATTAGGAGCACACGAACCCTCAATAAAAATGAAATAAGTCAATAATAAAATATATGAAACACTAATAAAAAATCTATTCCAACTTGTACCTTATTCAAGATGAGCTTCCAACCCTCTTCTGTTCTAATTATGATATTTTTACTTATTTGCATTTTCAAAATTGAATTGTGAACCCCCATTTGAACTTGTTAGAATTTGATCAGGAACAGCTTTAGAAAAGGTCCGCTTGCCGCCATGTTTAACCACAGCTCCGACAACAACATGATTAAGTGTTGTCGTTGTCAGCATAGAGATCTAATAGATCTCTAACAATATTCTACTAATTACTATTATTTTAGGATCTAATAATACTAACAATTAGATAGATCTCAATGGTTGTCGGTCATAAATTGAGCTGTGGTTAAACATGGCGGAAAGCGGACCTTTTCTAAAGCTGTACCTTTGATCGAATGATCTGAACATGAATTTGATCTACTTTTTTCCGTACCATTGCCGTGTTAGCTAATCTACGAGGGTTGGGTTTTTTTCAACTTCCGTTTTGCTCCTGAAAAAAAAGTAGTAGGAATTTGGAAATAATTTTGGTACGGGTAGTTAGGTACATCCTTCAAGATAAATTTGCATCTTTACTGCATAAAAATCGGACATTTTTTCTGTTAGTTATCGAATTTACAAGCGCGCTCCTCGAACTTATTTCCCGCCAGCCCATAGAGAATTTCGCTTTCTTCTTCACGCGACCGCTCCGTTCGCCTGGCATTTAACATTAAACAATGGGTGAGCAGGTGAAAATCACAGGAGGGAAAGCGAAATTCCCTATGGATTGGCGGGAAATAAGTTCGAGGAGCGCGCTTGTAAATTCGATAACTAACAGAAAAAATGTTTGATTTTTATGCAGTAAAGATGCAAATTGATCCTGAAGGATGTACCTAACTACCAGTACCGAAATTATTTCCAAAGTCCTACTACTTTTTTTTCAGGAGCAAAACGGAAGTTGAAAAAAAAAACAACCCTCGTATATCAAGAAAATCAACCTGTTTCCGTAGGTTTGTACTACGGATCAGATGTATTTCGATAACACATGGTAAATTAGTGCTTTTACAGAACTTTTATAAGTGTGCAATGAAATTATATGGTGCAAAAAAATTTGATTTGATTAACGGTAATAGATTTACCTGACCAGAAAGTTACGAGTTTGATCAAATGATCTGATCATGAATTTGGGGGTTTTGTGCCATTAAACTCATACCATACCTGATCATGAATTTGATCTACTTTTGTCCGGTTAGCTAATCTATAAAATCAAGATGTTCTCTATCTGCCTGGTTCCGTCCATTTGTTCTACGGATCAGATAATGTGGCTCAATTTCGAATATATTTCCGAAAGATACAGCATAGAAAAAATTATATCTATGCTTAATTTATAATGGCCGTTTTAATACCGTTTGCCGACATGATACGTTTTAATTAATTAGATCGCAGAGATTTAACAGCTGATGCGATCTAACTACGAAATGGTCAACTTTTAAGGTTATTCATTTTCAGGTAGATCCAGTGTAAAGGGGTCGATCCCCCTCCTGATGCAACGAGATTTATTTTAAATTTTGATTGAATAAAAATAAATTTTCAGGGTTCGGAAGTTTTGCGATTGTGGTGGTATCCGTGACGTTTGGACGAATATTTATTATCTGTAGTAAGTTAGGTTAAAGTTAAATACTTAAAAAAGTTAAAAATGATAAAGGGTATTAAATTTAAATACACAAAGAGTGGTTATGGAAACATGATTATTTGGTTTATCAGGTTCCTTCCGCATCTGGTTAAAATCTCAGAAATCTCAGAACTGAGTTATAATTGAGATTGGCAATCTGACTATTCAATTTTGAAGTCAAAAGGTTTATTCCGTTTGAGTACCAAAGAGGGTAGGTTGGTTAATTTGGAGACTGATGATATTCTGAAATCAACCATCAGGTTGGGTGTGTTCCGTTATTATTGGACGGATAAGTTACTATGTATTTATCGTCCGTGTAGTTCTCTCTTAAAAATTAGACAGCCCGCCCCTTTCGAAAGTCGGACTAAGTGGATAAAAACGAGTTAAAATGCTGTTTTTAAGGGTCAAATTTCCAAAAATTTTCCGGGGGAGGATCCCCCAGCCCCCCTTTTTGCTTGGATTTCTATACTGCCCACAAATTTTTTTACGTCCAAATTTTTTAAAATTAATGTACCCATTTCTCCACTATTTTTAACCCGGGAGCAGTCGCACTGGGTATCTCATACCCAGGCGCGCATTCTAAGTTGCACAGCTCTCTCCCCTTTCTTTCAAAATGTGTGGGACACTGAGTAGCTGAGTTCAAGGTCACATTCTTTAGACAGGAAGATAAGATAAGGATTTAGGAATGTGCGGTTTCCGGGAAACGAGGCTTTTTCGAAGACAACTTATAGATGAGTACTCACAAAGCAAACAAAAAAGAATTGAAAAAAAAGCCTTTGGTACACCTACAGAATACAACCTCAGAAGAAGGCAACAAAGCCAATAGATTAAAAACAGGATACAAAAGATGTGCAGATTGTGGGAATAAAAAGGATAGAAAAACAAAACACTGCTGTGAACTCCGCCAAAAATATATCAGTATGGAGCACATAACTCCACTTTGTAAAGAATGCTCAAATAAATGTAAGTAACTTATTTTAAATTGCACTAATGCTAGTTTATTGTTTTGTGTCTTACTTAAATACTATTATTTGTAAAACCAAGCAGGTTGTGTGTTAAAGCGCGAGAATCACTACCTGGGTATGATATACCCACCCGCGAGTTCCCGCGTTCGTTTCATAGGTGCGACTGCTCCCGGGTTAAATTAAGCTTGACAGTAGTTAGCTTAACAGTACTAGTTTTAAAGATATTTTTTAAAAATTATATCCCAGGGAGGACCTACTGTAAATTGAATATTTCATCTAACCGCCCCCTCCCACAGAATTGCTTTAATCCGCCACTGCCTGGTTCGGTCCCCCCCCCACGCACGATCATTTGGACCCCTGCATTTTCGGTCGAAATGAAAGCGGTAAAATGAAGGAGCTATTTATAATGAATGTTTCATCAAATCTTATTGTCTCTCTCTGGTAGTTATTTAATCACGCTGTGGTTACAAAGTTGGTCATAGCCCATTCTTAAAAATAGGCTTCACACTGCTTCGAAAATGAAGGAAAACTTTGGAGTAATGAACCTCTAGAGCCCCCCCCCCCCCCATCTTGCACTGGGAAAAGTTACGTAAAATCTTCCTTTTAGTTTCTGAATTTGAAATGATCAGCTGCCTCGAATCGCATCTTTCGCCGTTTCGAACGGTTTGTTGATAAAGGAATCGCCATGGCAACGGATCACTTTGCAGAGGAGAGAAAAAGCGCACCTTGCCATGCGGAGTAAACAACCAAAGGAAAGCTTTTTAGGATCCGTTCGAAATCCCGACAGTCAGAATCCCGACAGATCAGGTTCCCGACGACGAAATCCCGACAGGGTCAGAATCCCGACAGATCAAAATCCCGACTGGGTCAAAATCCCGACAGGTCAAAATCCCGACTAGGTCAGAATCCCGACAGGGTCAAAATCCCGACAGGTCAGAATCCCGACTGGGTCAAAATCCCGACAGGTCAGAATCCCGACTGGGTCAGAATCCCGACAGGGTCAAAATCCCGACAGGTCAAAATCCCGACAGGGTCAGAATCCCGACAAGTCAAAATCCCGACAGGGTCAGAATCCCGACAGTTCAAAATCCCGACAGGTCGAAATCCCGACAGGGTCATAATCCCGACAGGTCGAAATCCCGACAGGGTCAGAATCCCGACAGGGTCAGAATCCCGACAGGTCAGAATCCCGACAGGGTCAGAATCCCGACAGGTCATAATCCCGACAGGGTCAAAATCCCGACAGGTCATAATCCCGACAGGGTCAAAATCCCGACAGGGTCAGAATCCCGACAAGTCAAAATCCCGACAGGGTCAGAATCCCGACAGTTCAAAATCCCGACAGGTCGAAATCCCGACAGGGTCATAATCCCGACAGGTCGAAATCCCGACAGGGTCAGAATCCCGACAGGGTCAGAATCCCGACAGGTCAGAATCCCAACAGGGTCAGAATCCCGACAAGTCAAAATCCCGACAGGGTCAGAATCCCGACAAGTCAAAATCCCGACAGGGTCAGAATCCCGACAGTTCAAAATCCCGACAGGGTCAGAATCCCGACAGGTCGAAATCCCGACAGGGTCAGAATCCCGACAGGGTCAGAATCCCGACAGGTCAGAATCCCGACAGGGTCAGAATCCCGACAGGTCATAATCCCGACAGGGTCAAAATCCCGACAGGGTCAGAATCCCGACAGGTCGAAATCCCGACAGGGTCAAAATCCCGACATGGTCAAAATCCCGACAGGTCAAAATCCCGACAGGTCAAAATCCCGACAGTGTAATGTCACTCTTGAGCCGTGAGAGCATGAATTATTGAATTTTTTTGCAATTTTAAATTTTTTAAAATTGATTAAAAACTGGTTTAATACTACACTCCTGCGCGTGCAAGACTTTTTTCTGGGGTTTTTTTCAGTGCTGATTACAGATATTTCATCAAAACGGACGTTTGAAAGATTTTAAAATTTTAAATTTTTTAAAATTGATTAAAAAATGGTTTAAAATTTTAAAATCTTTCAATCGTCAGTTTTGATGAAATATCTGTAATCAACACTGAAAAAAGGCCCAGAAAAAGTCTTGCACGCGCAGGAGTGTAGTATTAAACCATTTTTAATCAATTTTAAAAAATTTAAAATTTTAAAATCTTTCAAACCACAGTATTGAAGAAACATCTGTAGTCAGCACTGAAAAGCTGCCTAGAAAAAAGTCTTGCACGCGCAGGAGTGTAGTATTAAACCATTTTTTAATCAATTTTAAAAAATTTAAAATTTTAAAATCTTTCAAACGTCCGTTTTGATGAAATATCTGTAATCAGCACTGAAAAAAACCCCAGAAAAAAGTCTTGCACGCGCAGGAGTGTAGTATTAAACCAGTTTTTAATCAATTTTAAAAAATTTAAAATTTCAAAAAAATTCAATAATTCATGCTCTCACGGCTCAAGAGTGACATTACACAGTCGGAATTTTGACCTGTCGGGATTCTGACCCTGTCGGGATTTTGACCTGTCGGGATTCTGACCCTGTCGGGATTTCGACCTGTCGGGATTTTGACCTGTCGGGATTTTGACCTGTCGGGATTCTGACCCTGTCGGGATTTTGACTTGTCGGGATTCTGACCCTGTCGGGATTTTGACCTGTCGGGATTTTGACCCTGTCGGGATTCTGACCCAGTCGGGATTCTGACCGGTCGGGATTTTGACCCAGTCGGGATTTTGATCTGTCGGGATTCTGACCCTGTCGGGATTTCGTCGTCGGGAACCTGATCTGTCGGGATTCTGACTGTCGGGATTTTGAACGGAACCCGGAGTAAACAACCAAAGGAAAGCTTTTTAGGATCCGTTCGAAATCCCGACATCTCAGATAAAAGTCTGCTGGAATATGAGGGTGGGGCTCGATATTTTAGTTGTGTAGGCAAAGGGGCTATACCCATGGACGTCCATACATAGGGCCACTGCTCTGCAAGAAAGAACAACGTAGCCGTTACAGGATCGTGAATTTCGCTAAAAATTGCGGTTTATTTTTATCTACATTTATGTTCTTAGTTATCGATGTTATGTTAGTTGGGGGTTGTTCAAATATTGCGTAAGCACCTAAGGGGGAGGGGGCTTGCTATTTGCTTATAAATTTCACCAAAAAAAAAACTGAATTAGGAAATTTTAAGCATTTTTCACAAGGAAAGTTTTAACGATCGATCGGATTAAGTTCATGGCACAATGGATTTCAGAAATCGAAGCATTACTAAAGATTTTGTACAAAACAAAGAACAAAGGGGGGTTGGGCTGGGGGGGGTCAAAAATGACCAAAATATTGCTTATGTAATATTTGAATGGCCCCTTATCGATGTAAAAATTTATTACTGGTAGATCAAATTTGAGTAATTAATTAAATCAATTTCTGCTTAGAAGAGCACCTTTCAAAAACTGAGTAGTATGATTTTTTAATTTCGAACATCCTTTTACAAAAAAATATTTATATTTGATTAACAGAAACCATTTTAAAAAGAATTAATCAAACAAGAAACAGGGTGCCTTGAAAGTCCTGGAATTTTGAGTTTGATTTTCAAGGCCTGGAATGGGAAGAGAACTATTTAATGTAATAAAAGCCTGGGAAATCCTTGAATTTTAATTTCTAAAAGGTTTTAAAGTTAATTCAGGGTGTATTTTTAAATAATTTAAAGGCACTGGTTATTGCTACGAAAGTCTACTCTAATCTCGCTATTTTTTGAAAAATTACAAGTTAAATGAAAGCATAATAACAAAAGTAATCGAACCATTGGGTTACTAGCCGCACACTATACCACTGGTCTATCGGTGCTGCTACCAGGATTGATCGGTTATTTTAATGTTATAAAACACGCAATAATAAACTTCTACTACTGCGCATGCTTCAACTGTCGTAGCATTAACCACTTCGTATATACGTTCAAGAATCAATTCCCTATCGAGGTGTGGAATTTCAATGAAATAATGCGAATTTTTTTCCCCAACTTTTGCCTGCAAAGTTGACTTTGCGCTTTTCGACGTAGGGCAGGAAAAACAACTCGACGGTTGGATATTTAGTTCACGATCGCGTTTTTCTCATTTCGCGACGATGTCTAGTACTGAATGAAGTTCAAATTTTAAAATATTTATTAGCTGAATTGCTTTATATTTGAAAGAAGGAAAATGTAGAAATCTATAGTTTGAATAAAGAATCAAACAAAGAATTGTTAATAGTATAAGTAAGGAGAAATTATGCTGTTTAGTTTCTGGCAAAGCATTCAATTTATCCACTTTACTCTGTAAACAGAAATAATAGTTTTTGCTTTCCCGGTTAAATTGTACCTTATTCAATTTGAATCCCCTCGTTCTATTCTGGACTGAAGTCCATAGACCCTATGTGCCCCCTTGCTTTATCACTTTAAAAAGTTGAATCAAATCCCCCCCTTTTCTCTAGAGCAAGGGTTTCCAACTGGCGGCCCCCCCCATCAAAACAAAAGTAGCTTCAGAACACTTTTTAGCATACTAAAATTCCCCAGGAAGGACCCCAAACTCCCTATGGCATACCTGCCAACTTTTACGGATTGTCCGTAAAATTTACGGATTTCTGTCTAGTTTTACGGTTGTACGGATGGATCAGAAAATTTTCCGGATTTTGCATTTCTTTCCACAAAACTATCCATGAAAATGCAAAACATTCGCAACCTAAATAATTTTCTCTAATATCTCTTTACTTCAAAACCATCTCCTAATCCCTGTTCTTATGATTTTATCAATTTTTATTCTTTTATTGAGTGAAATTTAAATTTTTTTGCAAATCTTTTTCGGATTCGTCCGCGAGTCTTGGCGCGCCCTCACCCGGTAAGTTTGCTTCCCCCGTGTTCCGATCGCACTGCGGAAAAAACAACTTTACCGAGATCGGACCTGTGGTTCATCATCGCGTCTCCCTCAATTAGCATTGAGGCTTGTTAACACGGAAAAGTTTCTCCTCGCTTTCTAATCGTAGCAACTCAAGCTTATTTAAATTCATCTTTATCACATGCTGTTGAAAATGTTGATGGAAATTTAGAAAAATTTTTTATAAAAGCTATAATTATAACATTTGATCTGAAATTGGTTCTAAACAGAAATTTAAATAAAATGGTTTGGGAAAAGGATACAAGATAGTCATGTAACCAAATTGGTTTGTAGTATGAATTTTGTGAAGGGGGATAAGTCAGTTTGTTATCAGATAAGTACTATGCAATTGAAGTAAGCTGATTATAAGCTTTTAAAAATTTAACTTAACATAAATTTAAGCTAAGAAATTTCAGTTTTTTTCAATTATGTGAAAATTTTAAATACTTAATCAAAATAATTTAGGTAATAATGCATCAATCTGTAATCTGTACCTTTTTTTGGTTCAAAGCAATTCAAATTGTAGTTTTGTAACGTTATGCAAAAAGTTTTACTGATGCAAGTTTTCAAAAGTTGGCAGGTATGCTATGGAGTGGGCGCGGTCGTTTTCTATGGTGAAAAATTTGAGGTTTCGAGAGGGAGGTTGGAGGTTCCCTCTGAGCGTAGCAAGGAAGGCTTAAGGTCAACCCTTATCACGATGAAGAACAAAATGGAGTATCCAAAAATGAGGTGAAACACTATTTTTAGGGAAATTTACAAACATTTTCTGGAGGAAGACTCCTTTTTAATTAATTTTAGATGTAGTATAGGGTCAAAAATTTATAAATCTTCTGAAGTTTTTGAAAATAGAGTACTATCTTTTCAGAATATGTAAATAACGTTCGTCCCTCTCTCGTTTGAATAGTTCCATATGAAAGTCCCCCGAAAAATATATAATGGATAAAAAGGAGCCAAATTATGCCCGCCACTTGACTTGTGATTTCGATTTCTTGGAAGTTTGAAACCCCTGTTATAGAGTTTCCAACTTCTTTTCTTTAGTTTTAGAAGTTTTAAAAATTAGAACTTTTATATACATTTTATTTGTGTGAAGTTTTTTTTTTATAAATGTATACTTACATTGTTTTTTTCAGATTGTGACAGCTGGCTCCAGTGAATTGAAATATTTGTGTTTGTTAAATAAAGACAAAGTTTTTTTAAAATTGTATTTTATTTCAGAACCAAGACACAGGTGGTATGTAGCAATACAAGGGGGTCCCAAAAAAAAAAGGACGCCCACAGAAACAACCCTGTCTGAGTTGAGGTAGAGACCCCCCTATTTCTGCCAAGTCTCGTTAACGAACAAAATGTCTGGTTACAGGTTATATCGTGTTGCCCTCTGGTGGCGATTCCATATCTTCTTTGAGTTGAGCATTTCCATAAGAATCTGGGAAGGGCACTCACTGTCCTATACTTTGACACTCGTCCTCAAGAGAAGCTTAAATAGTGTTGCACAAGCTCCGGGTTCGATCCCCGTTTTAAATGCAATAAGGTTATTCAAAAGAGTCCTAGAAAGGAACTGAAAATAATGCGATGCGTCTTAAGTTAACCCAATAAAGAAGATGTTATAATAAGTTTTTAAGTTACTGAATCTCCACTGGAGTAGTGGTTAGGATACTCGCTTGGCATGCGGCAGTTCCTGGGTTCTATCCCCGGTGATTATTTTATTAAAAGAAAAACTTATATATTTTCCCAAGAGAGAAATTTCAACCAATTACCTTTTTTCTATTTAAATTCAAAAATTAAAGTACCCACCAATCAACCAACAATAAAAAATTAAAATCCACAGCTATTATTAGTTTCTGTCGTTGTGTGAGTCGATGGCTTAGTCCTTAGTGGATGAGTGTGTGGCTTGCATGCTCTATACCTGGGTTCGATCCCCGATTTTTCTATTTATTAACTTTAATTTTATATTTATTCTATCTTCTATTCGTTATCCTATTCTATGTCTTCTATTCTATTATTAACTATATTCTATATTTCTATTTATTCTATTAACTATCTTCTATATATCAACTTTAAATTAAGTATGTCGCAGCTGCAGGACCGGATGGCTTGGTGTGTTAGTGCCTGCGCAGCATGCGGCAGTTCCTGGGTTCTATCCCCGGTTCTCATTTTATTAAAAGAAAAAACATATATTTTCCTAGAGAAATTTCAACCAACCAATCAAACCAGGCTCTGTTAAAAGTGCCTTCTGGTTAATTAACCTCTTGTATTATTTATTTTATTTATCTTTTGCACCATAAAACCTCACCAACCAATCAACCAACCTCTTGTATTATACAACACAGGTATCATAAGTTTACCTCACCAACCAATCAACCAAGCTCTTGTATTATTATACAACACAGCTATTATAGGTTTCAGTACCTATGTGAGCCAATGGCCCAGTGGATGCATGTGGGGTTAGCATGCTATATACCTGGGTTCTATCCTCGGGTATTTTTTCTATTTATTTATTTAAATTTTTAAAAAATAATATCTAGATTTATTATTAGTTACTTAAACAGTGTGAGTCGATGGCTCAGTGGATGAGTGTGTTGTTAGCATGCTCTAGACCTGTGTTCGATCCCCGGTGTTTCCTATTTATAAACTTAAAATTTTTCTATGTGTTATATTCTATTCCTATTCTATTATATTCTATCCTTATTCTATCAAAAATATTCCTATTCTATCTATTATATTCCTATTCTATCTATACCTATTCTATTATTTCTATTAACTATCTTCTATATATCAACTTTATATTAATTAGAACATTGTCACAGCTGTAGGAACGGATGGCTTGGGGTGTTAGTGCCTGCGTAGCATGCGGCAGTTCCTGGGTTCTATCCCCCGCTAATACTATTTTATTAAGTCCACGCGCATGCGCATTCCGCTCTATGCGTCACACGGTGCTGGCGCCATCTATATTACAAAAAGTGAAATAAAATTTCTAACAACATGGTGGATTATCAACTTCATATTAATTAGAAGATTTTCACAGCTGCAGGAACGGATGGCTTGGTGGTTAGCACACCAGACTGCCATCCGAAAGGCCCTCAGGTCGAACCCTGGTTCGAGTCTGAGCCTTCTCACCGGGTATAGCACTCGGAAATAAATTCTGATTGGAATTTATAAATTTTCCTGCGCATTCACGGGGGGATTTAATTTTTTTAAATTTCGACGTTAACTGTAACCGTACCGGTCAGATTCTTTAGAAATAACCCTATTTTTGAAGACTTTTACACTAATTTTCAGTCAGATTCTTTAAAAATAACCCTATTTTTGAAACAAATTTAAGAATCTAAGACTAAGAAAGTAATGTAACGTCAGTTCCATCCACAAACCCCAACCACCTGCCCTTGGCGTCGCATTTCCTACATAGATTTTTCACTAATTCTTTCACAGGTGACTGAATAAAGGATTTGAATTTACAAAAATTTTGGATTTGCTAGACTTGAAAATTTTTTCTTAATTTTATTATTGGTGACTGACTGAGCTAGTAGTTACAGCACTTGTACACATTGATTTGGCATTTCTAAATATAGTTATCCTGCTCAATTCACAAGGAGGGGTATCTTCTTCTTTTAACACTATAGAAGCCACTGAGAACCCTCGGAGGCAGTCATTTTGACTGCTAGGCGATGAAACAGTGATCTATCTAGAGAACCTTTTGAACTGTTGTAGTAATAGGAATAACATGTTCCTCCCTTTGATCCTAATACCCGTTCAATTTAATAAATAGTATTTTTCCTATAAGTGTTTTAGGTGGGGCGTAGGATGAAATGAAACTTTAAAACTCTTTCGCGATGCTTTGTGAAATTTGTGACAAATGTCACTCTAGGGAAGGCGTATGTCTCGTTCTACAAACTCACCTATTTGAGCACCTACAATCTCCAGTATACAGCTTTTCTCAGTTTAGTCTCTGAAAGGGAATAAAGTTAGTAAATACACTATAAGAGATCTGACAACCTCGCTTTTATGGAGGTGCAGCAATACAGTAGTAGTAACTCCTCACCGAACCTTCTATCACACTTTTTAAAAAATCCCATAAAATTCACGGTTTTAAACTGGTAGCTGGGTTGGTTGTGCAAAACCGTAAAAATTACGAAATAAATCCTTAAAAACAACCTTGTAAAACAAGAATCATGGATTGAAATGGCAGTCGTTTTTACGGATTTACTCTGAAATTTTTACGGTTTCCCACAACCAACCCAGCTACCAGTTTAAAAACGTTGATTTACGATAATTTTGTTTACACTGCAGTGTTTATGAAAGGGATTTCCAACTCCTTTTGTGTGAAGCCCGCTTGAGAACCCCCAAAAGTAGCTTCAGAATACTTTTTAGCTGTTAGACCCGAGGGAGGTAATTGCTGATTGTGGCAGATCAGGGGTTTACAAGTGCCGCAGCACAAGTCTCCCTGTCTCGGAGAGTCTTTAAAACGGGGGTCTGGCGAGGGAACAAACAAAATGTCCGTTTACAGGTTGGAACAACAATATCATTCCTGAATCCTGACCAAAAGAGTGATCGGAAAATCTGTCCCCTATCCAGTCCCTCAAAAGAACGAGTTCCATGCCCAGCATGTTGAGAGAGGCAAGATGAGGCCATTTGCAATGTGTGAGGCAGAGTTGAGCCAGTTGAGCTGTCCGACACATCTGCATTGTTGATATCCAATTTGCAGCTTGCAAGAAGGGTCAGAAATTACACGCTCCTCACGGGCAAAATGCATCTGATGCCCATATGTGGCGTTCAGAGCAATCAACCCATTCAACAAACCGGTGGGCGAAAGGCTGGGTCAAAAGAATATTTTAACCACCAGTTTTTAAACTATAACCCATTCTCAATAATAACAATTCACAGTTTTTATGTAAGAAGCCATCTTTATACGCAACGAGTACCTAGTATTTCTATGGAAGACCCAAATTTTATTCCATATTCTGAAAAAGCACGCCAAAATAAATCTTTCAATCAAAATAAAACTTTAGAAACTTAAGACCTTAGCACTGGGAAATATAAAAACCGTTACAGTAGGCAATAGTGGCAGAATGGCTGGGGTTAGAAGGATAGCTTAAACTAGTGGTTCCCAACTCAGAGAAGTCCGCGGAAGGCTAAAATTGGAATCTTCACGGACCACCCTTTTGTGGCTTAAAATCCTCATCTTCACAAAATTTCAAGATGAAAAAGTTCATTATCCCTAACTAAGCATATATATAATATTCTGAAATCCAACTATGAAACGTTCAACGACATCTCACGAGATTTAGTAATTTTGTTGTGAGATAAGTAAATCTTTGTGAAACCACAAAATTTTCTCCAACTTTTTTCAGAACTCCAATTAAATATTTATAGTGCAAGAAAGTATAGTGCTGTCCTTTAAAAACAACCCACTGTTTAATATTTTCTCCATTAAAAGCTTAATAAAAAGGATAATTAAATCGAACAAAAAACTGTTGTAACGGCTCATCCTCCTTAACATTTTAGTGCTAAGCATGTTTAATTCCAATTATCCCTTACAAATTGACAGTCAATTAAGTAAGAATTTGAAAAAAAACCACTTCACCCTAGAAGGACTCCAATTGGCGGACTGGGCTAAAACCAGGGCCGGACTGGCTGGGACCAGGCCCCGGTGGCTAAAAATTAAAAGAGCCCCATACATTATCTGTTCCTCCTCCATTCCAATACAACTCAGTGGTAGATCCAGGATTAGGTTTTCTTTTTTTTTTTTTTGGGGGGGGGGCTAATGTTTTTTCTAAATTGAATTGAATTATCTTGATAATTTAATAATAAAAATAAATTTTTTCGAAATTTGAATCAAAAATAGGGTTTTAACTCTTTTTGGATACCTAATTCGAATTTCTGATATACATTTTTAGGAACTTAAAATATTTTTGATAGACTTTTCATTGTGATGAACTTATAAAAAAGGTTTAAAAATATACTTCAAAGTACCAAAGGGGGGGTCTGTGGGTCCACCCCCAGAAAATTTCTGAAATTTTGATCCTACAAACAGGTTTTTTACTCGTTTTGGTACTTTTCCCTTGTAAAACTTTTTACTTTGTAATTTCTTTACTGTATTACGAAGTATCATGATTTGTTCCATTAGTTAGAAAATTAGTTAAACAAAATGTTCAAAAATTAGGCAATGTTAAAAAAGAAACAAGCAGTTAAATAAAACAATTATTTAATATTAATATATCTTGATTGCTGTACAAACATTTATCCTAGATATTATTTATAGGTACAAATGAAAGAAAAATATGAACACAACACACATCAATTGTAATAATTAAATTTTCTAGCTATTTCTGACTATTCATAATCATAACACACCAAACATAAGTTTCAACCGCAACATCGCATTCCAACCTAGATTGACAACTAAGTTGATCGTTTGTAGTGGCCTTAAAAAACACAAATTTAAGAGAGGCAGCCTCACATAAAGTTAAATTAAGTGAAAATTTTCCCTTCCATGACAACTGAAAAAAATCAAGAAAGTTCACTCTTCTTCAGCAATGTAAAATTAATATAAAATAATTTTGTGAACAAATTATTGAAATTTTGTTTCTGGATACTTTCTTTTATTATGGCATTATTTTATTAGAAAATTGGACCTATCATCTGCCACACAATTACACCAAGTAAAAGTAAATACTATAACAAACATTCTTACCTTATCAGGTGAAAATAGTGGACTTACATCAGCAGCAAAAGGTTTTTGAAAAAAAAAATTGCAAGCGAAACTTAAACTTAAAAGCACACCAACGAAGACACCAAAAATTGCAAAAGCACTGCTCTGCCTGCGACGTCAATGTCACTGCCTTTTCCATTCTGCTCCCTTCAATCTTCAAATGACCATCCCCATGGTGTGCACAATTTCGAAGAATGCACGAAAACAAGGCAAACGACCCTAGGTTCCGTTATCAGATACTCAATATCCTGGAATAGCGCCAAACCCTTTTCTTCAAGACCCCCCTCTTTCCCTCCTTTCACCGAGATGGACCACCGGAATCGTACTGTAATTAGCCAACATGTGTCGTCCAGCATTGGTGATGGTGACGGCGACACGGCGTCTCGGGGAATGTCTCCGGCTGCCCCCCTCTCGGTGGGCCTGGTCATGAGCGAAGTGAGGGCCTACTGTGTGAGAGCGAAATCAAAGAGAATTCTCACGGGGGCCCCTTGGACCGTCGGGCCCCATTGCTTCTGCCCTCCTCTCGGCTGTCCTCCCATCTTTTGAATTTATTTTTAAAGTATCAAAATTTTGATTTGGGCCCCCTTTTCATAAGGCCCCCGTCTGGGTGGCGATCGCCACCCGGCCACCCGGGCCAGTCCGGCCCTGGCTAAAACTTTAATATTTTATTCTCATAGTACTGTTTTTAGGGTACAATTTGGAGTATGGGTTTGTATTTAAAGGACTATACCTGTTTTCTTTGTAACAATGGGCTGTTCATTGTTGAAATTAAGTTTACCAAAATGAATATAATAAAAAATGTTCCGAAATAAAAGTATAAGAAGCATTAATTAATAAAGTTTATTAATTTAGTGGTGACTGTTATCCCCACAATATTCGTATCTTGTTCAATTTATTCAAATTTATGTTAGTATTAATAGGATTTTTTTTGTGTGCTTCCGAGCCTCTCCACGGCCCACTTATGTTCCACCGGTTGGGAACCACTGACTTAAACAGTCAATTTTCAACAATTTAACCCATTCTTAATAGTAATTAAAATTGCCTATTTTTTCTAACAGGCCATTTTCATACGTAAATCAACGCAGCATGTTAAGATATCATGAAAAAGATATATGTTTTGATATAAATCAAAAACCTTAGCGACCCATTTAAAATTGACTCGCGACCCACAGTTTGAGAACCTCTGGGTTAAAGGATGAAAATTGGGGGTTAAAGTAACCTTCTAACCCCATCCCACAATGTCTACTGTCAGTGTAATTCCTAGGATTTTTTTTGGAGGAGTGAAATTGAATTATGAGGAGTGAAATACGGAAATAGCATAACCCACATATACAGAGACAAAATTTCTATTAAAAACGCTTACTTTTTAATGGACAAAATGAAATTGTAAAAAAAAAATGAGGATGCTATTTTGGGTTTCAATCAATCAAACTCCCTAAGCATCAGAACAATAAACAAATTCCTATGGCTAAATTAAAACTACTCCAATATGAAGCATCAGAACCATAAATGAAAAAGTAGTATGGCTGTAACAAAACATCTCTCTATCTATAATAATAAAAGAGCTTTACCACTCACTCACTCACTCACTCACTCACTCAGCAACGCACAGCAAAATCTACCGGGGCTAAGGACTCGAAACTTGGTAGGGTCGAAGACCTTATGGTGTATACGCGCACTAAGAAGGGATTTTTCAAAATATCTTTTTTCTGACCCACAGGGGGGTTTGGAGCGTTTTCGACGTTTTTGAGCCCAGCGGCGTCCAAAATGACCCCAGATCTTCGTTATTTCGCAGGAAGGTACCTAGCAACAATATCTAGAAAGGCATTTTTCAGATTTTGGATATTCGAATTTTAAGGGGTCTGAATATTGCAAAAACCCGTTTTTGCTGAGCATAAACCAAATTTTACATTTTTGAAGAAAACAGTACCGAGAAATCGATATTACGAAGTGAACTGTTGGTAATACCTTCTTGAGAGTATTTCAAAGAAAGTAATTTCTGGATTTTTCGATATTCCATTCAGGAGGGGGTGCACGGAGGTTTGAATATTTACTCCCGTTTTTAGTTCATGCATTCTAGCATCCACATGATTAATGTGATTGTTATGAAATTTAAACATATTGTTCTTCACACAACCAGGAAGGTTTGCGAAAAATAATTTTTAAAATCAATGCATTCCAAGCAGCATTTTTCGGCTCTTATGCTTGATCTTATGCTTAGCCTTCAATTTTAAATTGGTAACGGTTATTGCTCCTTCCAGGTGATGCAAAACCTCTATTGTTGGAAATATTTATTTGAAAATGTTTTATAATAGGTGAATTTTTTAAAACTCTGATAAATAAATAATTTTTGAAGATTAAATAATTTTTTTATGATAACCAAAAACCGTTCCACTGAAAAATTTTATTCTTTTTTCTATTTAATCAAATTTAAGTATTTCCAGCAAAGTTCAAATTAAACAACATTTTATCAGAGGCATTTTATCAATAGTTGGTGTCGATTCAAATGATGTTTACTTTTATTTCATGTTTGAAATTTCTTTCAATGAATGAGTTGGTGATAAATCAATAAAGGGGGGTTCAGGGGGTCTCCCCCTGATTTGAAAAAAATTCTCACTATTAAAAAATGGTTATAAACAGTTTAAAGTAAAAGTTTAAAGCTAAACAGTTTTTTAAGGTTTTGTTTAACATCTTAAAAAGTATGTGTATTGAATTATTTTTTATTTAAAATTTAGCTTGATGAGACGGAAATAAGTTTTATCTATAGAAATTGGTGTTCAATAATAACCTTTATTGTGAAGAGAAGGCGGAGAGATTTGTATCAATTATGCATTTATACGAATTGCAGAAATGGATGGAGGGAGCTAAGGGAATTAAAAAGAAAAAATAAGGGGGGTTCAGAAGGGTCCCCTGACTTTTTCTATTTTGAAAACTTACTCTTTAAAAACGGGGATGGGGATTTCACACATTAAATCTAAACAGGTTGTATTTATAAAGGGTTTTTGGCAGTTGCACCTAAATGACGCCTCGGAAAGGAATACAGTGTAGAAAATACTTATTTATTTTAACACATAGTTTGGTAAGCCTTTTATCCCCCGAGCAAAGGCGGGCATATCAGCTAGTATTAAAATAAAATAAGTAAAAAAAAGCTTTTTTAAAAAAACGCTTTTATTAAAATATCCTAAAAATTCAAAAATAATTTATTGTGTTTTGTGAAATAATTATTGGGGAGTAGAAAATAACTTTCCGGAAAGTAAAAATTAACTGATTTTCTGATCACTAAAAATAAAAGCGTGGGCGCTAGTAATTCTCTATTCACTATTTATTCTAGGTTCTCTTTTCTCATTTTCTTTTATATAAAATTATAAATTACTAGCGCCCACGCTTTTATTTTTAGTGATCAGAAAATCAGTTAATTTTTACTTTCCGGAAAGTTATTTTCTACTCCCCAATAATTAGTTCACAAAACACAATAAATTATTTTTGAATTTTTAGGATATTTTAATAAAAGCGTTTTTTTAAAAAAGCTTTTTTTTACTTATTTTATTTTCTACTTTTTAGTCTTAGAATTTTGCCAAAAATCTTATAATTGTTGGTATATGATTAGTAAAACCCCTTAAATTCAATTAAAACATTACCCCTCTATTGACTTAAATAAAATTTTTCAAAGCAAGTAATTTGTAGTAATAAACTTTTCCAAACACCAGTGAAGAATTTCCAAAAGGAAGAGATTTTATAATTTCTTTTTTACTGAAAAAGCCCAACATCCGAAGCATATTCAGTATTTCTATTTAAGCCATAAATAATTTCATCTGAACGAAAACGAAATCTAAAAGAAATGAATAGCTATAACTGTCATAACTGTCATCAAAACTCCCATTTATCCATCAAATGAAAAGACATGAATGAAAGTGTTTCCAAGCTATTAGAACACTATTTCCAAGCGCTCTAATTTCTCATTAATATCTTCGTTAATAATCTTAATTTAAATATAATAATTCCCGTTTTGAAGATTGAATATGGTTCAAATATATATAATACGCTATTGTACAAGTTTTGGAAGCCATAGTCTTTTTGGAGTGTCTTAAATTCGAGTTAATCGGATAATCAAGAATACTCGTTAATTATCGTAATTAGAGAGTTATTGACTCGGTGATAATGGAATATTGCATTGTCATGAGTATTACACCATGCTGCAAAGTTTTAAGGCTTAATATCGTTTAGAAGTACCTGAAATTTTATGTACAAGAATCTAAATGACAACCTAAAAATTTGCATAAATTCGTCTTTAATTTCTTTAATTAGTTGAAAATTGCCGTTTTGATGATTGAATATAATAGTACTATGCCTATTACATTATTGATCCGTGTTTGGGAGCGAAAATATTTTTTAAGGGTCTCAAAATAGAGTTAATCGGATAATCAAGAATACTCGTTAATTACCGTAATTAGAGAGTTATTGACTCGGTGATAATGGAATATTGCATTGTCATGAATATTACACCATGCTGCAAAGTTTCAAGGCTTAATATCGTTTAGAAGTACCTGAAATTTTATGTACAAGAATCTAAATGACAACCTAAAAATTTGCATAAATTCGTCTTTAATTTCTTTAATTAGTTGAAAATTGCCGTTTTGATGATTGAATATAGTAGTACTATGCCTATTACATTATTGATCCGTGTTTGGGAGGGAAAATATTTTTTAAGGGTCTCAAAATAGAGTTAATCGGATAATCAAGAATACTCGTTAATTACCGTAATTAGAGAGTTATTGACTCGGTGATAATGGAATATTGCATTGTCATGAATATTACACCATGCTGCAAAGTTTCAAGGCTTAATATTGTTTAGAAGTACCTGAAATTTTATGTACAAGAATCTAAATTTTTTGCGATAATTTGCCGTTAATTAATTTAATTACTTGAGAATTGTCGTTTTGATGGTTGAATATAATAGTACTATGCCTATTACAGTATTGTTCTTTTTTTGAGAGCTAAAATCCCTTTGGAAGGGCCTCAAATTTCAGTTTTTCTGATAATTAAAAATACTCGTTAATTAACTTAATCCTTTGGTTATTGATTAGATAATAATTGGATATTGGAGTGTCATGAGGGTTACATCAATGTGTAAAGTTTCAGGGTCCTGGAATATCAGGAAGTAACCGAAAATCGAGTTTTAAGTTTTCACCCGTGACCTTGGCCCAGAGCAAGTCTAATAAAAGCGTTTAAAAAGTAACAGTCGCCGCCGCTGCCGCCGCTGTTTCAGAAAATCTTCACTTTGACAATTATGAACTGTCACTACGCAAAAACTGTTGAACGGAAATTTATGAAATTTTGACCATTTGTAGACAAATGTATGAGGGTCCTTTTCGTTCCAATAGCTAATAATTGAGATAATTAGTTCTGGAATTATTTAATGTCAAAGTTGAATATTATTTTTTTCTGCTGCGAGTTCGCCCCCAGCAAAATCTATTCGCAGCAGAAATATGATTTTTTGTAGCCGCATACTCTTAGGTATGATGTTTTGCACCTCGTCGCCCCTTTTATTGAATTTCGAATTAGTTTTGGAGTAAAAAAGTTTTAAAGTTTCGAAATTTTTTACGGTTTTTCGGTTTTTTCATTATAAAAGAAAAACTAATTGCAGTAGAACTATGATATTTTAAAGACACATACAATTATTTTTTATAAAAAGATTGGCGTTTTATTTGTCAAAAAATTCTAATTAGTTTTAGAGTTACTAAGATTCAAAGCTTTAATTTTTTCTTCTCTTTCTGTGGCCGTTCACTATAGAGAAACAAACGAGTTTTATGATGAATCTGATTTCTTTCATTTTCAACAATGTTTTTTCTACAAAATGGTTGTTGATTATTAGTAGACTGGATATTTTTTTAACATTTCGATTAAATAATTGATAAGCTAGAAAAGGAATATATTACAGCAACATTTTTGTTGTTAATTTAGGGGAATGATCCGAATTAAATAATTTTAAGCCAGAATGCAGTTTTATAAGCAAGATATAGGTATTTTCGGTATTACAAGAGGCTTAATTAAGCCGAGAAGAGGGTTGTGCTGGATTGTTGAGATGAACAAGCGATCTTTAAAGAACTGCGAAGCAGTTATGGGGGTTGGTGAGCGATAGCGAGCAGGGGGCAGGCCCCCTAGTAATTAAAAAAGTCGGATAATTAGGATGCCGTGGCTGAAGCTACTAAACCTTTGTGAAAAATTGAAAGAGTGAAAATACTCCTGTCTAGTTTTTTAAAGAGTAATTCCGATTTTCAAGGAGTGATAAACTCTCTCAGAGGAGTTAAAAACTATTACTGTAGACATAGTACGGGACACAACTTGGGACACTCAACTTTTGAGACGCAATTTCATATAATTATGATCTTAAGCTTTTAGGTAAAAAAAAAGAAACTAAAATCTACTCTTCAACGTGTTTTGGAATCTTTGGTGCGGCTGGATAATTATTTACATCAGTTTTCTTGTTTTGTGTGGTGCAAAATTACAAAATCATTTGAAGTTGCAGATTTTTTAATGAACATTTGAAGACTGGACTTCAGCCAAAACTAAAAAAAATGAGTTAGACCCGAAAAGCATATCTAAGTGCCATCACCAACACCCTATAAAACCAGCTAAGTGCCCCCCCGACTATGATGATTAGTTAGTTCAAAAAAGCCTGAAAGATGACTTATGTGTGAAAGATGACTATGGAGAATCAAATTTAAAATGATGAAATACGGGGAATTTACTTTTTGGCACTTAGCTCGTTTTTGAAGTCCAGTCTTCATTTATGTTTTTATAATTATATTGAAATTAAAATAATTGTATCTATTAATAGTTTAGAAAAGAAAATGTTTTGTTAAACCTAAAAGAGAAATTAAGTTTAATATCCAAAGTGTCAAGTGGGGAACC
Organism: Tetragnatha montana; assembly: GCA_963680715.1. Lineage (NCBI taxonomy): Eukaryota > Metazoa > Arthropoda > Arachnida > Araneae > Tetragnathidae > Tetragnatha > Tetragnatha montana. The sequence goes on from OY796685.1 coordinate 54,511,401, forward strand.
TTGAGAAATGTCCAGAGATACCCCAAACCACTCACCAGTAAAACAATTGTTTTTATTAAAAGAAATAGAAAATTTAAGAACTTAAAGTATTATTTAGAAACTGGTGTAAAAAAAGTATATGGAAGGAAATCAGTGACAAAAATGGGGAAGTCAGTGAAAATTTTTGAATGTAAAATACGTTTGATGTGGAATTTAAGATTTTTAAACATATTAGCTTTTTCGTTAATTGATGTTATTTTTGCCGTTTTCAAAATAAAATTTATCATTTTCATGCCACTATTGAAAGTTTTCAAAGGCTACTAGTGGTGCACCTTGGAGGACGCAAAGAGGTTTAAAAATTCGTTATTATGAATTACATGGGCGCAGCCAGGTTTCATGTTAGGGGGGGTGCAAGGATACTTAAATTTACTCTTGATGTGAATACTAGTGACTAGTGTACTTTTACGAGTAGGGTACGAGTACTTTTACACGCTAAATTTTAGGATACTTATACAAAGGATTTGAACTTTTGCACACCTAACGTAAAAATATGGGTAATATGAGTGTGAGCTTAAAAATGGAAGGTCTGGGGGTCCTCCCCCAGAATTTTTTTAAAATTCGCCCCACAAAGTAGTGTTTTAGCTCATTTTGAGACTCTTTGGGCCGAACAGAACCGATTCTTGTAAGCCACACAATTTTCAAGGAAAATTATGTACTATTGCTTTAATAAAGTTTTTCAAAAAAAAATTAAACAAACTGAGAATTTAGGGGGGGGGGGGAAGCTACCCCTCCCTGCCTCCCCCTGGCTACGCCCATGATGAATTCTCTAAAAGAGATAATTGGTCGGAAAATTTTTTATTATATGCGCAAAGGAGTATATTTAATACATTAGCTGTGTTTATTTCCACGAAAGTAACAACTATACTCAAACTAATCTCGCTACTTCTGAAAAATTACTAGTTAAAGCAAAATACTTAAAAGTAGCAGCCAGGAATCTAACCGGGGAGGTTACCAAACACACACTCTACCACTAGGCCATCGGTACTGATGCCAAAATTGTTCAATAACACAATAATAGTTAATGTTATAAAACACGCTTCAACTGTCGTGGAAATAACCACTTCGAATAAAAAAATTGTCACTGACTGAATGATTTACCTCGTCTGGAGAAACCTCCCTCAGTGTTCAACTCTCTTGGAAGTTGCCGGGAACTGCTACAAAACACAAACAGCACGACCAAGAGAAATAGATTCGACAAAATTAAACTCAAAAATTAATCAGAAACATGCTCTTGTTGTTCCTCATCCCCTGTTGCAGGAAAGCCTACACCACAGAGGAAAAATCCTAACAGAGTCCAAAAGGTTATTTTCAAATTTCTGTATAAGGTAGAGCAGTGGTTCCCAAAGAGGGTTCCACGAAAAAATTTAGGGGTTCCGCGTGATAAATTCTATTTCCTTAAAGAAAATAAGAATGGTGCTTTTTTATATTAAGTTCATCAAAATGCAAATTCAAATAAAAAAAATTAAATTCTTAAAAATGTGTGTCCGAAATTCGGATTAGGTGTACCAAAACAAGTTAAACCCCTCTTTTTATAGTCAAATTTCCAAAAATTTTCTGGGGGGGACCCCCAAACCCCCTGATGGTTCTTGGAACTCGCTTAATCAAAACTTTTTTTAACATTTTAAGTTGGCTTGTTTCATTTAATATTAAATTTTGAAAAGTCGTTGATTAAAAAATATTCAGGGATCATTGGCAACAAATTGGGGGGTTCCACGAGCAAAATAGTTTGGGAACCACTGAGGTAGAGTGAGCAGCACTGGAAATTCAGTGTTTGACAGAGGCACTATATTTCATTTTTCCTGCATCAATTCATGTTGAAAAGTACAATAAAATATATATTTTTTAAAATTAATTTAATAAAATAACACTAGATTAAATTAATCATAATGTAAATAGTGCGCTAAGTGCAGCAACTATAAAACATAATGAAATTAAATTAAAACCTGGAAACCGCCCAAGGACTTCTTCAGGGGTCACCCTTAGGCGGATCCATCCAGTTCTCACTCTTTTCATCAGGACAGTTACTCACCTTAAGGAGCTACCCACACCGAGCTCGCCACTCCAGAGCAATAAAATAAATCAATCTTGACCCCTTGGCCCTCGCAGCCTTCGCAATACAAGATAACGTTAATTGACCTCCTGGACAGTCGAGTAAACAAGACACTCTCAACCCCCTCTCTTCTATTGGGAAGGCTGAATGGGGAACCTGAGTCCGCCTGTCAAGATAACGATTTTATTGCACAGTACGCACGACGAGCTCGGTGTGGGTAGCGCCTAACTATCTCCGAGTTCGGCAAACTTCGGGATCCTTAGCGATCGGATCTTTGAGAAACTCATTTGATTGGTTTTGATTTTTCCAGCTCGACGATGCCGGCCAATCAAATGAGCTTCTCCAACGATCTGATCGCCCAATGATCGGGATTCGCGAAGTTTAACGAACTCGGAGATAGTTGATGTTAGGCGCTACCCACACCGAGCTCGCCACTCCAGAGCAATAAAATAAATCAATCTTGACCCCTTTGCCCTCGCAGCCTTCGCAATACAAGATAACGTTAATTGACCTCCTGGACAGTCGAGTAAACAAGACACTCTCAACCCCCTCTCTTCTATTGGGAAGGCTGAATGGGGAACCTGAGTCCGCCTGTCAAGATAACGATCTTTATTGCACAGTACGCACGACGAGCTCGGTGTGGGTAGCGCCTTAAGGTGACAAACTGTTGGATCTTTTCTGTAGGGGGCCGAAAGGAAAACTGGCCCCCCTGTGACCCGAAGATCCAGAGACTATGGGCGGATTTAGGTGGTGGACCCTGGGGGGGGGAGCAAGCTGTCCCTGATGGAAACATGACTTTAGCTGGTTTTACATGCTCCCTTTTTCGCGGATGACGGGCCGCGTTTGCTTGATCCGCCATCAGAAAAATCCCTTTGGTTGGCAAAAAGTGGTGGCGCTGCGGTCGCATTGAACAACCAAACGCGGGCCGTGAAAACGGGAGCAAAAAAAGTTTTGCTTTCCGTCATCGGCAGCCGCGAAGATAGAACATCAACAACAACAATAAACTACAAACATGGCGTAAGTTCAATTTTCGTTTCTCTTGGTTTAAAGTGTATTTCAATTGAAAATGATTGTGATTTCTTATTTAAAACAAACAAAGTACTTGTTCTCGCGATTGATTTCAATCGTAATACTGGCGTTGTTTTATGTATGTAATTTGCATTACAAGCAGTGCTGAAATTGGAGAAAAATATTTGGGGGGACTCACCCTCACCTTTTTACAGAGTAGATGATTGATGGAGGGTAAAATATGACTAATTTTTAGTAGTACCTACTTGAATTGATAATCAAATTATAGATTACATTTAATTGCATAGTTTAGGGGAAAGTGGGGGCTAATGGGAAATTTTTTAAATGCTAGAATAAAAGCATAAATGCAGTTATTATAATTTTTATAACCTTAAAACTATGTAACATTTAAGTATTCATTACAAATATTGATGGAAAGAAAAAAAAACATTATTCATCTTTATGTTAGTAGTGGCGGATCCAGGATATGTTTTTGGGGTATAAAAATGTGGTTTTTTTTTTAAATTTTTTTTCGAAATTAGACTAAAAACAGGGTTTTTACTCATTTTTTGCACAGCAAATCGTGAGTAATAGAGATTAAAATACTTGAAGGGGGTCTTGGGGGTCCTCCCCAGAACGTTTTTGGAAATTTGACCCTAAAAATCCGAATACGAATATATTTGCGAATCGGAATACGGGGAGACTGCTGGCACGCTGATAGGCGAATCCGAACACTCATTCAAATGGGAATTTAGGTCAGAAAAAAATAAATTTTCTTTCGTATTTAAATCTACCCTTAAATTTATAATTTTTTTCGTGGAAACAAATATTTTAGGGAACGGGGACGGTAAAAATACTTCGGGGGACGGTCCAATTATTTCGGGGGACGGCGTCCCCCTCCAATTTCAGCACTGATTACAAGTTAATGTTCATGCTAAAAAAGAAATTGCATCATTTTATGAAACAGATTCTGTTTCCTGTAGAAGAGACACTGCTATAAAATAACAGATAATAAAGCTTGATATCGCGTGTGATCACGTTTATCTTGTTTTGTATTATATCGTTGGAAACAGCTTTAGAAATAGTCCTCCAGTCACCACATCTGTAATGTGTAACCACATCTCCCACAGCATCAACGATTGAGTGTTGTCTATCTCTAACCAGGGCCTGATTTACCATTAGGCCCGGGCCTAGGGGCCCCACAATTTTGGGGCCCCCTAATTTTAAAAAGTTAACAAAAAATTATAGTAGAAATAACTTTTTATACTTCCTTGAATGTTTTTTCATTACATTTTTTAACTCGAAAATAAAAATCCAAAACTTTTTAGCAATGTAAAAAACGTAAAAGATAACCGAGAACGTGTCTGACCCTGACGATAGTGAATTTTCATACTAATCAAACAATAATTTTAACGCATCTACATTTATATAGCACCAAATATGGCAACGGGGGGCTCCTTCCTGCATGTTGGGCCTAGTGTTCTAAATTTTCTAAATCGGGCCCTGTCTCTAACAATAATAGCAATTACTACTATTTTAGGATCTAGTAATAATACTTAAAATTGGACCTAAATAGTTGTTATAATTGAGGCTGTGGGTAAAAAAGGCGGCTGAAGTCTCTAAAGCTGTACCGAAAAATAATTATTTATTTATTTGATTTGAAATTGAATCTACTCGGTGTATATAGCAGTTTAAGATGATGGCTAAAACATTTCGGGGACTGTCTAAAAAATATTTTGTGACGACGCCTCCCTATGTCCCCCCAGAATCAGAACTGGTTGTATAGACAATGTTTTTAATTATATTAGGTATGAGATTGATCTAATGGTTGATATCCCGATTCAGGCAGTTGTTGAAACTTTTTGTCCAGGCGGTATGATGGTTTATAACAGTTTGTTACTCCTGTTAGAGACAGTGATTTCATACCAGGATATACCTGACCAAGCTTGGCGCTAAAAAGAAATATGTTGCTTTTTAGTCGCTTTTACCCAATATACTCTCGCATATTTTAGAAGGGGCGTTGCTCTACCACTTAACTAGAATAATTACCGTTACATGTTTTACATTCTTTTAGGAATCGCTTCTTGCCCATCCAGAATATGCATGTTTAAAGTATAGAAAAAAGCATTTTTACCTTACTTAAAAAATCCTATTATAGCCCCTGTAGATCTCTAGAAGTTGTTGCTTAAATGACTAAGTTATTTAAAGTTTAACATTTACTTTTAGGTGCTATTAGCGAAATACAAATATTTATTCATAATAATTTAAATTGAACCTGCTAGGTATGTAAAGACATTGTTATTTAATTGTATTGTATTTCGCTATTGAATGTCTGTTACTAATATTCTTCTTAGTTTGTGATTCAATTAATATTATTTCTGTACAATTGTTTAGCATTTCAATTATTTTTCTCTTCCACAGAAGTTTAGAATATTATCTTATGTAGTCTGAAACTGAAGAAGATATTTATCCTGAATGAGATGACTGGCTAAGTGCAGTAAATTTCTATTCTTATAGCAATGCATCCAAGCTTTTTTCACCTTTTTAATTGCAAATCTTAAATTTTATTTATATGGGGATATTATTTGCCACTCACAGTGGCAGGTCATTCGAAGTATGTGAACCCCTAGCAATACATGAAAAAGAAATAAAAACATTTTCAACTTTATCCGGGATAAGATTCCACTCCATACCTTTCGAAAACGAAAGGTCAATATTTGTTACCAAAGTTTTCTGTACATTACAGTTTTTTTTGCTCGGTATTATTTTGTGAGACTGTTTCTTACAGCACAACTTATAGTGCGTGTGCTTGCTTTGCACAATACTTTAGAATTAGATGCTAATTTATGTTTACCAAAGTCAAGCAAAAACACCAAATTTCCCGGTATGGTTGTGGTAACATATTATTTACTGGTGGTGTAGCCAGTGGGTGTTGGGGTTGTAGTACTCATTCCCAAAACTAAAAATTTATTATGAATTATACTAGATTATGTTTCTTGTCAGTGACGGGTCACGGGTTGATGTAAGAAGACTCCACACTTTCTAGCTACCTAATTGACAAGTCAGAGATGACTCTCGCTCTGTCTTTTTCACCTATTAGATAGCCAGAAAGTCTGTCGTCACCTCACATCAACCTGTGACCTGTTGTAACATAGTGCAGTTGAAATAAGTAAAATTCTCCCCATACATAAAAATTGCCAATATCGCCATCTGATTTTTTTTAGTAACAACACTGGTACTGTTGCTTAATTCCTTTTATATTTCTGTTTATTCTATTCAACAGGTTCTTACTAACGGTGTCGAGTCAAGATATTGGAAAAAAGAATTTCGAGAATGATTTCTACATTTCTTCCCAATTTTTTTTAAAAGATAAAAAGCTTTTTATGCATGTAAGTATAGCAGTATGTAGAGAATGAGTATAGGGTTCAACAACCCTTTGAAATTTTTATAACTATTTATTCACAGGTTCTTTTACTTTGAAAATGTTAGGGCGTATCCTCCTGGAAACTCAGAAAAATTTTTGATCATAGAAAACCACTAAACTACTCCTATCCCCCTCCATTAAATTTTTTACTTTGCTTCGCCACTGCTTCTATGTGTGTCACCAGGCCTGACGAGAGAGGGGGGCGAGGGGGTACGATACCCCGGGGCCCGGTACCCAAATCTTTTCATATTGAGTACTAAGACAGATATCATTTTGAATATTTTAGAAATTAATTTGTTCACATAAAGGTCCAAAAATGAGTAAATTCCCAGTTTTCTAGGGGCATATTTTCAAAAATTTTCTGGGGGAAAACCCCGAGACCCCTTTTATTACTTGTTACTCATCATATTATCAAGAAAACGATATTTTTAAGTTGAGTGTAATTCAGATCTTGCCTAGAAATATTCTAAAAATTACATTAAGCGTATGAATGCATGGGTGGAGGTACATCAGAAAATTTCACCCCCTACTTCGAAATGAGAATATGTCATTGGGGGCCCGCTTCTCAACCTTTTACCCGGGGCCCGACTTGGCTCTCGGTGGCCCTGTGTGTCACCAAATGACTGGTGGCTTTTGGGTAGTTCAAGTGGGGGTTCACTTTTTCAAAAATGCAATCGAGTAACAATCTCACAATTAAATTAATTATTTATATTAATGGTTATAAAACTAAATTTCTCGGGTATCCAATGGAAAGTACCATTTCAAACTTCTCTTGGGAAACTTTATGAGGGTGGTGTGAAACCTCTCGGGGTTTGGGTATAACTTCAAAAGGGTGGTGTGTAATACCTTGGGATTTTTATAAAGCATTTTACCGCAAGTCCTGAGGTGGTACACCCCCCTATGAGGTATTACATGCAGTTCCCCAGGTGGTACAAACCACTCTCAGTTGCAAGCCATCCTGAAGGTCGTACACCCTCTTCCCCGAACTACTACACTCAAAAAACAGTTCTGCTCCCACAACCAGAAATTCGGTTCCCCCAACCACACCGTCCTGTTGATATAGGACTGAACGAACTCTCCGTTTGGGGTGACCAAACCGGTTCGAATGAGAGAGGTGCGGTTGGGACAACCGAACTGTTTGCTTGTGCCAATCGAACCTACGTTCCTCAAGTTTGTTTGAGGTAACCCGACTGTCGGGTTGCCACAAACGGTGTTAGTACGCTTGTCATAAACGGAAAATGTACAGTTGCCGTAAACGGACTTCCGGTATATACGGATTTTGTTTATACAGGATAGTATTTTTAATATTGAATTACCCATGCTTTATTTTCCTAGAAAACATATTTAATACTTTTTTTTAACCATGCTACAACTACAACTAAACTTATTTTAAAATGTCTAAGTTTCTTTCATGTTTACATGTTTTGTTGACTATATCTTAACACTAAAAAAACACTTATAGTAACTTCGTATCTCCGAAGATTCTAATTATCTTAAAGAAAATCTACTAACGAAACTATCCGCTTAATCAATCGTTCTTAAGAATTTGTCGTTATTTTGTCGTATCATAAATGCAAAACTTTCAACGTATAAAAACAACTTTCAACAAGAAAAATCGCTTGTATGTACTTACCTTGCTTTACTTACATCTTCAATTCTGATTTTGAAATAACTAAGAGTATCAATTTTAAAGAAGTTGCAATTGTCATACATGAATCAGTCATGTCTATCATTCTCAATCTATATCAGATTCAAAGCAAAAAAACTTGCAAGATAATATAATTTATTACAAATAGGGCATGTTTTTTTATTTACACAAAAATAAAATAAAAAATCCTGGATTTACCAGCAATTCTACAAGTTGATACATTTTGCTTGCTTTTTATTTTGATTACTTTTCACATATCCTGTGTAGCTAATAGAATTTAAGAATGTTTTAATAGTAATATTAACAACTTTTAACTTTGGGAAAATCAGTTTAAATCTGTTCAGATAATAGAATTGAATTTGGATGAATTACCTCAGAATTAACCTTCAAGTTTGATTTACTGAACAAATCAACCAAACAGTTTTTCAAATACAAAGTGATTTTATTTTTAAAATTTCCATTTGAAATTTCAGAGAATGGAAATGTATCTTTTAAAAATTTCAATCATGAATGGTGATACAGTAGAACTCCAATTAACTGAAGTACCACTTTGTAAACAATGCTGTGGTCATCCAAACCTTGGATTGGTTTTAATAAGAAAGGAAGCTTTCCCCATTTTTAAATGCACTTGAGGTGTTTGACTTCCCATGACAGTACTTACGATTCGGTCTTCATTTTTTTTTCTGAAAGTGATTCGGATAATCAGCAATTTGGATAGTTGGAGTTCTACTGTACTGTAGGTTTACTACAATATATTAACATAATATAGGAACTAAGATGCATTTAAGTAAAAGAAAGTACTAATTAGAAAATACAATCAATAATGTTATGAATGCATCAATAATACAAAATCATTAAAAATATTCAAGCACTATAAACCAAGATTTAAACAGTGACAGCATAAACAAATAAATCCTTGCCATCAGTAGTAAAGTAACACAGACAAATTCAGTGCTATGCAAGAGAGCTAATAAAATATAGGTTTAGAAATAAATGAACTAAAAATCTTTTTCCCATCCACCAAAAATTGACTCGTGACAACTGACAAGGGAACCTTTGCGCCTAAATATAAATAGGCCATGCTTTACCTGTGTACCATGCAGGGAGCAACTTCAACTATAAACTTCCATATAATACCACTATTTGCAATACAGGAACAGACACTTTCATCATTACACAATTTATACAAACTTAGTTCTTTATCAGCTCTTTTATGTTTTGGCATTGTCAGAATATATGATTTTACATACACCACAACGTGAAATAAATCTACAAAAAGCTTGGATAAAACACTCAGCACTCAAATTAGATATACTTTTAAATGAATTCCTCTCGTAACTGCACAAGTAAACAAAGCAATATACACTTTAGAGCAAGGGCGGTTCCAGACCAGATTTTCGGGGGGGGGCCATGTCAAAGTCGGAGGGTATTACATTCGAAATTTTCAGTGCCTCAGAAAATTTTTTGAAGAGTGCTTGCTTTTAAGCAGCTTTTTAGGGGTTTATAGTAACTTAGAGGATATCCAGGGCCCGTGCCATTGTTTTAGAAAGTGGGGGGGGGTGAAACATTTTTGTAAGGCCATAATAATACTTGTGTTTGCGAGGTGTTTGGCTCCCAATTTTCCGAGTATAACATAAATAAAATGCGAAACTTTGTTTAAGTTATAAAGGTTTCTTCAGATAATGCTAGCTCGAAAGCAAATGTGGGGGGGTCTGGGGGTCCTCCCCCAGAAATTTTTGTGAAATTTGGCTTCAAATAGAAGTTTTTCTACTCATTTTTGTACATTTGGTATCCATTGGATAACACCTAAAGAGGGTAACTTCTTACACTCCTAAAATGAGAGGAGAGAAACAAGTTCAAGGAGAAAACATTAAATAAGTAACCATGAGAAATTAATAGGGGGTCTGGGGGGTGCCCCCAAGAAAATTTTTGAAAATTTGCCTCTAAAAATAAGGTTTCAGCTCATTTTAAAAGCATGTAAACCACAGAATTTTCAAGGATGAAACTATAAATAGATGCCCAATTTTGAAAAGGGCCGGGGGTCCTCTCCTGAAAATTTTTGCAAATACGCGTATTAAAACTATAGTATTACCGGTTTGAGAGGGCTTGAGCCCCATCCAATGTTAGCTGAAGGGGGGCTAAGCCCCCCCCCCCAATATTTTGTGATGTTTGGATATTTTCTGGTTTGGAATCCCCTTCAAGAGCGGTTATTTGGGGAGAGGGTAACCCACAAAAGGTCTCAGAATGTGTTAAAAATTTCTTTTAAGGGTCAAATTTTAAAAATTTTCTTGGGGAGAGACCCCAAACTTTCGAATTAAGCTGAAATGCTACTTTTAACAGAGAAATTTCTAAAATTTTTCTGGGAGAGATCCCCCAGACCCCCATCTTATTTCGAGCTCGCAATAATTACACAAAACTTTTACATTAAATGCACCTCAAAATATTACACCTTGGCGATATTTAAAGGGACATGTAACGAAATTTAATCTATACATCTGATACAAAATTAGGTAATTAGGCACGTAAACTTAATGGTTGTTTCTTTTAATTTTATGTTTTTTAATGTCTTGTACTGGCCCTCCCCCCAAATATTTTATAAAAGTTGGTGCCTATGGATGTAAAAATATTAAAGGGGGGGTTCTCCCCCAGAAAATTTTTTGAATTTTAACATTAAGAAAGTGTTTTTTAAGCTATTTGTTAGGGTTTCTCGGGGGGGGGGGGCATGGCCCCCCCCTGCTTTAGAGCCATCTCTTAAATTTAATGGTCCTGCAAAATCAATTCCACTTACCTCAAAGGGCTGATATTTTTCAATTCGATCAGGAGGAAGGGGGGGGGGGGGTGCAGAAATTTCCTGACCAGGACAAGCATTAACCCAATTACAAAATCTACAATCATGCAATATTGATTTTACAAACCATCTGGCTCTTAAAATCCAAAATTTGGCTCTTATTTGAACTGAAGTAACATTAACACCAAATTGAAGAACTCTTTCATGGTTTTTTAACACAATAAGATGAGAAAAATAATTACTAGGCAATATGATAGATTTTACAGAACCCACATCTAAAGAAGATTTGACCAATCTTCTATTAACTCTTAATATAAACCCTTATCATCAATTTTAGGATTAAGACCATACAATTTAGAATTTTTATCAACACACTTATTTAACTTCAGATCATTAATTTCTGATTTGTACATACCTTGGGATGATTTAATCCAATAATTCAAAGCAACAGAAATTTCCCTAGTAGATATATGACCTACAATTTTAACATTTGATTTTATGTTATTAATAAACCTAAACACATAGGCAGTAACACAAAGTAATTTTCACAGACAACTAAAGTTTTCAATAAAGTTCTATCACTCCATAAGTATACCACTGCCGTCGGGAAGTGAGTTTTTAGGAATTTTAGCATTCGCGCATCAGCCCCAGCCAATAAAAGTTCCAGTCTCGGCAGGGTCAGTTTCTTTAAAGGGGCTACACGGCCCTTGCAAATCAAGTGCTGGAGGAAATCCCACGTACACTAATGCTCTATGAGCATATGTTGATGCATCACAAAAGATGTGCAGCTGTAGTTGAGGCTTTTCCACTGAATTTGCTAAAGCCAGCGAGGACTTCACCTCGAAGCAGACACAGCCACAAAGAAGCTCTCACTCACTCTGGGGGGCATCCTCCTCTCACGCACGTGAGAGCCGAGGCGGATGGGAGATCAGGTGGCAGTTCCTTGCAGTGAGGGGATCCTCGAACGGACCTTTAAAAATACAAAATATCTCATTAATAACTAATTAAACAATGTAGATAATTTTATGATTAATTCTAATTATATGCTAAAAAACACCTGGATCAGCTGGGATAAGAGTCCTCCATTTGGCAATTGTGTCGTGATCGCCAACTATACACCATGGGCGCCCATATGTTTGAATTCATGAGGGGGCCAAGAAAAATTTTTGCAAGTTAGCCAGTCAAGCCCGCTTAAGTTTTCTAATGGGAGGTTGGTTCATAATTATTTCTCAGTAGCCTTTAACGTGTTACTGGCGCGGAATGTCCGATATAGGGACCTTGCGCCATAAAACCCAAAACAACCAACCAACCTTTAACGTGTTACTTAATGCAAAAGGTGATGTAGGTATGTAGGGGTAAAAGGTATGTATGGGCGCCCGTGCTAATCACTACAACTAATCGTTATATACTGCCAGGAAGGACACTTATCCCAGCTGTGCGAAACTCCTTTTTAAAAATTTTGATCGCTAGAAATAATGTTGAAAAATATGACAGAAAATTGTTATTGCTAAGTAAAAAAAAATAAACAAATAAAAAAGTGTGGAAATGTCCCCACTTTTCCACAAATGTCAAATAATTTGTAGGTAAATTGCACGATTAACGTCCGACACCAAAACTTTAAGTTTGATACCGTCCCAAAACTTGTTATTATTACACAATTGAATTAATAAAAAGGGATAAATTATTCATAATTCATCTTTGCTCCTGTTGTTGTTGTGTTGAAAATAATAAACAACCCACTGAGCTAAATTTTAGGTTTAGCAATGCAAATGAAACTGCACTTCCCCTTTCATTTATGTATTTAAATACTAAGATTTTACCATTTACTAGCAAATATTTCACTATTGAGTTAACCAAATGTCAAAAATTAAGATTTTACAATTTACTAGCAAATATTTCACTATTGAGTTAACCAAATGTCAAAAATTTTAGGGTTAACCAATTTTAGAAAGAAGTTTAACCTACGGTAATAACACAATAGAAGAAATTTCATTTCCTGTGACAAAGATTTACTTAAAGATTTATTTTCCATTTACTGCTAAGCCTTAAATTAGTGGGAGATAAATGGCGAACACGTGATAACAGATTTTCCACAATTAACAAAAACAGTGGTTATTACCACGACTCCATAAAGCAGAAACGGCTTGGCTTGATTACCGAAAAACTAAATTGAAATAGTACATCTATTTGAATACTAAATAAACATACAAACTTCTAATGCATAAAGGGTTGTCATGAGATGAATAATGAGATGTATTTGTATAGATGCTTTAAAGATAAAATTTACTGTACTTTTAAAGAACACTATGGGCAATACCACTATTTTTTTTTATTTGGTTCAGATTGCATAAACATAAATATACCTTCAAAAATTTTTGCTCTGCAATGCATACTTATTTTAAAATTAAATTCAAAGTTTGCGTTTTCTTTTGAGCGCGAAATCAAAATTTTCATGGGGAAAAGTTGTGACGTACTTCCATCCTATACAAACCAGTCGCATTGCCACCGACTGGCGAAACTAAGAAATCATTGTTATGCAGATTTTGATATTTTAAAACACTAGTAGAAATAAAAATATAACAGTATTTTAAGAATAAGAATTTAAGAATATTTTACAGACAAACTTAACATTTAATTAAATTAAATTCCTTAGATGTATAATAAGAGACGAAACTTACATAAAGTGTTACTTTTATTCTTATTTATTTTCATTTTACTAGTGTTTTAAAAAACACTTTTGGAGCCATTCTAATTAACAAGAGGCAAAATCTGCATAACAATGACTTCTTCCATAAATAAATAAAACACAAATCGGGATGAAAAACCAAGAAAACTGCACGAAAGGTATGTAATTTTGATGTTATAAGATGTATTTTTTGGTCCTTTTTGCATTTCCGTCACTCTTTCAGGGATATTTCAGCTGGGAAACTTTTTAAATGCATTTTTGTGCCTTTTTGATAGAAACAAAGAATATCGACAACCAAACAGTAAACAAAGACAAGCCCAAGCAGTCAAAACGAGGTTGTTTGTATAGGATGGAAGTACGTCACAATCGCATCAGCCAATGGGAGAACGATTTGAGTACTGCTCAAATTCCGCGCTTTTAAAATCTTAAATAATTAAGAAAATAAATTTTTTTGGTTGTTTTCATGCAGAAAATCGAATTCAGAACAGCTTTCTTCATAGGGTTACGATATTTATTATTCAAATTTAAAAAATAGTGGTATTGCCCATTATTAAACTAAAAAATAAGAATTGAAAATGAACATTACTTACTTCCAAAAGTTCTCAGGAAGGTAAAACTCTCTGTTTAACATCTGCTCACAACATCGACCCAGAAAAGCTGTGTGATTGGTGTTAGCCTCTTTCCTCATACAATAGGTAACAGCAAAGGACAGAACACCTACAAAAATGTAAAAGGTCAACAGAAACTAATTTGGAACTTGTCGATAGTAAAACAGGTACGATTCCGTTAGAGTCCCTACTAAATATCGCAAATATCCAAATATCAACAAATTTTTCTGAAATCTTTCTGACTTATTGATCTAATTAAACGTTTTAATTCAGGAGTTTGAAATTATGGTTCAATTCCGTTAGAGTCACCGCTAAATATCACCCGGTTCTTTTAAACTACAAAAAGTAGAAATATTCATAAATAATTTCAAACTCCTGAATTAAAATGTTTAATTAGATCAATAACTATTCAGTTTATTAATAAAAGTCAGAAAAATTTCTTGATATTTGGATATATTTAGCAATTTGGATATTGGCGATATTTAGCGGGGACTGTAACGGAATTGGACCGAAATTATTTATGAATATATTTCTAATTTTTGTTGTCTAAAAGAACCGGGCGATATTTAGCGTGGACTCTAATGGAATTGAACCGTAAAAAAAAGTGAAATAATAGTTCAATTAATCATTATCTGGAACAAATTTGATATAGGTCCTCCACGGCAACTGTCAACTGTAACAGTCGGCAATTTAGCGCCTGTGCTATGGTCTTTCTTTGCTAGGCCGTTGGTAACGGAGAAATCCAAGTTCAAGTAGGGGAGCAGGAAATCAGGGTAGCTAGCTTGGCTACTTAAGCATCCCATTGGTGATCTGACATCTTATGATAAGCTCTTTAACCGAGGTAAGCCTCGACTCCTAAAACTTCTTCAAGGAGAGGGGAGGGAAGTGGGATAGTTCTTGGCGGGAAGTAACCAGTTTGGCTCTCTATAGTACTTACCTAACCCTAGGCAGTGAATGTCCTGGCTTATTTGGGGTTACACAAACTACCTAGCAAGATAAGACTTTAGCAACTAGAACTATAGCAACAGCCATTCACCGGTCACCAGTTCTTTGGAATTATCGCTGTGGAAAACCTACATCATATAATATGTTCCCATTACCGCAATTGTAATATTTACAAATAAATTATACTGTAATTTGTGGATTATTAACCTAAAACACAACTTAGAATCCTTAGAATAAATTCTGGGTGCATTAAGTTATTTCTGTGAACCAGATTAACCCAGCGCAGTTGTATAGCGGCATCTCACCGTTAGACGTAGAGTGTTTTTACACATACAGTTTAAGCAAATAAAGAAATAAGTTCACAGGAAAGGAGATTACTGTTGTACTAATCACAATTACACATTCATACAAATCACCAAAATTGTGTTAAATTAGACAGAAGGTAGTGAATGAATGTAAAATGTAAACAGTTCATGTATTAGCTGACAATAATCTACAGTTTGTCTGAATTCAAAACAGTAAATGTCACATAAATCTTACAAATATAACAATTGCCTGTCTTAATAACCTGTGCACATAAACATTTGTCAATCATAAACACATCACTAGAGGTTTGGGTTCAGAATAAAATTATATTTGACGCTACACTATCACTTGTAAAGGCTGAAAAACTATTATAAGGTTTCTTTTTTAATAATAATAAATTTTAAAATACTTATTAGGAATTATATGCTTTCATAACACAAAAATATGTTCGGAGTCTTTGACTCACGCGATCGCCTGAAGGGTTAAGATTTACACATGAAAATATAGTTTTAGAAGTTTTTGAACTGTAAAAACAATTCAAAGCCCACATAATATCAATAAAATCCGATTAATTATGGTCAAAGGAAGATTTTACGTAAATTTTTCCAGTGCAATGGGGGGCCAGGCCCGCCTTAGCCCTTATGTATGCTATACAATACACTTACTAATCACATCCACCAACTTGGCGACTGCAAACCTGTACTTTTAAAGAACACATTATTAAACTAAAAAATAAGAATAGAAAATGAACATTACTCACTTCCAAAATTTGTGTTTCGTCTTCTCCATTTTCATTATGTTAAAGTGTGTCAGATGCTGCTTAATAATAAAACGAATAAAACCTTAATAAAAATGTTCATGTCATGGCCGATTCGAACCGCCAGCCGAGGAACCAAAACTTTGTATTCTTGCGCGATAAAATAATTTTGATTTCACGACGCGACGGTATATAGTTCGTTCGTTTCGATGGACGTACTAATTTCTCTTTTTTTCCCATCGTAAAAAACCTACACTTATTATGATAATAAAGTTGTTGTACAAATGTTTAATGAATTGCACTCAAAATTATTAAATATTCGCCCTTTCTGTTAAATGGTGTGATTTTGCGTGTTTAGCCAGTGGATTGAATGTGTTTGTGGCAATCGAACCAGTTCGGTTCCCTGGACCGAACTAAGTAACAGAATGAGTTCGGTTGAACGAAACGGACCGGTGTGTTTTTGGGAAACGATCGGTCTGGTTATGGCAACTAAACCACTATCAACCGAACTGGGTTCGGTTGGTTGAAGACTACCATTTTTTTGAGTGTACATAACACCCTTGAGATGTTTCACACCATTCCCAAGTAGGTGGTACGCAGAATTTTTGAGGTTACACTTGCCAACCTCACGGTAGTACTCGGTATTTGATGTCCAAGGTGCTACACACCACCTCTGAAATGGTATGCACCATATCTGAGGGTTACATTACAAACTGTCCAAATTTTTAAATACTAATTCAGTTGGGATAGTTTTTTATTTTTTAGGTTTTATTGTAATTTGTAATGAGTTATTGATATTACTTTCAATTTTATCATTGTCGGTATATCTTGTGTTACAAAAATTGCATGTAATTGAAATTAGTTTATAATGAACAAAGTATGATAAAGTTTTAGTTTATTAATTATCTAACAATCAATTAAGATTATAAAATAACAAGAACTTCCGCGCTGAAAATTGCATACTAATTTCATTTTCCAGGATTGATAGTCATGTCGATTGGAATTTTTCTCCTAATGTTTCCCTTTGTGTTTCCACTGAGGATTCCTTCCGAAGAAGAGGGCGAAACATCTGGAGAAAATTTCAAATCGACACGACCATTAATTCCAGAAAATGGAGTTAATATGCAATTAAGATATTGTTAAACTCTTAATCTCTGATCTCTAGAACTGAACTGTATGAAGCATAGTGAGTTTGATTACTAATGTACTTAATGTATTCAATATTTTTTGTGTTTTTCCTCTAATTGAATTTACATGTAATTTAAAGTGTGTATTTAATATTTTCCCTTAGGTTTTTGAGTAAAGACCAGTTTTATCATTGGAATATAAATAATTGAAGATCAAGATGGAACCCTTTTAAAATTTATTGTTTAATATATATTTTTGTGTTTGCATTACATTTAGTAATTTGTTTATTACATTCTGCCTTCAAATTGGTATACCTAATTAATAGACTATAAAACAATGAAAAATTGTAAGTTTGTTTAGTTTATGTAATATACAGCCTCTAAATTATTTTTGGTAACAATTAAAGGATTATTTTTTATATAAGGACTTGTGTCGAATGATTTTTTTATTTCAAGTTTTCTTTAACTTTTTCTGAACAAATAAAATATTGTTTTCTTAGTAAAAATTTTTTAGTTTGTTTCATTTGAAATACAGTGCAACTTTGATAGATCAAGGAAAGGATCTTCATTTAAAAGTTGAGGATAGTTCAAAGATTTCTCTTTTTTCTTAACTAACTTTTCGATCCCAAATACAAAATTGATTCATTACTATTTCTTAACACATGATGCCTTCATTTTTTTATTAATTTTTACTTTTTAATTCATTGGAACAATTTTGATGGCTCCTTCAGCTTTGAATTATCCTTGTTGTACTGCAGCACTGATGACTGTGAATATGGCTGTAAAATATTTTTGGGTATTAAAAAATTAGTAGCTGTCACTAATTTTAAATAATAAAAATTAGAAATTTTTTAAAATTTTGATTTACTTGTAAATGCATATATGCTTAAATTAATATTTATCTCTATTGACAGTAAAAAATTATTCTTTTTAAATTTTGGAAAATAAATATTTTTGCTGCTTCAAATGTATGGGAAGCTCTAACATTCAACACTACTACAGAATGAAAAGTATGGATTTTTTTTATTTTGTCCTAACAATTGATAGTGCTTTAAATTAAAATAAAACATTCCAGGTTACTCTCTTGAACATGAAAATCATCTTTAACTTTAAAAATAAAAATACTCCAGGTTACTCTCTTGAACATGAAAATCATCTTTAACTTTAAAAATAAAAATACAC
This sequence comes from Tetragnatha montana, assembly GCA_963680715.1. NCBI lineage: Eukaryota > Metazoa > Arthropoda > Arachnida > Araneae > Tetragnathidae > Tetragnatha > Tetragnatha montana. The sequence goes on from OY796685.1 coordinate 54,529,969, forward strand.
TAGAATAATATTTTCTACAAAACAGGGGGGGGGGTTAATTTATGTGTAGCTTTTTCTGTATTTTCTAGGATTTCTTGTACAGAAATTTACAATAGTTTTCGAGCTAATATTTTAGTCCTAAGAAAAAATTGATTGATGAATTACCCTTGAAAAATGCTTTTTAAAAATATATGGTAAAAAGATTCCTGTCAGTAAACTAATCTTTGATAAATTCTTGTGTTGAAGATAATTTGTCTTTAATAATATCTAATGAGTAAAATGTAAAGCTGAATATTGTAATGATCATACAATAAACTAGTTACATTTTCAGCATACCGCTGAACCTGCTTATAACAAATTAAGGCATAATGAGAACCTTGTTTCTTGACTTGATAAAAATAACTCATTGGTACTATGTTAAAATGCACCGACCTAAACCCAAATATAAAGAAAGCAGAGTTTAATTGCACAATTCCCATAATTTGTTCTAAAAATTTATTTTACTAACCACCCTTTACAATTGTACTCCACTAGGCAAAATAATTTTTTTAATAATAGAGGGAAGTAGTACATGTATAAGTATTTAAATTTCAGCAGGTTTTGATGTTGTTAACTTTAATAATTAAATCTTCATCAAAAGCAATACTCGTTCATTCGATAAGCAAATTTGACTCCCAGGCATCACTTCCTGTGGGGCAAGATATTTTTTATGACCAAAATAAAATTTTCATATTGACATTGAGTTGAAGAAAACATATGTAAAGCAAGTTAATTTCTTTTATATTACAAGATTAGTCTTCCAGGCTATAGGGCCATGGTCTTGGCGTTAATGAACTACGCCTCAAGCTGGGTAAGCCTTGATTGGTCTTTTATTATTGTTCGTTCTCCTTTGATTTACCATTAGGCCTACGAGACCTGGCCTTCCTAAATCTTAAAAGTATCTTAAAATTAATAATTAAATCTGTATCCAAAACAATACTCATAATCACAAAAAAGCAAATTCTTTCACATACATCTGCGGGTATTTTGTGAGAATACGTAAATATTTCTAGTACTACTGACCAATTTTTATTTTCTGAGGTTTATGTTATGAGCAAAATAGTTTTCAATTAATTGAGGAAGAAAACATGTAAAATCAATCTAATTTTTTTATTATAGTTTCATGTCTATGTGGTATAACTATCAGGTTATAAAATTAATAACATACAAATACTTGAATCTATTCAAAACATAACCCTAAATCTCAAAAGTATCTTAACGCATAAAACAAAACTTACTTCTTATTTATTGAAGAAATTGAAATTGGAAAATAAAAGCCTAAAATAAATGGTTTTACAACAGTACATAAGTACCAATTATTGCGTGTTGTGAAATTTGTTTTTATAAAAAACCATCAAGGGGACTCCTTGCAACGCAGTGTGCCTACTATGTGGAAAATTTTCTAAATCAGGTCTTGATATTAGGATGAAATTAATAATTAAATTATCCAAAACAATAGTCATAATCATAAAAAAAGCAAATTCTTTCACTTACATCACACTTGCGAGAATGTGACATTATTGCAGGGTGTTTTGTGAGAATACGTAAATATGCCTAGTACTACTGACCAATTTTTATTTTCTGAGATTTATGTGATGAGCAACATAATTTTCAATTAATCGAGGAAAAAAACATGTAAAATCAATTTAATTTCTTTTATTATTTTCTCATATCTACGTGGTATAACTATCAGGTTCTGAAATTAATAACATACAAATACTTGAATCTATTCAAAACATAACCCTAAATCTCAAAAGTATCTTAACTCATAAAACAAAACTTACTTCATATTTCTTGAAGAAATTGAAATTGGAAAATAAAAGCCTAAAATAAATGGTTTTACAACAGTACATAAGTATACCTACCAATTATTGTGTGTTGTGAAATTTGTTTTTATAAAAAAACATCAAGGGGACCCCTTGCAACGCAGTGTGCCTACTATGTGGAAAATTTTCTAAATCAGGCCCAGATAATCAGGTCTTGATATTAGGGTAAAATTAATAATTAAATCTGTATCCAAAACAAGTCATACTCATAAAAAAGCAAATTCTTTCACATACATCACACTTGCGAGAATGTGACATTATTGCAGGGTATTTTGTGAGAATACGTAAATATGCCTTGTCCTCCTGACCAATTTTTATTTTCTGGGATTTATGTTATGAGCAACATAATTTTCAATTAATCGAGGAAGAAAACATGTAAAATCAATTTAATTTCTTTTATTATTGTCTCATGTCTATGTGGTATAACTATCAGGTTCTGAAATTAATAACATACAACAAATACTTCAATCTATTTAAAACATAACACTGCCTAACATCCCAGCACATAAAAAATGTGTGGAGTAAATAATTATAGTATATAGGCTTTTCTATCGAACTTGGAAGTACAAGAAGATATAGTTTTTAGGGAAAGTGTTTAAAGTAAGTTTTGATATATAAACTTGAAGTAGGGTATTTAAATGGTACTTTAGTTTGCTTTAAAAGTAAATTATCCTTTAAATTTTACTTCTACGACTATAAAACTAAAAGCAAAAACATACAATACTACGGAAAACATATAGATTCTCAGTACTATTTTTTTCAAATTCTACAAAACCTTTTATATTTTAATGGTGACAGAACGTGTTCAACTTGTTTTTCATTGATTATTTTTAGTAAAAATCAACAGATGAAGCTTTTTTCGTAAAATTAAGCTTAGTTTACTTTTGTAAACAAAACACCATTGCATACGATACGAATACGATGTTCTCTTCGGTGTTTCGGAGATTGGTGAATTTCAATCACGTGACCCCCTCCGTTTTTGACGGCCCGAGAAAAAGTGCGAGCTGCCTGCACTTTTTCGCGGTCCGCGATGTCGGGCGTATCACGCCTAGCCATTGGTCCGCGTGCTCACGTGACCACCCGGTTTGGTTGATCCGCTTTCTGCCTCAAAAATAGGGATTTTTCTTGTCGCCAACCATCGCGCCAAGACGGATCGCGGCCCGTCATCCGGCAAAAAAGGCTCCATGTAGAAAGGCCTTTTCCCTTACACAAACGGAATTTTCTCAAAAAGGTAGGAGGGCATTACCCCCCTATGGTCCCCCTTACATCCGCCCATGCTAACGACAGACTAAAAACAAGACAAACACTATGAAATACAGAAAAACATACCAACTGTGCAAAGATTAAACACCCCCCCCACAAAAGAAAGTACAGTCAACTCTGCTTAATGTGATCACACTTGTCCAAGAGTAAAATGATAACAATAACAAGCGATTTGATTCTAAGAAAGTCTCAAACAGCGTAACTATAGTGTTTGGCATTAGAATCACAGCTATGTGTAGTAGGGTGTCCCGAAAAAACCGAAATTTCTCTGATCGCTTAGCGGTAGTGCGGAAAAGTTGTGAACTACCATCACTATGAAAGGTGTGAAATCTTAAAACTCTGGGTTAATATCTTCTGTTGCCCCAAACGGCCTAAAGTTCTGAAAATTGGCCTAAAGTTCTGAAAATTGGCCTAAAAATGACCAAACTTCAAAAATTAACAGAAAATTCCAAATTTCAGTCATGATTCTGGTGTTATGCTTAAAAGTTACTATTAACATACAATTACATCTGCAAAAAGTTTTAAACTTATAGGTTAGTATCTTCTGTTGCCTCACGGGGACCAAATTTCTGAAAATTGGACTAAAAATGACCAAACTTCAAAAATTAATAGAAAATCCCAGATTTCAGTCATGATTCTGGGGTTAAGCTTAAAAGTTACTATTAATATACAACTACATCTCCAAATAGTTTTAAACTCATAGGCCAATATCTTCTCCCTCCTTATTAACTTTAAAATTTGGAAAATTGACAAAACTTAAAAAAAAAAAATACAAAACAATTACCTCATTTTGATGGAAGAGAAAACTTTATTTTTCTGGGAGACAGAGAAATAACATCAACATTATTGCTTGTAATGATTTTTGGTATTAAATTTTAACATTTGCTTTCTTAATTTTAGTGTCGCTGTAACAAAGAATCCCTGTTCTGTGGGCCAACCGTTTTTCCGGAGGCTGCAGTGATTAATTTCACGATACGCTCAACAGCTTGTGTATGCGATGGTAATTTAATAAATTCCCAGCAATCTGTAGGCATACCGTCCTGAATCATCTTCATAAGTTCTTGAGAACTAACCTCTTTGAGAACTGGAGGGGATGTCACATAACAAGATGCCCAGTCAATGAGATCTACATAGTCTTTGGCTTCAAAGTTAAGTACAGAAACGACAAAATGAACAAACACCTTCCCCATCTCTGGTACCTTTTCTAGCCTTGATAATACGCCAAGCAGCAAGGGTTTTAATGTGATATGTGCAGCTATGTAAAACCTCAGAATTATATTGGCAGTTGTAACCAACGGGCTAAGTTCAAAGCCACATTTCAATAAGTTACCTTTACGACACCTGTTTGAGTCCATTGACGGCAAATCATCTGGCCCCACGTCTTACACAGGTGAAATCGGACGAAAGCTCAAAGGATGTGAAAAGCTTCCAATCGTTGGTTAACAACTGCCAATATAATTCTCAGGTTTTACATATCTGCCTCAGAACCATCACACGAGCTGGTTACTTTAGTTGGATTTATTCTACGAGTCTACGCACCCTCATGGTTCCGTATAAAGATTCATCAGTCCATAAAAGAGGGTGCTTGGAATCTGTGGCACTTCATCAATTCATCCCGTACTTGCCTAAAAAGTATCGTGACGTAATCGATCCAGTTATTTCTCAGAACGCCTACTTTGCTGCTCCAGAAAACATGCTTTTGGCCATGTTAACTGATGATAGATGTCACATTAGGACCCTTGGCAGTGCGACGTATTATCAAGGCTAGAGAAGGCACAAGACATGGGCAAGGTGTTTGCTCATTTTGTCGTTCCTGTACATAACTTTGAAGCCAAAGACTATGTAGATCTCATTGACTGGGCATCTTGTTATGTGACATCCCCTCCAGTTCTCAAAGAGGTTAGTTCTCAAGAACTTATGAAGATGATTCAGGACGGTATGCCTACAGAATGCTGGGAATTTATTAAATTACCATCGCATACACAAGCTGTTGAGCGTATCGTGAAATTAATCACAGCAGCCTCCGGAAAAACGGTTGGCCCACAGAACAGGGATTCCTTTGTTACAGCGACGCTAAAATTAAGAAAGCAAATGTTAAAATTTAATACCAAAAATCATTACAAGCAATAATGTTGATGTTATTTCTCTGTCTCTCTGAAAAATAAAATTTTCTCTTCCATCAAAATGAGGTAATTGTTTTGTATTTTTTTTTAAGTTTTGTCAATTTTCCAAATTTTAAAGTTAATAAGGAGGGAGAAGATATTGGCCTATGAGTTTAAAATTATTTGAAGATGTAGTTGTATATTAATAGTAACTTTTAAGCCTAACCCCAGAATCATGACTGAAATCTGGGATTTTCTATTAATTTTTGAAGTTTGGTCATTTTTAGTCCAATTTTCAGAAATTTAGGCCCCGTGAGGCAACAGAAGATATTAACCTATAAGTTTAAAACTTTTTGCAAATGTAGTTGTAAGTATTAATAGTAACTTTTAAGCATAACCCCAGAATCATGACTGAAATTTGGAATTTTCTGTTAATTTTTAAAGTTTGGTCATTTTTAGGCCCATTTTCAAAACTTTAGGCCGTTTGGGGCAACAGAAGATATTAATCCAGAGTTTTAAGATTTTACACCTTTCATAGTGATGGTAGTTTACAACTTTTCCGCACTACCGCTATAAGCGATCAGAGAAATTTCGTTTTTTTTCGGGACACCCTAATGTGTAGTCATAATTGAAGTTTTCAAAACCTTAACCTAGTATGCCTGGTATTTTCAAACATACCTATACTAGACGGCAACTTAAGTTGACCCTACGACGTCACTAACAAACAAAGTACTAGTTCCCATCGCGGTGTCTGAATTTTGAGTGAAATGAAGAACGTCAATTTAAAAACAGGAACTGTTTCAATAGGAAAACATTCATACTTTGTTAGACCCATGTATAAGATTTTCAATCACATGACTCGGACCTAACAACGGCCTTGGCAACAGAAAATGTTACAGTTTTTTGCCCTACAGAGGTAAACAGTTACAGAAAATGACTGGCCGTGGAATTCCTCTATTGGAGCATTTGCAATCACGTGACCCCATACCTAAAAACCGCCTTAGCAACAGATAAACATCGGCCTTAGCAACAGTTAAAAGAAAATAACCGGTTGTGACGTCACCTGAAAACACTATACGTACAGTGCCTTTTCAATCCTCCTCCTACCAACCCAACAGGCTCTGTGTTTACCGATTTCTCCTTCCGCATTTGTGACGGACGTTCAAGAAACGTTGCAGTCGAGTATAGAAAGTCTCAAACAGTGTAATTTGAGTTTTGCGTTAGAATCACAGCTATGTGTAGCCATAATTGAAGTTTTCAAACCCTTAACCTAGTATGCCTGGTATTTCAAACATACCTATAGTATGATGCATTTTGCAACTTTAAAATGGGAGTGGAACATAACACTAACTAGTTAATGACTCATTTTGTATGATTATGGACTACAATTGGCCTTCAAATAGGAAAAGGGAGGTTTTTAGGGGATTTCAACCAGTTTTTGATAACATAAAACGATACATTATGTGCTGTAAGCATGGAACTAGAAGACTAAGGAAGAGCCGTATCGGGAAACGAGTGAAGCATTCCCTGTAACCGCGGCGTCATCTTGTTGCGATGACAACATTGCGATTTCCCATGCAAAGCAATGGGTGATTACGTATTTTATCGGTGTATTTAATCTTCCTGGATATTTTTTTTAAATAATTACATTCGGTGAAAGAACAGTGTTCTGCCTCATGTTCAGCGGAATAAATAGTGAAGAGGATTCTTAGAAAACGTTTTTAGGTAAGTTGAACAATTCATGTTCTAGTTACTTGTCTCATTCTATTTAAATGTGTTTATGCAATAATATTTCTTTATTTTATGTAAGTAATAAAATAATTGAACTAAAAATTTATGTAATACTGTTTGAAATGTTAAATAATTGATAAAATAATAAGTTTAAGTTGTGTTGCTTGGATCTGTTTAATTTATATGTTCTTGGATGTTACGACGACATGTAAACATTCTTATTTTAAAATATTGTTATTAATAATATTATTCTTATTTAAATACTATTAAAAAATTTGGACTTCTAAACATTATCATAATATTAGACTGCTTAGGAATTAAGGAAAGGGATTTTTATCAATATTTCGTGGTTCTATGCTTTATTTAAATAATTTTAATTATGACTTTGAAATGGAGAATTTATTGTATATTTGCATAGGTTCCATCCTGGGGACGGAATTCCGTTTTTTTTTAAATTTCTGTGAATGTAATTCCGTCCAGTGTTTTTATTACAAAATGCAAAATCAGTTGACTGATTGACAGCGATTAGTACTAAAATTCAGTACTTACATCGCACATTTTGTCCACAAATAAGCCTGTTTTATACTGTAGATACAGCTTTAACTTAAAATTTAAGGACCTAATATTTCATTTTATTTACATGATATTTTATAACTTTTTCTGCAATTTTAAAAAAAATTGCTGGACTAGGGGAAAATGATTTAAAAGCTAGTTCAAAGTTTAGTCTTGCAATTTTTGAAGAGTAAAACACCCATCTATATATTTGTTTTTGATAATTTTATAACGTTTCTTCTTTTGCTTCAGTCTTATATTTATATGTGAAGGCTGATTGTAAATTTCTACGAGAAAATCCACGGGTTACATTTTAACCTCTGGGGAAGTTTCTTATTACATACTTAAAAACAAAGTTTATTTAATATTATAAAATTGTCTACAAAATGTTAATGGCATTTTTAAAATTTCAGATCAACAGTGCATCAGAATACGAATTATGCACATAGAATATGAATTTCAAGACTAAGAACTTGACTGTGTTTTTAAAATTTGTAATTATCTCAACTGCTTAATTTTCTAACTATGTATATAGCCCATGACAAATTTGTATTTTCTTTTGCTTGGACCCCTGGAAGACATGATGAAAGATTTTTATTATGAAAATCGTTTAATAAAAGATATATTTGCAAAATTGGAGCTCAATCAAAATCTTTGCATTAAAATTTACTTCTGACAAAATACACAGTAACAGTAAAAACAGTAAGAAAAATATTTCAAAGAATTTTTACAAGTTACAAAACATATTTTGTTATAAATATTAATTTTTTGAATAACTTATTTTGCCTCGAATTATCCTGGGTTTTGATACCCATTTAAAAAAAATTATACAAAATCCTTTCTTTTACTGCTTTTACTAAATAAGTAGCATGTTTTTTGCTTTAAAAAAATATCAAACTTTACTGTTTCAAACTTTCTTTTGATAAAAAGTTTTTAAAATCATTTACTTATTTGTTTATTATTCTTGTATTTTCAATAAAAATCTCTAAAAAGTATTTTTATCTTGTTTCATTTCTAAGTTCATTGAAATATGTTTAGTGTTTAAAAGTTTTAATTGTGTCAAGAAGTTAAATTTTCAAAGGTAAGTAAAAAATGGTAAGTATTTTATGGGAAAGGGTAACTAATAGGGCAATAATATGCCTTTAATTTTTTTTTTTTAAGTGGGAACTAACTGCCTAAATTTGTAAAGCGGAAAGACCGCGTTCTTCACTTACGTCGCTCAAAACGAAAAGCGCGTTAGAAACGGCAAACATCGTGAATCTGAGCGGCCGCCATCTTGTTGCGATTATTTCTAGTCTCATAATCGGCTTCAGTTAAACCGGTAGCTCGGACCGTTTATGGCACTTCCTTATTGTACTAGTTCCATGGCTGTAAGTTAAATAGGAGTGATCGGTCAACATTATCCGATTGATTAACCGTGATCACGATAAGCGGAGTCGACTGTATTTATAACCCACCAAAAAACAATGCCAAAAACCTGAATACCAATAGACGACATTAGTGTGACGTCACTTGCTTGTTTGGAAACGTTGATTCTATCCGTGATTGGAAGTAAATCCGTACGGAACCAATCACTGATGGAATCAACGTTTCCAAACAAGCAAGTGACGTAATGACTAATGTCGTCTATTACTTCATGCCTGATGCCTTAATATGCATCAACCTTTAATTGCTTTTAACATCCTTCACCATCAGAAAGTTACAAGAAAAAAGTTTTGAAGCATAAAAAGTTATGTGAATAATTACAATGAAGATAATTGCATATTTTTTTTCTATAAAAACGAACAATATAAATAAATTTTTATTTGAAATCAGTTCTGTAAAAGATGCTGACCAGATTGTTTATTTTCCTCAATGGAGACTGATATATTTTTTCTGGGGAAGGGTAATTATAACCATCATGATTAACATCTCCACCAAAGCACAGGGTGAAAAATATGCATCTATTTATACAGGGTAATTTCTAGGGGAGGTAGGGTACATCAAGACGAACAAGAATCGGTATAGGTTAGGGGGTCGCAAGTGGGGTCTAAGGGGTTAAAATCAAGGGTGAAAATTAGCAAAAAAACTCGCTTATCTGGGCAGAAAGAGATACAATTGTTCGATTCCGACATTTTTTGCATTCAACCAATTCAAATTTTTCATGTAAAAACGAGATGCAAGTGTTTATTCTAATCAAAAACAGACCAATAAATGAAACAGGCATGCTTTGTAAGTTGATAGACTGTAGTTAGAATGTGTCACGACAAAAACATCTTAATACTAGAGTTTTGTTGGTTGTTTGGTTGGTTGGAGTTATATGGCGCAAAGAACTAAAATCTGACCAAGGGACAGTTGTAACTTTAATCTACCTACAATGCATGCCTCATTCAATTATTGGTCTGTTTTTGATTAGAATAAACACTTGCATCTCGTTTTTACATGAAAAATTTGAATTGGTTGAATGTAAAAAATATCGGAATCGAACAATTGTATCTCTTTCTGCCCAGATATGCGAGGTTTTTTGCTAATTTTCACCCGTGATTTTAACCCTTTAGACCCCACTTGCGACCCCGTAACCTACCTCAATTCTTGTTCGTCTTGATGTACCCTACCTCCCCTAGAAGTTATGAAACACTTAGCTGAATCACCCTGTATAGATATTGTTACCATGTCCATCAATTATGTGATTTCAAAATTGGCGTAGAAATGCTTCAAGTAGATTCAACATGCTTTATACTTGGGAAATATCTCTTAGTTAATTTACATTTATTTTTACGAAATATTGCGCTCATTAGACCAAGTTTCCAGAATACCTTCCTTCACGATCTACTCATATTTGCTTGGATATTTTGATCGTATTTAGGTAGATCGCATACTGCAAAGAACTCCGATGAATTTTTATGCAAACCGCACAAGCGATCCAAAACTATCGTATTTCATCTTCTCCTCCCTCAAAAACGTCCCAGGAAGAAAACTAATTAAACAGTATTCGGAACAGTAAACACCACTACGCAATTAATTCAACCAACAGGCAGGTGTTTATTAATCCTCTCCTTTCATCACTGCTGCTTTTCCACAAGAGAATATCAGCTCCTACAGAAAACATCTGTAGGAGCTCTTTTTTTCTACAGAAAACATCTCCGAAAATGCATCGTCCATTCCAATTTAGAACGAACAGATCACGTGATCAATTCTTTCTCCTCTCAAAAAGAAGGAGACTAATTTCACCATTCCGTATTCATTTTTCCGCAAATACCGTAATGAACCCTTTATTCGGAAATCTGGAATCCCACACCATTCGGCAGGTTTTTCTTTTTTTTTCTCCCTCGCAGGTGGTAGGTTGTTATGATGGTTCTAGGTTCTAGCCCTTGGAAGAAGGAAATGACAGCTGATGCGCCAGCTGTCTTTTTTATTTACCTCGTATATGCCCTCGGTACGGTTTTTCAATCAGTGAGACACGTGCTCCTTTGTATTGGAAAGATACTGATTTGAAAGATCTTCGTTTGGATACAGTTTTCGGCAGATGAGCGAATAGACATTCACGTTTTTTCTTTGTTTTTTTTATTCATTCTTTAGTATGCTAAAATATTTAAAGCATATTTCATATTTTTAACCGTACGAGCAGATGTTGGTATCACTACTGTCTCTAATCAGCACAAATGTTAAGAGTGACCGCAATTGTAAAAACTGCGTAGTAGTGACAATGCCTCGTCAAGAGGAATCTAGATTTGTAATTTATTTTTTCTAATTGATTTAAAAAGGGTTATACACTACACTCCTGCACGTGCTAGACTTTTTTCTGTGGTTTGAAAGATTTTAAAATTTTAATTTTTTTAAAGTTGATTAAAAAAGGGTTTAATACCACCCTCCTGCACTTGCAAGACTTTTTTCTGGGCTGATTTTCAGTGCTGATTACAGATATTTCATCAAAATTGTGGTTTGAAAGATTTTAAAATTTTAAATTTTTTAAATTGATTTAAAAAGGGTTTAATACTACCCTCCTGCACTTGCAAGAGTTTTTTCTGGGCTGCTTTTTAGTGCTGATTACAGATATTTCATCAAAACTGTGGTTTGAAAGATTTTAAAATTTTAATTTTTTTTAAATTCATTTAAAAAGGGTTTAATACTACCCTCCTGCACTTGCAAGAGTTTTTTCTGGGCTGCTTTTTAGTGCTGATTACAGATATTTCATCAAAACTGTGGTTTGAAAGATTTTAAAATTTTAATTTTTTTTTAATTTATTTAAAAAGGGTTAAATACTACCCTCCTGCACTTGCAAGAGTTTTTTCTGGGCTGCTTTTCAGTGTTGATTACAGATATTTCATCAAAACTGTGGTTTGAAAGATTTTAAAATTTTAATTTTTTTTAAAATTCATTTAAAAAGGGTTTAATACTACCCTCCTGCACTTGCAAGACTTTTTTCTGGGCTGCTTTTTAGTGCTGATTACAGATATTTCATCAAAACTGTGGTTTGAAAGATTTTAAAATTTTAAATTTTTTTTAAATTCATTTAAAAAGGGTTTAATACTTACCCTCTTGCACTAGCAAGTATTTTTTTGGGGTTGCTTTTTAGTGCTGATTACAGATATTTCATCAAAACTGTAGTTTGAAGGATTTTAAAATTTCAAATTTTTTAAAATTGATTTAAAAAGGGTTTAATACTAACCCTCTTGCACTTGCAAGAGTTTTTTCTGGGCTGCTTTTTAGTGCTGATTACAGATATTTCATCAAAACTGTGGTTTGAAAGATTTTAAAATTTTATTTTTTTTTAAATTCATTTAAAAAGGGTTTAATACTTACCCTCTTGCACTAGCAAGAATTTTTTTGGGGTTGCTTTTTAGTGCTGATTACAGATATTTCATCAAAACTGTAGTTTGAAGGATTTTAAAATTTCAAATTTTTTAAAATTGATTTAAAAAGGGTTTAATACTAACCCTCTTGCACTTGCAAGAGTTTTTTCTGGGCTGCTTTTTAGTGCTGATTACAGATATTTCATCAAAACTGTGGTTTGAAAGATTTTAAAATTTTATTTTTTTTTAAATTCATTTAAAAAGGGTTTAATACTTACCCTCTTGCACTAGCAAGTATTTTTTTGGGGTTGCTTTTTAGTGCTGATTACAGATATTTCATCAAAACTGTAGTTTGAAGGATTTTAAAATTTCAAATTTTTTAAAATTGATTTAAAAAGGGTTTAATACTAACCCTCTTGCACTTGCAAGAGTTTTTTCTGGGCTGCTTTTTAGTGCTGATTACAGATATTTCATCAAAACTGTGGTTTGAAAGATTTTAAAATTTTATTTTTTTTTAAATTCATTTAAAAAGGGTTTAATACTTACCCTCTTGCACTAGCAAGAATTTTTTTGGGGTTGCTTTTTAGTGCTGATTACAGATATTTCATCAAAACTGTAGTTTGAAGGATTTTAAAATTTCAAATTTTTTAAAATTGATTTAAAAAGGGTTTAATACTAACCCTCTTGCACTTGCAAGAGTTTTTTCTGGGCTGCTTTTTAGTGCTGATTACAGATATTTCATCAAAACTGTGGTTTGAAAGATTTTAAAATTTCAAATTTTTTAAAATTGATTTAAAAAGGGTTTAATACTAACCCTCTTGCACTTGCAAGAGTTTTTTCTGGGCTGCTTTTTAGTGCTGATTACAGATATTTCATCAAAACTGTGGTTTGAAAGATTTTAAAATTTTATTTTTTTTTAAATTCATTTAAAAAGGGTTTAATACTTACCCTCTTGCACTAGCAAGTATTTTTTTGGGGTTGCTTTTTAGTGCTGATTACAGATATTTCATCAAAACTGTAGTTTGAAGGATTTTAAAATTTCAAATTTTTTAAAATTGATTTAAAAAGGGTTTAATACTAACCCTCTTGCACTTGCAAGAGTTTTTTCTGGGCTGCTTTTTAGTGCTGATTACAGATATTTCATCAAAACTGTGGTTTGAAAGATTTTAAAATTTTATTTTTTTTTAAATTCATTTAAAAAGGGTTTAATACTTACCCTCTTGCACTAGCAAGAATTTTTTTGGGGTTGCTTTTTAGTGCTGATTACAGATATTTCATCAAAACTGTAGTTTGAAGGATTTTAAAATTTCAAATTTTTTAAAATTGATTTAAAAAGGGTTTAATACTAACCCTCTTGCACTTGCAAGAGTTTTTTCTGGGCTGCTTTTTAGTGCTGATTACAGATATTTCATCAAAACTGTGGTTTGAAAGATTTTAAAATTTTATTTTTTTTTAAATTCATTTAAAAAGGGTTTAATACTTACCCTCTTGCACTAGCAAGTATTTTTTTGGGGTTGCTTTTTAGTGCTGATTACAGATATTTCATCAAAACTGTAGTTTGAAGGATTTTAAAATTTCAAATTTTTTAAAATTGATTTAAAAAGGGTTTAATACTAACCCTCTTGCACTTGCAAGAGTTTTTTCTGGGCTGCTTTTTAGTGCTGATTACAGATATTTCATCAAAACTGTGGTTTGAAAGATTTTAAAATTTTAATTTTTTTTAAATTCATTTAAAAAGGGTTTAATACTTACCCTCTTGCACTAGCAAGAGTTTTTTCTGGGCTGCTTTTTAGTGCTGATTACAGATATTTCATCAAAACTGTGGTTTGAAAGATTTTAAAATTTTAATTTTTTTTAAATTCATTTAAAAAGGGTTTAATACTTACCCTCTTGCACTAGCAAGTATTTTTTTGGGGTTGCTTTTTAGTGCTGATTACAGATATTTCATCAAAACTGTAGTTTGAAGGATTTTAAAATTTTAAATTTTTTAAAATTGATTTAAAAAGGGTTTAATACTTACCCTCCTGCACTTGCAATACTTTTTTCTGGGCTGTGCAAAATTCAGCACTTAAAAGCAGCCCAGAAAAAAGTCTTGCAAGTGCAGGAGGGTAGTATTAAACCCTTTTTAAATCAATTTAAAAAAAATTAAAATTTTAAAATCTTTCAAACCACAGTTCTGATAAAATATCTGTAATCAGCACTTAAAAGCAGCCCAGAAAAAATTCTTGCAAGTGCAGGAGGATAGTATTAAACCCTTTTTAAATCAATTTAAAAAATTTAAAATTTTAAAATCTTTCAAACCACAGTTTTGATGAAATATCTGTAATCAGTACTGAAAATGAGCCCAGAAAAAAGTCTTGCAAGTGCAGGAGGGTGGTATGAAACCCTTTTTAAATCAATTTTAAAAAATTTAAAATTTTAAAATCTTTCAAACCACAGTTTTGATGAAATATCTGTAATCAGAACTGAAAAGCAGCCCAGGAAAAAGTCTTGTAAGTGCAGGGGGATAATATTAAACCCTTTTTAAATCAATTTTTAAAAAATTAAAATTTTAAAATCTTTCAAACCACAGGTTTGATGTAATATCTGTAATCAGCACTGAAAATGAGCCCAGAAAAAAGTCTTGCAAGTGCAGGAGGTTAGTATTAAACCCTTTTTAAATCAATTTAAAAAAAATTTTAAGTTTTAAAAACCACAGTTTTGATGAAATATTTGTAATCAGCACTGAAAATGAGCCCAGAAAAAATTCTTGCAAGTGCAGGAGGATAGTATTAAACCCTTTTTAAATCAATTTAAAAAATTTAAAATTTTAAAATCTTTCAAACCACAGTTTTGATGAAATATCTGTAATCAGTACTGAAAATGAGCCCAGAAAAAAGTCTTGCAAGTGCAGGAGGATAGTATTAAACCCTTTTTAAATCAATTTTAAAAAATTTAAAATTTTAAAATCTTTCAAACCACAGTTTTGATGAAATATCTGTAATCAGAACTGAAAAGCAGCCCAGGAAAAAGTCTTGTAAGTGCAGGAGGATAGTATTAAACCCTTTTTAAATCAATTTTTAAAAAATTAAAATTTTAAAATCTTTCAAACCACAGGTTTGATGTAATATCTGTAATCAGCACTGAAAATGAGCCCAGAAAAAAGTCTTGCACGTGCAGGCGTGTAATATAAAACCCTTTTTAAATTAATTAAAAAAAAATAAAATTACGATTCTAGATTCCTCTTGACGAGGCATTGTCACTTCTACGCAGATTTTTTAATTGCGGTCACTCTTAACATTTGTGCTGATTAGAGACAGTAGTGATACCTAGAATCGTGTCCGAGATCGCTAAGATCCGGAGCATGCGCATAAACATATTCATAGGATGTCGATGTTACTGGTAACACTGGAGGAAGTAATCGATAATTTTTTCGGGGACGAAATGTCCGGGGACGAAAATACCCTAAACCACTTAATGTAATGTAGGGGAAATCAGGCTAATACGACATACTCGGGTAAAATGACTTTTTTGATTTTCTTGAAATTTAGCAGAATGACAGCACGTATCAGGCGATTTTTTTCTTCTTTTATTGCTTCCAAAATGATACAAACAGACGCCATTGTTTGAAAGGCATTTCTTACCTCGTGGTGAACAAAAATAAAAATAGAGAGTGTCAAAATATTTTTATTGTGTTTTTATAATGAGCTTTCTCTTATACAAATCCTTTCATTAACTTAAACTAAGATTCTTGTGTGAATGTGTGTTCAATTAAGAGTATATTACATGCGGTAGGTAGTTGATTTTACTTTTTGTTTTACGAGAAATTGAAAATAAATCAAAATACACCTTTAAGGGTAAAATGACATAGAACTCATTGGTATAAAATGACATAGTATGTCATTCTGAATCCTCAGTTGCTGAAATAGGTCCTATACCTCATGTTCCACAGAACTTAATCTTAAGCGACGTTAACTCAGAAAAAATGCATACTCTGTTAACTTTAACGCCTCCTATGAAAGAAAAAACTAAAATTGTGTTTTATAAGCACACTAGCTGACTTACCCGGCCTTGCACGGGTTGAAATAATTCATAAATATTTTAAAAAGTTTTTCAAGTTATGTCTTTTCTTTTTCTGGAACTTATCATCCCGTCGTCCCCGTCGTCTTTTTCATCACTGTTCTTAACTGTAAAAATATACCCTAACTCATCCCGTCCCGCATTTAAATTTGGCTGTTACCTTCGCTGTAAAGAACAATCAAATTGAAATCATCAGGTTTATCAAGTTATATGTCTTTTCTTTTTCTGGATTAGCAGTCACTTATCATCCCGTCACCCCCGTCGTGTTTTTCTTCCCGGTTCCTTACTTTGAAAATATACCCTAACTCATCCCGCCCCGCTTTTAACTTTGGCTGTTAAAGAACAATCCAATTTAAATCATCAGGTTTATTGAGTTATATGGTTTTTCTTTTCCTGGTTAGCAATCACTTATCATCCCGTCGTCCCCGTCGTCTTTTTCATCCCGGTATCTTACTGTGAAAATATACCCTAACGTATCCCGTCCCGCATTTTACTGTGGCTGTAAAAGAACAATCCAATTGAAATCATCAGTCTTTTGAAATTTATAGTTTAAAATCTTAAACAAAATTTCTATGAAGTATTTCCGATGTCCTTTTCAAAAATTACGCTTCGGTTTTTATAAATCCCTTGATAAAAACTTAGGAAGTAAAAATCACAACCCTCTTTGAGCCCCTTGGGAATTATTTTCCTACAGGATGTTACAAACCGTATATGTCGTTTCTATCGTTTTCCAAAAATGATATTAATTTAATCAAAAAATAATCCCTATGTGTAATTCAGTCAACAACTCCCGCCGCCAAAGCAAAATATTTAACTATACCTAATTTAATTTATAATATTCAAAAATGATAAAGAATCCATTTTTATATGCATGATCCTACATCTCCAAAAATAAAAAAAAATTTTAAAATGTTTTTTTTTCATTTTTTTTATTTTATTATCAAAATAATAAAATGCTTGATAAATCTCATTTTCCTTTTATCATGATAGCCCAACTTCTTAGTAAAAACGGTTTTCTAGTACTTAACAATAAAAATTTAGTGAATGTATAAGTCTAGTAAACCATGCCCCATGAAACAATGAAATAATTTCAGCTCTGTTTCCATGGAAACCATTTATTTTAGCCTTTCCATAAATATATTTATTTTAGAAAAAAATTAAAATTACAAATAAAGGAAAATGTTGTTTCAAAATTAATTATTTGAATTTATATGTTTCCTGAAAATTGTTATAATTTTGAAAAAGAAATTTACACTGTGTTTTTCGTCTTAATTTGTTATAAATTATGAAATTTTTGAAATTATATTTTATCACATGAGGCCAGACGAAACCTCAAGAGAGAAATAAACCTACTGCAATTTACGCATTTCAACAATGCACAATGTTATTTCAATGGGAAAAACGGAGTAGAAAAAGCGCCGAAAAACAGGGAAGGAGTCGTTGGATTTTAAAATCGTTTCTTAGTGCGCGTCGCATAGCTGAGAGGAACGTCTCTGTCAAATTTCAAGCCTCTGGGTCCAGTAGTTTCGGAGATTCCGTGTTGAGTGTTTGTCACTTACCAGTGAGTCAGTCAGTCAGTCAGTCAGTCAGTCAGTCAGTCAGTCAGTGGTATTTCGCTTTTATAGATATAGATTACAGTTGTATTTTTAAATTAGCTAGTTATCTTTCCCCAAAAAATTAATTATAGATTATGCCAAAGTGCTTAACTACTAATATAGTTATTATTTGGGATCAAATAAAATTGCTTTTGCCAAAGAAACTACTTTTTTCCTACTAAATATTTACTATGTCATTTTATCCTTATATCGGGTAAAATGACATATTTTCTACTTTTTTAGAAAAGTAAGTTTTTGAAAAAGAAAAAAGAAAGATTATGATATTCCCAATTAGGGGGTGTTAGAGCATTAAATAAACATTTCATTGGCTTTGAAAACTACGTATTTAATTAGTCTCTTACTGTTGCTTTGAAAAAGTGGTATGTCGTATTAGCCTGATCTCCCCTACTTGTAAATGACCCAGTAACCACAAGATGAAAAAAAAAACATTAAAAAGAATTTGAGCAAAAGAATCAATCCGTATGTGCAAAAATAAACTGAATAAATAAACAAACCCATTCTACAATCTAAGTGATTGATTTTTAGACGATATGAATAAAAGTATCACAACAAAAAAAATTAGAGTGCAAATTTAGGCAGATGAAATTTCTTATTACTCTTATGAACACCTGTAAAAAAAAAAAAAACCTTGAATAGGAAACTTAATTAGCCAAACCTTCAAACCTCCTAAATCAAAAGGATAGCTAATAAAAACAATGCAGTACAACAAAAACAGTGTGACAAAGACGAAATTTTGAAACCCAATGAATATATAATTCCTTTCATCAGGATCCACCTGCACCGAAAGCACCGGAAATGAATTCCAGATATCTGGGTGTGTTTTCGTTTTTAGCACTGCAAACCTCCGAAAAAGATACTAACTCTCAAACAACACCTGCTTGAATGGAGGAAACGATTACGGGAACATTATGGATGACTAATGAATTAGTCCAGCAAGAAACAAGCATGAAAATGGATTAAATTAGGAAATGGAAAAGGGACAATGACTTTAAATCGAATGAAATTACCACACATTTCAGACGCGGATCCAGCACGGCTCTAAGCGCACGTTTCCACACACAGACCATCCCCTGTACCGAGAAAAATGTCAAAATGTTGGGGATTTTCTAAAAAGTATCACTCAAGATCCCCTCAGTGGCGGATCCACGGGGGGGGGGTGATTGGGGTGATCCCCCCCCCCCCAACAAAGTGACCTCGCCGAATTTCCGGCCAAAAATCACATCCCCGATAACATAGCGATAAACTTGACTTGTGAATAATCTCTACTGAGAAACCGCTGTCACCATCTGAGCGAGTATTTTTTCCGGTTTCTCGCAGTGCCCCTTTTCGAGCCGCTCTCATTCTCGCAAAAAAATGGAGCAATTTCAAAAACTTAATTTTGCGTTCAGGATTTTTTTCCCGATTCTTTCGATTCCAAGGAGAAATTCTTTCGATTCCATGAAACTAAAAAAAACCGGAACTATTTCAAAATTTAATTTTTAGTTCAGGATTTTTTTCTAATTCTTTCGATTTCTGGGAGTAATGACTTATGTGAATTAATCATTTGATATTGGAAATTCCTTTCGATTCCATCCCATTAGTATAATTGAAGTTTTAATAAGATGAACTTTACTCGATTCCTGCCTGCCGAAACGAAAACGCGCTCTCTGATTTGATTCTGGGCCACCGTAAAGTTTTATTACATCCAGTGCTTGAATGTAATAAAACAATTTGCGGCCGGACCACCAGCAGCTTATCTCCCCTATCTCCCTCAATCTCTTTGTATCTCCCCTCGCACTCGCACCTGAGAACTGTCGAAAATTTACCACATGAAGACGCCGGCGCCATAAACTCAGGTTTCTTCTTGGAGATAATTGTTTTATTACATCCAAGTTTTATTACATCCAGAAAGTCTACGGTGGCCCTCTCTCTCACTTGCACTTCAAACTTCAACCCGCTCCCTACATTCAGTCAAAAAACAAGAAAAACAAGCTTCCAGTGCTCAGTCCCCCGGTTGACCCCTGACCCCCCTTCCTCTCCGCGAGGTTAAGGGCCACCGTAGACTTTCTGGATGTAATAAAACTTGGATGTAATAAAACAATTATCTCCAAGAAGAAACCTGAGTTTATGGCGCCGGCGTCTTCATGTGGTAAATTTTCGACAGTTCTCAGGTGCGAGTGCGAGGGGAGATACAAAGAGATTGAGGGAGATAGGGGAGATAAGCTGCTGGTGGTCCGGCCGCAAATTGTTTTATTACATTCAAGCACTGGATGTAATAAAACTTTACGGTGGCCCTAAAAAACCCATTGATTGGGGGGAGAGCTGAGAGAATTCGGGGATCGACCTTGAAGGAGACACGGAAACAGTGACAGTTTCAATTTGGAATTTTTTTCTCTTCCGATTCTACTTTTTCGATTCTGGCCCTAAGGAATCGATTCCAGGTTGGAATCGAACCTCAGGAATCGATTCCAGTTTGGAATCGAACCTCAGGAATCGAATCCTGGAATCGAAAGAATCGAACCTCAGGAATCGATTCCGGAATCGAATCGAACGATTTTTTAGATCCCTACATATTATTGTCTGTATTTTTTTGCTAGGCAGTTGGGAACAGGGAAGTTCCTAAAAGATAAACACATTCAGAAAACAAAACTACTTTTGATCCTTGCCCTTTCGTGAAGGGTCCTTTTTTTGAAGATTTAGAATTTCCTTTCTAGATGAACCCCTGCTTAACATGCCTTTAAGATAATTTACAGTATATTAGCTAAAAAGTTCCTGTAAATTTGAAACCTTTCATAACTTTGTACAGTGTTCCCACTCAATTTCAGAAATAAAATTCCCTGACTTTTCCAGGTCAGATTTTTTGGTCAAATAATACACAGCATCTTTAGGATATCCTTGCTTTTATGAACAGAATTTTAATAAATTGTCTATTTTTTGTCACTTTCTAGAGCCAAAATTGTCACAAGACATTAAAAATTGTTAATTTTAATGTCTTGTAATTAAAAATTGTTAACAGTCAATGGGCTTTGATAACGTTTTCGGATTCAGCGTCACGGTCGACAGGATAATACGTAAGTACCAACCTTCCCCACTAAAAATAATCTGAAGATTTTCTTCAGAAAAAGCCACTTTCTACAGAAATTCTTAAGTTTTTTAGCAGTTTCACCACTACCTTTAAATTGTCTTCAGAAGTTTTGAAGAAAATTTGCAGACATTTTAAAGACATATTGTATCTTTAAACTGTCTTCAGAATTTTTGAAGACAATTCACAGACATTTTAAAGACCTGTTGTATCTTTATATAATCTGCAGAAATATTGAAGACAATTATAAAGACATTTTTCAGAATGATCAAAATCTTCAAATTTTCTTCAAAATATATTGCTTTCACAGAATCTTATTTTATAAACATGATATTTTCTGCAAAATATTTGAATCTTTAAATATTCTTTAGAAAGAATATACCAAGCCTGGAATTTATTGAAATATATTCCAGGTTTGCGGATCATTTCTTTCTGAAGAATATTTGAAGATTTAAATGCTTTGGAGAAAATCTTCAGAAAAAAAATTTGCAGAATATCTGCAGTTATTTGAACATCTTCATTTTCAAGAAAATCTTAAGAAAACATAATCTTAAGATTTTCTTAAGAACATTATCTTAAGATTTTCTTCAGAATGAAGATGTTCAAATAACTGCAGATATTCTGCAGATTTTTTTTAAAGAAAAAGTGAAGATTTTTTTCAGTAGGGATCCTGTATGATTTTCTAGGTTTTTGGACCAGATGAGCAATGTTCCCATATTTTTTTAATATAGAGAGAAATTCCCCGACTTTCTCAGGTTTTCTCTGATCAGTGGGAACCAACCCTGTTTGTATTAAATTAATTACGACGCTGGTTATGAGGGAGTCTCAATGAGTAGGGAAGATGAATCACTGAAAAAATGGATTTCAAAACTTAAAGCTATGAATGGTTAGGGCACAAATTGCATCACACGATTTTCAGAGGGAACCCCTTCATCCCCCCCATTGTTAAGTCACAGTTCCAAAATTAAAAATTCCCCCCCCCCCAAATTTATCACTCTCATTACGAAAAATTTTTTACTTTGTTAAATCAAACAACAAAAGAAAGGCTCTTGAAGCAGTTAATAGGGAATGCAAGATTTTGACTAGTAGTCCAGGCAATCTGTGACTTAACCGGGAAAAAATTGCAACATTTAGTTTTTCAACGGTTTTCACTTGGGAATGACCTCAATAATAACATACTAAAAATCTGACAAAATCGGTCCGCGGGAAGTTTAATTTTTTTTAAATTTTTAAAAAATGGCCGAAAAAAAAATTCAAAAAATCAATTAATAGTAATCGAGACTTATGATACATGTTTCTAGGCTATTTTTCAGTGCTGAATACGAATATTCCAATTAAAATTTTAAAAATTTAAAATTTCAATTTTTTAAAATTATTTGAAAAATTGGATATTCGAAAAAAATAAAACATCGCTCAAAACCACAAAATAAATGCAAAAGAAGTAATTCAAACGGTTATCCCTTAGAAATGACTTACATAATGACATACTAAAATTAAAAGAAAATCGGACAATAAAAAATTTAATTTATTTCAAATTTTCAATTTTTCTGGCCTCAAAAATCGTCCTTTTTTAAAATTCTTCTTAAAAACGTTTGAAGCATTTGCCAAGGTCATTTTTCCATGGATATTGTAGTTATATAGCTATATAACATAAAACAACTACAATTGATGATTAAATCATAAGTTAATTAATTAATTTATTAAAATGAACATTAAAAATGCAGGTAAAATCATTCAATCCAATATAACAGAAAATATTTTAATAATATTCAGTGACAAATCATCTAAAAAATAATTAAAGTAAAAAGAGACAAAATTTCATTTAAAAAAACGAATATCAGGCCAATTTTTCAATAAAATTTAGATTAAGTGTGGAAAAATTGAAGCATTTTTGCAATTTTTTCCCGGTCTGACCCTTTTTTTCAGTAGATTTACTGGACTATATTGGAAGTCATTGATGGGGTTAATACAAAACGCATTTCTTCAAAATTTTAAATTTTTTCGATCATTAGTTTTTTTTTAAAATTAATTTTCAAAAACTACGCTCGCTAAAATTGGAGGTGTGACGTCCCTACTGCTTTCGCCCGAATCTTCAACCAATCAAAGGAAAGGATTCAACCATCGCTTTCATACCGAAGGCAACCATTCTGCACTAGGGTGGTCCTTATTTGTATGGTAAAAATTTTTTATGGAATTTCGTTGATGTCGCCCCCTAGTTTTGTGTCACTATAGAAAATAATAATGTATGCAAAATTTAAGCTCATTCGGATAATAACAACACGTGCAGTGGCGGATTTACCAGCAGGCTGAGTAGGCTGGAGCCTAGGGCGGCAGATTTTTGAGGGGCGGCATATTTTTGAGAGACGTGACTTTTGAGCGGTTGAGAGATTTTTGAGAGGAATAGACTTCAAAAAGTCTCAAAAGGACTTAAAACACAATTTTGAGGATCAAATTTCAAAATTTTTTTTTGAGGGAGCCCAAACCCCAAACCCCCCTCCACAATTTGGAAGTCTGTTACATAGTGTTTTTCCTTTGAAAATTCTGCCGCTTACAAGAAACGGTTCCCTTTGCGTGTTCCCCAAAGTGGTTTCAAATGAGATAAAACACTAGTTTAAAGGGGAAAATTTTAAAAAATTTCCTGGGGGAGGACCCCCAGCCCCTTATTTATAATTTTTTTACCTTGAAAATTGTGCGGTTTACAAGGAACTGTTCTCTTCAAATGTTATCCAAAGGGTCTCAAAATCAACTAAATCACTACTTTAATAGGCCAATTTCAAAAAAAAAAAATCTGGAGCTGACCCACAGACCTTGCAGCTAAGATTGTAAAATTTTGACATTATGTGCACACTGTAAAAAAAATCCCGTAAAATTTACGATTTTTAACTGGCAGCTTGGTTGGTTGTGGAAAACCGTAAAATTTACGAAGTAAATCCATAAAAACAACGGTATTTTACCTTGTAAAACAAAAAACATGGATTAAAATGGTTAAACACCATTGTTTTTATGGATTTACTTCCTAATTTTTACTGTTTTTACAACCAACCCAGCTGCCAGTTTAAAACCGTAAATTTTAAAGGAATTTTTTACAGTGAATAGGCGGCAATTTTTGGTTCAGCCTATAGGCGGCACATTTGGAAATCCGCCACTGAACACGTGCCCCCCAGGCCTTAAAGTTTCAAAAAAGTGCTGATTTTTTTACAAAACATAAAAAAAACAAAGATTAAACCCTCCCATATTCTTCTTGATTTTTTTATGAAAATCTAACATAGTTATAGTTATAGTGTTCCAGATTCCATTCTTCTATAACCCCTCTTTCGGTAGTAAAAATTTTTTAAAGTAAAAATAACTCTTGGCAAGTTGTTTTTTCCGCATTAAAACAGCTAATAACTTCAGAACTATACAACTTAAAAACCTGAAATTAGTGCCATTTTGTTTGTAATTTTATTATCTTTGATTTGATGTGCAACATAACTGCCTTTCTTAAAAAAAAATTTTTCAAAATTCAAAAAAATGGGAAAAAAATTAAATAAAAAAAAATTCTGAAAGGAAATTTTATTAAGTAAATTTAAAGTTTTCCAACTCCCAAAATAAACATTTCTGCCGAATTTCAAGCTGAAAATAAAATTTGATCATGTAGAAAAAAATAAAAATTTTCGAAATTTTGGCAAGTCCCTTAACATTCTACGTAATTTAACAAAAAAAAAAAAGAGATTCACTCATGGGGAATTCAAAAACTCCCTTGAGGGTGTTCATACGATTTGTACCATGCAAAAAAATTCAGCTAAAAAAAAATTTTAAAAATCAGCACTTTTTTGAAACTCTAAGGCCTGGGGGGCACGTGTTATTATTTTTTGATTGTTATTATTATTTCGTAACTCAAAAACTACAGCACGCGATAAAAGGAAACAACAGCACGAGAGGAAATAAAGAAATACAAAAGATTAAAAGAACATGGCTGGAGACTAAAAAATGTAAATAGCGCATGTAATTTATAGTTAACCTGAATAAAGAGTATTTTTTATACTTACGTGTGGTCACATATGCCAAAGGGGGCGACGCATAAAGATTTCCAAAGTTTAAAAATAAGGACCACCCTATTCTGCTCATTGTATTTTTTAAAAATTAACAGATTTCAAAAAAAAAAAAATTTAAAAATATTTTTGAAAGGCGCTCTATCGAAATAAATTAAATTTGAAAAATCGTTGCCTTCCCCATTAGTGAAAGAACAGTTGGCCCACTACTACCTAGGGTTTCTTTCCCGGAATCCCGGGAAATAGCTCAGTTTTCCTACATTTTGTAATCCCGGGAAATAAGATTATTTCCCGGGAATTCCCGGGAAAATCAATAGGAAAATTCCTTTTTTATGGTAATATTACAAGGAAATAAAAATTTTGTTACATGTTTTTACTTTGGATTATTAATCATTGGACTTTAAATTTATATTGAAGTTTACTGAGAAATATTAATATTTCAAATTTTATTAACCCGATTTAACGTTTCCCGCATTTAATTTCATTGGTCCCAAATGATTGTTACATCGGGGTTTCACTGTAAATATTATAAATGCATTCCCGGAAAAAAAATATTATTAAATTCTCAATTTAAAACTATTCCCGGGAAATGCCAAAGTATTTTTCAGAGAAATTATTGCCAGACATGGCAACAATTTCTGTGCTTGTGAAAAACTTGTATTCAATTTTATTAGATTTTAATCCTTCCTGGAATCATGAAAAAATATTTTTTGTCTAAAACTAATTAATATAGCAATATTACTCAAATTGAATCCCTTTTTAAAGAAATATTTATGCAACCTAGGAACCTTCAAATAATTTTGATGTTTGAAAATAACTTAAAATGAAGAAGTGCAAAATTTTAATCAATTCCCGGGAATGCCGGGAATGATCTTGTTATTCCCGGGATTTCCCGGGAAGACAAAAACACCGGGAAATCAGAAACCCTACTACTACCACCTCCCTTCCCCTAACTGTGTGATGTAATTTGTGTAAACAGCCCTTCAGTGGCGTAACTAGAGTTGACTCATGGGGGGTGTTACTCCGACCAGTCAACCCCTCCAAAATATTACTCCCTTTTAAAAAATGCCTCATAATATAAGTATAATATAAACAACTTTTTTTGGCAAAACTGCCGAAGGGAAAACTTCATCTAAGAGGCTTAATTTTCAATACAGTATAGCAGTATAACAGACGTAAAAATTTTAGAGGGGGGTCTGGGGGTTCTCCCCCAGAAATGAAAAAAAAATTTGTCTCTCAATGTAGTGTTTAAACTCATTTTGAGGCCCTTTGGGTTAGTTCCTAAAAGAACAGTTCCTTGTGAACCGCCTTCCTTGTAAAGGGAATTTTTTTTTCCCAGTTTTTCATGTTTTAGAAACCGTCGATGTAATGGGGGGGGTTACAACCCCAATAACCCCCCCTAGTTACGCCTATGCAGCCCTTAACTGAAATTCGCGACGAAAAAGAGATCAAATCATGGATAAAGTCCCTGCATTTTCCCGACGCTGTGTGAGTAAATCCTAGTCGCATCCAGTCAGTGGATTCCAGTGGCGAGAATTGAGTCTTCAGAAGTATAGAGCATTTTCCACTGGCGGATCCAGGGGGGGCTAGGGGGCTTGAGCCCCCCCAAATGGAAAATTTTACTCTATATAATATGGAATTTTATGCACCAAAATGAGTTAAAACCATGTTATTTTAGGGTCAAATTTTCAAAAATTTTCTGGGGAGGACCCCCAGACCCCCTTGGTGCTTGTAACTCTATTATTACAATTCTACTTTATATTAAGTTTCTCAAAACGCAAAGATTCTGCTATAACATCTATATCCGAAATTCTGATGAGGCGTACCAAAACGAGTTGAAAAAGTGTTTTTTTTTTTACTTGAATTTTCAAAATTTTCTAGGGGAGAACCCCCAGACCCCCTTAGTACTTGTAATAACTCTATTATCAAAACTCAATTTTATATAAAGCTTGTCAAAAAGCAAAAATTATACCATAAAATCTATGTCCGAAATTCGGATGAGGTGTACCAAAACAATTTTAAAAAGTGTTTTTTTTTTACTTAAATTTTCAGAAATTTTCTAGGGGAGACCCCTAGAGCCCCTTAGTACTTGTAACTCTATTATTACAACTTTGTTTTATATTAAGTTTGTAAAAACACAAAAATTCTACCATGAAATCTATATCCGAAATCGAATGAGGCGTACCAAAACAAAACGAAAAGTGTTTTTTTTACACTTAAATTTCCAAAAGATTTCTGGGAGAGAACCCCAGACCCCCCTTTTAGTGGTTGGAGCAGGATAATTCACTACACCTTTTCCATATTAAGATAATCAAGAAGATACAATTGGATTATGAAAATTCTTAGCCCCCCCCCCCAAAACCAAATCCTGGATCCGCCACTGGATCACATGACTCGGACCTAACAACGGCTTTAGCAACAGAAATGTTACAGTTTTTTGCCCTACAGAGGTTAATAGTTACCGAAAACGACTGGCCGCCGTGGAATTCTTAAAACTTCCCTTGTGAAAAATGCTTAAAATATTTTTCCTAGTTCATTCTTTTTAATTTATTTGTGGTTGAATTTTGAAATTATTCATGAAAGAAAAAGGAGATTTTTGAAAATGCAGTGTTTGTAACATCTTACGTAAGCATCACTCGCCTCCCCCCTTGTCAGAAAAAACAAGCAAATACCCAACCCCCACCCCCCTTAGGTGCTTACGTAATATTTGAACCGTCCCTCATACTTAAATTCCTTGCGTAAAAAACATCCAACAATTAATCCTGCATCTAATTAAAACCGCGATCCACTAGCTCCTTTTTTAACAGCTGCCGCAAAGTTACCGAATAATATAACACACTTAAATTTCTTGCGTAAAAAAACAACCAACGCATCCTCAATCTAATTAATTAGCTTCGTTTTAAACAACTAACGCAAAACATCTGCTTTCCTTCACAACAAGCAAAAAGAACCTGCCAAATCATATAGTGTTTTCAGGTGACGTTACAACTTACAACCGGTTATTTTCTTTTAACTGTGTACCTTCTGTAGGGCTTTTAACTGTTGCTAAGGCCGTTGTTTATCTGTTAGTCCACTGAAAATAGAGTTGAACCTCAAACAAATTGCAATAAAAGGTTTCTCAACGGTTTTCACTTAGGAATTACCCCAATAATAACATACTAAAAATCGGACAAAATCGGACCATGGGAAATTTAATTTTTTTTAAATTTTTAAAAAATGGCCGAAAAAAAATTTCGAAAAAAACCAATACACAAATACAGACATGTGATACATGTTTATAGGTTATTTTTGAGTGCTGAAACCGAATACAGCCTTTAGTTTTGAAAAAAAATTGAAATTTCAATTTTTTAAATTAATTTGAATAATTAGCTATATGAAAACATTAAAACACCCCTAAAAACCTAACTAAAAGGTCAAAAGAGATAAATCCAACGGTTTTCATTTAGATATGACCTAAGTATTAACATACTAAAATTTGAAAATTTTACGAGTGAGAAAAGTTAATTTTTTTTTAAAATTTCAATTTTTTTTTTCGAAAAATGCATTTTTTTTTCAAAATGGTGCCATAAACTTTTGAGGCTTTTGAAAAGGTCATTTTTCAGTGGATATTGTCCACAGATAGTTATATAATGGAAAACCGGTGGAATTTACTTTTAACTAATTAGTTAAGTAATTAATTTCATAAATTCAAATTGGTGAAATGTAGGTCTAACTTCCAAACAAGTAAAAACAGGTGATACTTTGGCATACTTCTATCAAAAATTTTTGAAATAACAATTACATACTATTAAAAGCAAAAACCTTTCAAAAAAATTCAATTTTTTAAAAAATTCAAAAATTTTAAAAATTTAAAATTTTAATAAATTTTAATATTACTATATACACTTGTAACACATGTTTATAGGTCAATTT
Organism: Tetragnatha montana; assembly: GCA_963680715.1. Classification (NCBI taxonomy): domain Eukaryota; kingdom Metazoa; phylum Arthropoda; class Arachnida; order Araneae; family Tetragnathidae; genus Tetragnatha; species Tetragnatha montana. The sequence continues at coordinate 54,558,912 of OY796685.1, forward strand.
TTAAATGTGATGCCGAAAAATGTAATGTTTTTACAATAAAAATTGAAACAGAGTTTAAAATTTAAAACTTTTGAAAAAATTTTTAATTATGTAAAACTAGTCCCTACACCTGTAACAAATTGCAATAAAAGCTTTTTCAACGGTTTTCACTTAAAAGTAGCCTAAATAACAACATACTAAAAATCGGACAAAATCGGACTACGGGAAATTTAATTTTTTAACTTTTTTTTATAAAAACAGCCATTATAAAGCAAAAAATTTAATTTTTTTCGTAAAGGTATGTAATGCATGTTTATAGGTTAATTTTCTATCAGGATGCTGAAAAATTAAATATTTTTGCCATAAAAATTGAAAGATAGTTGAAAATTTTAAAATTTTAATTTTTTTTTTTTATTATGTTAAAAACTAGCCCCTACACGTGGAATAAATTGCAATAAAAGCTTTTTCAATGATTTTCACTTAGAAATAGCCTAAATAACAACATACTAAAAATCGGACAAAATCGGACTGTTAGAAATGTAATTTTTAATTTTTTATAAAAACAGGCATTATGAAATAAATTTTTTTTTTTTTTCGAAAAGACATGTAATACACGTTTATAGGTTACTTTTCGATTATGATTCAGAAAAACATCATATTTCTGCAATAAAATTTAAAAAAGAGTTAAATATTTTAAATTTTTAACAAAGATTTTAAAATTTTAAAACTAAATTTCTTAGTTTTTAAAATAGTCCGATTTTTTCCGATTTTAAATATGTAGTAATTTAGACCATTCCTAGGTGAAAACCGTTAAAAAAGCTTTTATTGCAATTTATTCCACGTGTAGGGACTAGTTTTTAACATAATAAAAAAAATTAAAAATTTTAAAATTTTCAACTATCTTTCAATTTTTATGGCAAAAATATTTAATTTTTCAGCATCCTGATAGAAAATTAACCTATAAACATGCATTACATACCTTTACGAAAAAAATTAAATTTTTTGCTTATAATGGCTGTTTTTATAAAAAAAAAAGTTAAAAAATTAAATTTCCCATAGTCCGATTTTGTCCGATTTTTAGTATGTTGTTATTTAGGCTACTTTTAAGTGAAAACCGTTGAAAAAGCTTTTATTGCAATTTGTTACAGGTGTAGGGACTAGTTTTACATAATTAAAAATTTTTTCAAAAGTTTTAAATTTTAAACTCTGTTTCAATTTTTATTGTAAAAACATTACATTTTTCGGCATCACATTTAAAAATTGACCTATAAACATGTGTTACAAGTGTATATAGTAATATCAAAATTTATTAAAATTTTAAATTTTTAAAATTTTTGAATTTTTTAAAAAATTGAATTTTTTAAAAAATTGAATTTTTTTGAAAGGTTTTTGCTTTTAATAGTATGTAATTGTTATTTCAAAAATTTTTGATAGAAGTATGCCAAAGTATCACCTGTTTTTACTTGTTTGGAAGTTAGACCTACATTTCACCAATTTGAATTTATGAAATTAATTACTTAACTAATTAGTTAAAAGTAAATTCCACCGGTTTTCCATTATATAACTATCTGTGGACAATATCCACTGAAAAATGACCTTTTCAAAAGCCTCAAAAGTTTATGGCACCATTTTGAAAAAAAAATGCATTTTTCGAAAAAAAAAATTGAAATTTTAAAAAAAAATTAACTTTTCTCACTCGTAAAATTTTCAAATTTTAGTATGTTAATACTTAGGTCATATCTAAATGAAAACCGTTGGATTTATCTCTTTTGACCTTTTAGTTAGGTTTTTAGGGGTGTTTTAATGTTTTCATATAGCTAATTATTCAAATTAATTTAAAAAATTGAAATTTCAATTTTTTTTCAAAACTAAAGGCTGTATTCGGTTTCAGCACTCAAAAATAACCTATAAACATGTATCACATGTCTGTATTTGTGTATTGGTTTTTTCCGAAATTTTTTTTCGGCCATTTTTTAAAAATAAAAAAAAAATTAAATTTCCCATGGTCCGATTTTGTCCGATTTTTAGTATGTTATTATTGGGGTAATTCCGAAGTGAAAACCGTTGAGAAACCTTTTATTGCAATTTGTTTGAGGTTCGGCCCTTTTTTTCGCTATTTTCAGTGGACTATGTTGCTAAGGCGGTTTTTAGGGGGATACGTTCAAAATCCCGACAATCAACTGCCCGACAGCTCAACTGCCCGACACCGTCTGCCCGACAGGTACGATTGCCCGACAGGTCACTTGCCCGACAGGTACTATTGCCCGACAGGTACTATTGCCCGACAGGTACGATTGCCCGACAGGTCACTTGCCCGACAGGTACTATTGCCCGACAGGTCACTTGCCCGACAGGTACGATTGCCCGACAGGTCCCTTGCCCGACAGATCACTTGCCCGACAGGTACGATTGCCCGACAAGTACGATTGCCCGACATGTACGTTTGCCCGACAATTCAATTGTCCTAGATACGAATCCATTACATTGTTGAAATATGAGGGGGCTTAATATTTTAGGTTCGGGTGGTTGTATGAAGCTGCGTCCCAGGGTACCCGGATATGATGACAAAAGGGGGCTATAGCCCCTAAAATTGAGGTTCTATCGGTAAAAAAGTGGCATGTCATTTAAAAATTTATCCCATAGGAATAGCATTGACGGAAAGATAAAAGAACAATTAGCTAAGTAAAACTTAATTAACAACAAGGACATAAGAAGGGACTTCCTAGTTAAGTTTAACTAATTCTACTTAAATTTCATGTTGCTTGACCACTGGTCAAGATTACTTCTAGATGGCAAAAAATCAAAGTAAAGTAAATTTTTGAGTTACTAATTGATATTCTGTATTCCCTATTGTTGTAACTTGTAACATGTCTTTTTGGTTCCGGCTGAGAAGGTCAGAAAAGCTAAAAATAGCGAGAAAAAGTGGATTGACCTCTGGTCAAGAGATTTGACCAGCGGTCAAGAACAAAATGTAACCCGTCTTTAGGCGTTTGAGCCCCCACATGACCTACTTCAGTGCAAAAGCATAGAAGTTGTAAAAAGTTGACTGGACTGACCAATGGTCAGCCGGAACCAAAAAGACATGTTACAACAATAGGGAATACCGAATATCAATTAGTAACTCAAAAATTTACTTTACTTTGATTTTTTGCCATCTAGAAGTAATCTTGACCAGTGGTCAAGCAACATGAAATTTAAGTAGAATTAGTTAAACTTAACTAGGAAGTCCCTTCTTATGTCCTTGTTGTTAATTAAGTTTTGCTTAGCTAATTGTTCTTTTATCTTTCCGCCAATGCTATTCCTATGGGATAAATTTTTAAATGACATGCCACTTTTTTACCGATAAAGTCTGTCTGTCCTAGCAAGGCACGAGTGGCAAACCTAAAATCAGTACCCACAGCAGAAAAAACAGTGGCGAAAAAGCCATAAAGATGGTTATCTCACTTCTATTAGATACCCGATACCCTGCACTCGCCACTGCTTTCTCTGCTGTGGGTACGGATTTTAGGTTTGCCACTCGTGCCTTGCTAGGGCAGACAGACTTTAGAACCTCAATTTTAGGGGCTATAGCCCCCTTTTGTCATCATATCCGGGTACCCTGGGACGCAGCTTCATACAACCACCCGAACCTAAAATATTAAGCCCCCTCATATTTCAACAATGTAATGGATTCGTATCTAGGACAAATGGAGCAGAATTCCACGGCCAGTCATTTTCTGTAACTGTTAACCTCTGTAGGGCAGAAAACTGTAACATTTCTGTTGCTAAGGCTCCGAGTCATGTGATTGAAAATGCTCTATAGGGGGATAGTCAGGAAATATAAGCAAAGAGCAAGCCACCCTTAGGTGCTTACTTAATATTTGAATGGCCCCTTATAAAACAGAGATGAGATTGGCAAAAAGTCTGAAAACTGCACGAAAGACTTTCTATCTCTTAAATCGAGAATAAATCGGAAAAACTAATAACAATTAGTTAACGTTAATTTTGACATAAAATTCTTACACTTTAAAATTAAAAGTTTTAATGTGTTAAGCTATTATACTAAATTGGCTTAAATATAAAAATTTACCATATAAAAGAGCCTTATTATTTAAGAACATCAAATTAAATTTAGAAAAATGAAATTCACAGTCAAAAATTTCACTTCATAAGCTGATTTCTTTTAAATTTAAAAAGTCTGAAATTTTCAAGATAATTCTTAAAAAAAAATCTGATAATCCTCCAAAAGTCTGAAAAATCTCATGCCTGATAAAAGAACGAACTCTGATCAAGTTACCGAAAAATATAATCCACGCTTCTATTACTTTTACTTCTTGCGTAAATAAAACATCCCCAAACTCATCCTGAATCTAATTAAAAAAAACCGCGATCCACTAGCTCCGTTTCTATAACAGCAAACGCAAAACATCTGCTTTCCCTTTTCAACGAGCGAAAAAACGGCATTGATTAAAAAAGATCCCATCTCTCACAATATAACCCTACCGTCAGAACTGCGGCAGAAAGCTCAACAAATGCATCTGCTCAAACGCAGCCAACGCGGCGCCAGAACTGGCGAAAATCGCCTTTCCGGCGCCTCGCGTTTTCCCCTCTCGCCTAGAACAAACACACGCTTCGATGAAAACGGCAGCGCCAAGACGAAACCGCCAAGCTTTTTTCAGCGACATCGCTCGCTAAAACGACGATTTCTCCCCTAAATATCGGTTTAAATGGATCGGGAATGGCTTAAATCGATTTAGAAGGGTTTTTTCTACGTGGTGTGATGTTTTTTTTCCCGAAATTTTCCCGATAACGGGTCGAAAATCGACCTTAAAGTCGTTCCTACCGAAATCCAGGACTTCCGAAATCGACGGCTGCTTTCCGAAATCTGAGCTCTCCGATTGGACAATCGCCTTAAAGTTACGCCCCGAAAAAAAGGCGGAGTCAAGCGCTTCTGCAGTGGATTGGTGGAGAGTTCGGCGAATGAAGCTATGAGGGCTGAGCTTGCATATAATAATGAATAATTCTTGTGGTTGATTTTTCCTGCCGCTTTTTTTATGTTGATTATGATTTTTAACAGCTAGAGTTAGCGTTTTGGGAGAATGTTATGAACTAAAAAGAGGGGTTTATTAAACTTATCAGGGGGGTCAATTCAGTTTTTGGTTGGGGGGGGGGGCGTAACTAGACTTTAGTTTCGGGAGGGGTTTTGACCAAACAATATTTTCTTTTTAGCGTCAAGTTTTAGATGACTTGTCTTTTTTATTTTAATTTTGTGGCGAACTTAATTTCAGAATTTTATAAATAAATAAATTCTATCATACATATTAAAAAATTCCTTTACATGGTAGGGTACAATAAATACACAGAATTTAAAGATAAATATCAACTGTTGGAAAATCCTTTTTAAGTTTAAAAAAATTGTCATAGATAATATCACTATGATCCGGTAAGCTATTTGCTGTTTTAATAAACTGGATAATGGATTGATTTTTTAAATATTGTTTTGAATAAAATGTTTAAATAATATAATTTTTATCTTAAATTATCTTAAAAAATAGTAAAAAAAATAATAAATCTTAGTAAAAAAAAATGTCATTTCAAAGTATAATTAAAAGGTTCTGGGATTTTTTTTTGGGGGGGGGGGGGGAAATTTTAGAAATTTCTCCCTCAAAATAGCGTTTTAGCTTATTTTGAGACCTTTTTGGATTAAGAACAAGGCTCATTGTAAGCGGCAGAATTTTCAAGGAACCCCAGTTTGTTAAAGTTAATGTTCGGCACTAGTTAACTAGAACTACTGATCAACTAGTAGTTAACTAGTAGTTTAACTACTTTTGGTTTAAACTAGTTCAACTATTAGTTGAACTACTTTTTTTTAATAACTACTAGTTGAAACTACTTTCAAAATTTCAACTACTTTCAAAAAAAATCTTATTAAAATTTTTATCAAAATATAGAAAAAATTGTACTGTAACAAATTTCATTAAGATATTCATTAAGAGTTAAAATTATTCACATTCATTAAGAGTACTCAAAATACCATAACCAGAATTAAAGGCCCTTTTTGCGCGTTTTTGTGATAAGAAAGATGTATTAGAAATTGGGCAAAAAATAGGTTATGAAATTAAATAGTTAATTACAATTAATAGTTAATTAATACAGTTATTTAACTACTAGTTGCAACTAGATTTTCCCAGACTAGTTAGTAGTTGGTAGTTAACTATTTTTTGACCACTAGTTGCCGAACACTAGTTAAAGTTAACAGCACATTTTTCAGAGAATGGACAATTCCCGCATTTTATTATTTTTTTATTTAATAAAGGTGGTTGAAAAAGAAATTTTGTCGCAAAAATTTTTTGATTCAGATGTTTAATAATAGTCCACTGAAAATAGCGAAAAAAAGGGCCGAACCTCAAACAAATTGCAATAAAAGGTTTCTCAACGGTTTTCACTTAGGAATTACCCCAATAATAACATACTAAAAATCGGACAAAATCGGACCATGGGAAATTTAATTTTTTTTAAATTTTTAAAAAATGGCCGAAAAAAAATTTCGAAAAAAACCAATACACAAATACAGACATGTGATACATGTTTATAGGTTATTTTTGAGTGCTGAAACCGAATACAGCCTTTAGTTTTGAAAAAAAATTGAAATTTCAATTTTTTAAATTAATTTGAATAATTAGCTATATGAAAACATTAAAACACCCCTAAAAACCTAACTAAAAGGTCAAAAGAGATAAATCCAACGGTTTTCATTTAGATATGACCTAAGTATTAACATACTAAAATTTGAAAATTTTACGAGTGAAAAAAGTTAATTTTTTTTTAAAATTTCAATTTTTTTTTTCGAAAAATGCATTTTTTTTTCAAAATGGTGCCATAAACTTTTGAGGCTTTTGAAAAGGTCATTTTTCAGTGGATATTGTCCACAGATAGTTATATAATGGAAAACCGGTGGAATTTACTTTTAACTAATTAGTTAAGTAATTAATTTCATAAATTGAAATTGGTGAAATGTAGGTCTAACTTCCAAACAAGTAAAAACAGGTGATACTTTGGCATACTTCTATCAAAAATTTTTGAAATAACAATTACATACTATTAAAAGCAAAAACCTTTCAAAAAAATTCAATTTTTTAAACAATTCAAAAATTTTAAAAATTTAAAATTTTAATAAATTTTAATATTACTATATAAACTTGTAACACATGTTTATAGGTCAATTTTTAAATGTGATGCCAAAAAATGTAATGTTTTTACAATAAAAATTGAAACAGAGTTTAAAATTTAAAACTTTTGAAAAAATTTTTAATTATGTAAAACTAGTCCCTACACCTGTAACAAATTGCAATAAAAGCTTTTTCAACGGTTTTCACTTAAAAGTAGCCTAAATAACAACATACTAAAAATCGGACAAAATCGGACTATGGGAAATTTAATTTTTTAACTTTTTTTTTATAAAAACAGCCATTATAAAGCAAAAAATTTAATTTTTTTCGTAAAGGTATGTAATGCATGTTTATAGGTTAATTTTCTATCAGGATGCTGAAAAATTAAATATTTTTGCCATAAAAATTGAAAGATAGTTGAAAATTTTAAAATTTTTTTTTTTTATTATGTTAAAAACTACTCCCTACACGTGGAATAAATTGCAATAAAAGCTTTTTTAACGGTTTTCACCTAGGAATGGTCTAAATAACTACATATTTAAAATCGGAAAAAATCGGACTGTTAGAAATGTAATTTTTAATTTTTTATAAAAACAGGCATTATGAAATAAAAAAAAATTTTTTTTCGAAAAGACATGTAATACACGTTTATAGGTTACTTTTCGATTATGATTCAGAAAAACATCATATTTCTGCAATAAAATTTAAAAAAGAGTTAAATATTTTAAATTTTTAACAAAGATTTTAAAATTTTAAAACTAAATTTCTTAGTTTTTAAAATAGTCCGATTTTTTCCGATTTTAAATATGTAGTTATTTAGACCATTCCTAGGTGAAAACCGTTAAAAAAGCTTTTATTGCAATATAAATTTATTGCATAATAAAAAAAATTAAAAATTTTAAAATTTTCAACTATCTTTCAATTTTTATGGCAAAAATATTTAATTTTTCAGCATCCTGATAGAAAATTAACCTATAAACATGCATTACATACCTTTACGAAAAAAATTAAATTTTTTGCTTTATAATGGCTGTTTTTATAAAAAAAAGTTAAAAAATTAAATTTCCCATAGTCCGATTTTGTCCGATTTTTAGTATGTTGTTATTTAGGCTACTTTTAAGTGAAAACCGTTGAAAAAGCTTTTATTGCAATTTGTTACAGGTGTAGGGACTAGTTTTACATAATTAAAAATTTTTTCAAAAGTTTTAAATTTTAAACTCTGTTTCAATTTTTATTGTAAAAACATTACATTTTTTGGCATCACATTTAAAAATTGACCTATAAACATGTGTTACAAGTTTATATAGTAATATTAAAATTTATTAAAATTTTAAATTTTTAAAATTTTTGAATTGTTTAAAAAATTGAATTTTTTTGAAAGGTTTTTGCTTTTAATAGTATGTAATTGTTATTTCAAAAATTTTTGATAGAAGTATGCCAAAGTATCACCTGTTTTTACTTGTTTGGAAGTTAGACCTACATTTCACCAATTTCAATTTATGAAATTAATTACTTAACTAATTAGTTAAAAGTAAATTCCACCGGTTTTCCATTATATAACTATCTGTGGACAATATCCACTGAAAAATGACCTTTTCAAAAGCCTCAAAAGTTTATGGCACCATTTTGAAAAACAAATGCATTTTTCGAAAAAAAAAATTGAAATTTTAAAAAAAAATTAACTTTTTTCACTCGTAAAATTTTCAAATTTTAGTATGTTAATACTTAGGTCATATCTAAATGAAAACCGTTGGATTTATCTCTTTTGACCTTTTAGTTAGGTTTTTAGGGGTGTTTTAATGTTTTCATATAGCTAATTATTCAAATTAATTTAAAAAATTGAAATTTCAATTTTTTTTCAAAACTAAAGGCTGTATTCGGTTTCAGCACTCAAAAATAACCTATAAACATGTATCACATGTCTGTATTTGTGTATTGGTTTTTTTTCGAAATTTTTTTTCGGCCATTTTTTAAAAATTTAAAAAAAATTAAATTTCCCATGGTCCGATTTTGTCCGATTTTTAGTATGTTATTATTGGGGTAATTCCTAAGTGAAAACCGTTGAGAAACCTTTTATTGCAATTTGTTTGAGGTTCAACTCTATTTTCAGTGGACTATAATTATTTTATTTAATTTAAAAGTTCGTCTTTTAAAAAGAAAACATTTGCTAAGTCATAAATAGTTGTGTGGCGTCAGTTGGTACATAAAATGCTGATTTTGGAAATTAGAGCAATTTGTTTTACCAGAAAAATGGCTTTATTTCTATTTTTAAATATACGGAAATTCCATTGAAATTAACGCACAGAAAATGTTGTTTCTTGTAACGGAGAGATGGCGCTACTATTCAAAGCATTTTAATTTCACTCAAAAGCGGAGAAATTTTGAAGCTGCCATCTATCGGGTGACTTACAAACTAATACAGCTACAGTCAATTATTAAGTTTCAAGTTTGTTATTAAGGATGTGGTTTATGTACAGATTTTTTTTATCGACTAGATATTATTCCAAAATTTTAAATTAAGTTTGGATTATTTTTTCAATCAATTAATATATTATTAATAAATTAAGTAACGTTTATTACGAATTTTTCCACCCTATTTCTCTGATGTAAAAACGACATTTTAGCCTCCGGATTTTCGGAGGCATTTTTTTTCTCGGCACCTGATTTAAAAATCCCCGGATTTAACGAAAAAGCCAAATTATGGATATTTTTATGTTCAATAATGAACTATCGCACCAAAAAAAAAAATATTAAATTAATATTTAACTTTTTAATTAATTTCCTTAAAGTTAAATATTTCAACACCAATTTTACCCGACAATTTTATTACAATATTCAGAATTATTTTAGCTACAATGTAGATTGTATTTGTTTAAAAAAAATGCGTTACGCTTCAGTACATCAATTTGCCACTTCGGGAGTCGATTATTAATATTTAAAAATTAATCAATCCACAATATTTTTATTTGTGAATTTTGATAAATTTCATAAGAACACAATTAAATGAAATTAACGCACAGGAAATGTTGTTTTTTATATCGGAGAGATGGCGCTACCATACAGGGCAATTTTACTTTCACCCAAAAGCGGAGAAATTTTGATACTGCCATCTATCAGGTGGCTGAAAAACTAATACTACTACAATCAATTACTATTAAATTTCAGATTTAGTATTAAGGTTGTGGTTTTTGAAAACTATTTTTTTTAACGACTCCAAAATTTTAAATGAATTAATAGGGATTATTTTTTTTCAATCATTCATCATTTAATATATTATTCATAAATCAAGTAATGGTTTTTACGAATTTTTCACCCTATTTGTCTGATGTAAAAGCAACGTTTTCGCATTAAGGTTTGTGAAAACAATTTTTTTAAAGACTCCAAAATTTTAAATTAATAAGGGATTATTTTTGCAATCATTTATTACAGGGTGTCTCAAGAAAGACTGACACATTTTAAAAATTAATAACTCAAAAACTAAAAAAGATAAAAATACGTGGTTTCTTGCATCCTACCCTGAAAAAAAAAATTATGACACGACCTTTCGTAAATCGTTGTTCCAAAATCCCCTGACAGGGAATAGTAAAGGCAATAAAGGATAGGATACGACTTCCCTATGAGATAATGGAAAATCGTGCTGCCATCTATCGGGGGATTGTGTCGTAAAATTCTATGTTCTTTAGAGTAAATTGCAAGAAACCATGTATTTTTATCTTTTTTGAGTTATTGATTTTTAAAATGTAGTGTGTCAGTCTTTTTTGGGACGCCCTGTATTGAACATATTATTCATAAATTAAATAATGGCTTTTACAAATTTTTCACCCTAATTATCGGATGTAAAAAAGACATTTTAGCTCCTAGATTAGAATTTTGATGCTGCCATCTATCGGGCGTTTAAAAAACTAATACTGCAACAATCAACTATTTACGTTTCGGATTTATTATTCAGCTTGTGGTTTTTTTAGGAAAGAAATTTTATTTTATCGACTAGATATTATTTCAAAATTAATTACGGAATATTTTTTCAACCATTTATTATATTATTAAAAAATTAAGTAATGGTTTTTACGAATTTTTCCACCCTATTTCTCTGATGTAAAAACATTTCAGCCTCTGGATTTTTGGGGGCATTTTTTTTCTCGGCACCCGACAAAAAAAAAAACGGATTTAACGAAAAAGCCAAATTATGGAGCTTTTTATGCTCAATAATAAACTATCGCAGCAAATAAAATTGATATTAAATTAATTTTAAAATTATTAATTTCTTTAAAGTAAAATATTTCAATTCCAATTTTATGCTGAAAAGGTTTGTATAAATAAAAAAAAATACACAAAAAATTATATTTTAATTTTTAAAAATAATTTTTGAGTGGTTAAAGAAAAATAATTACCATAGCAGGGGTCGATCCAGATTTTATTTTTTGGGGCCCATTTTTGTGAAAAATTCAAGTCAAATTATATTTTAATTTTTCAAATTATCGAAAAAAAAATTTTGTTTGAAACAATCAAGATTTAGTGAACGTTTTCTTGCAAATAACGATTAAAGCAAATTTGAATTTTGTAAAAGGGTCGTTTTTATGAACTTGAATTTTGTGAAGGGACAGCAAAAGGGTTTGTTTTTTTTTGTGTTAAAATTTGCGTTTTAGAGAACTTTATGTTATAACCCACTCAATTTTAGTAATAAAATTCCCCGACTTTTCCAGGTCAATTGTGAAGATTTTTTCGGACAAAAAAAACTAGCAATTCACAGCATTTTCCAGATATTTTTTTTGCTTTTTCAACATACATTTTCAATAAATGGTCTATTTTTTCACTTTCTAGCTGGAGCCAACATTTACATGCAAACAAAATACTGATCAATTAATTTCCAGGTAACTTGTATGGTTTTCCAGGTTTTTGGCCAAAATAAGCAACTTTCCCTGACATTTTAAATGAAATTAAAATTCTCCAACTTTTCCAGGTATTCCCTGACCTGAGGGGACCATGCTTTATAGATGAAAAGTTGTGTTATTAGGTTCCACATACCGAATGGGGGGTCTGGCGGTGCTCCCCCAGAAAGTTTTTGGAAATTTTACTCTACAGACAGGTTTTCACTAGATTTGATACACCTAGCCCGAATTTTGGATGGATACATTTTTAGGGGACGTCCATAAATTACGTGAGGTGTTTTTTCCAAATTTTGGACCCCTCCCTCCCCCTTGGTGAGATTTTGCTGGACCTCCGCAAGTGAGATTTTCTCAACCACTAGTTTAGTTTTATCGGCATAAAAATTACCATCCAGATTGCAAAATTTAGATACAAAAACACGTTGGAATCGAAAACATGGTTCTAACTTGTGATTATCACGACTGACTGGCTAATGATTTGCTGTCACCTCACGTAATTTATGGATGTCCCCTTAGGTTGGATTTGAAGGTTATTTAAGAAGTTGGGAATGTTAAGAGTTCTAAGTACAAAAGTGTATCTGGGGGTCCTCCCCATAAAGTTTTAGGAAATTTGACCCTAAAAATAGGGTTTAACCACGGCTTACTAGATACTTCTACAGGCTAGCCGAGTTTTAAACAATGAAAACCATTTGACAACTTTTCCCGCTTACAAGACCTACCTATATCACCCACCGCCTTCAACACTGTGGATATGCTTTGCCAGTTGGTCCCATCTGGATTTGCAATGATTTCCGTACTCGGCTAGCCTGTATAAGTATCTAGTAAGCCGTGGTTTAACCTTGCTTTGGTATAGTACTTACATGGGCGGATTTAGGTGGTGGACTCTGGGGAGGCAATCTGTCCTTGATGGCTTCGGAAACATGAATTTCCCTCATAAAAAAAGGAATAAATTGGGAGGCATTGCCCCCCCATGACACCTGATGTATACTTAGTCCAGACTTTGAGGGGGGGGGGCCCGGGCCGCCTTGTATATGCCTCTGCAAACTTACCAAGATCAAACCCGAAGTCAGTTTCCGGGGCCTTGCTGTCACCTTGTTAGTCAAATTCTTAGAGAAAAAGAATGAAAAAAAAAAGTTGGAAAGAAGAAGAAATGTCAGTCCACACAGGGTTAAACTTCAAGTTTAATTTATTTTTTCAAAAGTTACAATTATTTACAATGATGGAAAACACCAATAAAAAAGAATGACTAACCTGTTAGAAAACCTAAAAAAAAAAAAAAAAAAAAAAGAGTACAAAATCATACAAAAAAAGAAAGTATGGAAAACAAAACGAGATTACTCAAAGATGTATTAATAATGTGGTTAATGAAGAATTTCTTAAGAATAAATTAAAATAAAATGGTCTTTTCTGACAGTTAAATGGCTTTTAAAATTTTTACCCATACTTTGACGTAGCTCACTCTTTATTGCTCTGTTAACCATGCCGCAGTTTTATGCCATAAGCACCTAACCAAGTTATTCTGCCCATTTCAGGAATTTCGTGAAGGCACCGGTTATTTCCACGAAAGTAACAACTCAACCCTAACTAATCTCGCTACTTCAGAAAAAATACACGTTAAATAGAAGCAAAATACTCAAAAGAAGCAGCCTGGAATCAAACCAGGCACCATTAGGTCACTAGACGCACACTCTACCACTAGGCCATCGGTGCTGAAGCCAGGATTGATCAATAACATAATTTTAATGTTATAAAACATGTAATAGGAGTGAAATACGGAAATATCATAAACTACATATACAGAGACACGAAAACCGTATCAAACTATCTAAGCATCAGAACAACAGGTGAAAAAAAATACAATCTATTCCTCTACTAAAACAACCAAAAGTAGATCCAATCTTTCCATATTTTTTTCCAGCTACACCATTATGGCCACAAAGCATTTATATAAAGTTAAATTTCATAGGTATTTGCAAAAAGGCTAATTGATTGGAATCACTGCAAAAAAAATTTCGGTGGGGCACGGTGCATTTTTTAAGCTGAACCTTTGTGAAAAATTCAAAGAGTGAAAACACTCCTGCCTAGTTTTTTAAAGAGTATTTTCAATTTTCAAGGAGTGAAATACTGTCTCAGAGGAGTTAAAAATATATCTGCTTCTAACAGTGGCGTATATAGGAATTTATTTCGGGAGGGGCCAAAAATTACTCCCCAGCCCCTCCCCCACAAATTTAATAGGTCCAATGTAGCTTTTTAGGTGATAATTTAGGTCCTAAAAACTTAATATGGGAAAAGTGGTAATTAATAAGAATACAAGTACCAAAGGGGGGTCTGGGGGTCAAGGGCGGATCCAGACCAGATTTTCGGGGGGGGGGGCCATGTCAGAGTCGGAGGGTATTACATTCGAAATTTTCAGAGCCTCAGAATTCTTTTTGAAGAGTGCTTGCTTTTAAGCAGCTTTTTAGGGGTTTATAGTAACTTAGAGGATATCCAGGGCCCGTGCCATTGTTTTAGAAAGTGGGGGGGATGAAACCTTTTTGTAGGGGCATAACAATACTTAAGTTTCGCGAGGTGTATGGCTCCCAATTTTCCGAGTATAACATAAATAAAATGCGAAACTTTGTTAAAGTTAAAAAGATTTCATCAGGTAATACTAGCTCGAAAGCAAAAGGGGGGTCTGGGGGTCCTCCCCAGAAAATTTTTGAAATTTGGCTACAAATAGTAAGGTTTTTTACTCAATTTTTGTACATTTGGTACCCATTGGATAACACCTAAAGAGGGCAACTTTCTTGTACTCCTAAAAGGAGAGGAGAGAAATAAGTTCAAGGAGAAAACAGTAAATAAGTAACCATGAGAAATTGATAGGGGGTCTGGGGGGTAACCCCCGAGAAAAATTTTGCAACTTTGCCTCCAAAAATAAAGTTTCAGCTCATTTTGAAAGCATGTAAACCACAGAATTTTCAAGGATGAAATTATAAATAGATGCCAAATTTTGAAAAGGGCTGGGGGTCCTCTCCCAGAAAATTTTTGCAAATGCGCCCTTTTAAACTATAGTATTCATCTATTTTAAAACTTCCCAAAAGAGAACAGCTTCTTTTAAGCGGAAGAATTTTCAAGGAAAAAACACTCTAAAACAGATGTCACATGTCAAAATATAAAAGGGGGGGATTGGGGGTTCTCCCCCAGAAAATTTTTGAATTTTAGCATTAAGAAAGTGTTTTTTAAGCTATTTGTTAGGGTTTCTCGGGGGGGGGGCCATGGCCCCCAGGGCCCCCCCTCTGGATCCGCCACTGCTGGGGGTCCTCCCCCTGAAAATGTTTCGAAATTTGCCCCTAAAATATGTTTTAACTTGTTTTGGAGCTACATTAAGTCCGAATTTTGGATGTATATTTTTATGAACTTAATATTTAAAAGTTCCTAGTACAAAAGGGGATCTGGGGTCCTTCCTCAAAAATTTTTGGAACTTTACCCCCCAAAACAGGGTTTTATCATGTTTTTGGAATACTTTGTCCGAATTTTGGACATATATTTTTTGGTAGGATTTGGATTGTGATGAACTTATTATAATAAAGTTATTAATAATAAAATTCCAAGTACAAAAGGGGGGTTTGGGGGTCCTCCCCCAGAAAAATTTTGAAATTCGCTCCTAAAATAGTGTTTTAACTTGTTTTGGTACACCTAGTCCGAATTTCGGGGGGGACCAAGGCCCCCCCCTTATATACGCCACTGGCTTCTATGTGTTGAAGTTTCTGAATGCAGGGGCCTAACCGCGATCTCATCGCCTATAGTTGCTATCGACAATAGGCGAGATGGAACCAGTCTAGGCGAGCTCGTGACGTCACATTACGATAGTTCGGCAAATGGTCGAACCGCGAAGCATTCGAAACCTCGCCTACGGCAAATTTTCCCTCGCCTACGAAGCGACTGCTTCGGAGGGCTCGTAAAGGTCTTTTCGCAATTATCGTATACGCTATGTATCGTTTTTTTGCTATTATTTCCTTATATTATGACGTTTCTTTTAGTTTTTAACCTTATCATTCTTTGAGGTTATGCTTAAAAATCTTCGATTGTATTTTTTAAAGTATTTTATTTAAGAACTCTTTCTCTATGTCTGCGCACGGTTTACTTTGGGAAGAGTAGTGATGCGGTGTAGTGTTTTCTTTGCATTTTCTAAATCCGAAGACAATTTTTCATTATGGCTGGGACTTTAGGGATGCATTCAGAAACTTTAACACGATTAAGAAACGAAAACAAATTGAAAAGTATAGCCCTTCCATTTATAAATTGATTTATTCATTAACGTGATAGTGGAGCCATCTATGGAAAAACGTCACAAGTAATTCTACACTGATCCTACAAATTTGTATAAACGAACACTAATGTCCATTACTTTCGTACTAGATTAATGTCTGAGGACTTGCTTTGGAAATTAACAGCTGTTTTATATTTTTTGGAACTATTTAACGGACCACCAAAAGTGTAAAAGAAATCCGAATACGGTTCGAAACTTAATACAAGATGGCGAACGATATTGCAGCTCATGCGGATGAATACTACCTTCGAATAGGATGCTCTCTTTTGATTGGCCAGTTCCCTTCTCGAGACGAAAGCAAGAGGCATCAGTAAATCCTTTTCTACCACCGGTTCGCGGTCGGGCCAAAAGCGCGTTTTGGGAAGGTCTCGCTTAGAGAAAAGCGTGTTCTCGGCTAGGCGAGCTCGCCTATTGTCGATAGCAACTATAGGCGATGAGATCGCGGTTAGGCCCCACCTAAGTGTGATATTCCACTGCTTCCCCCTCCCTTCCCCTAAGTGTGTGATGTGATTTGTGAACAGCCCCTAACTGAAATTTGCGACAAGGACATCGAAAGAGCAGGGATCGATCCAGGTTTTAATTTTTGGGGCCCATTTATGTGAAAAAGAAAATGTTTTTGTGAAACATTAAAGTCAAATTATATTTTAATTTTTCAAATTTTCGAAAACAAAAACATTTTTGATTTGAAACAAACAAGATTTTGTGAATGTTTCGTGGCCAATAATGATTAAAGCTAATTTGAATTTTGAAAAAGGGTCGTTGTTATGAACTTGAATTTTGTGAACGGGCCGTTTTGGTAGGTGGAATTTTGTGAAGGGGCAGCAAAAGGGCCAAAATTTTCGGCTGGATCGACCCCTGAACAAATAAAGTCGTGGGAATTTCAGTCATTCAGTCCTTCCCCTCTAATTCCCCCTAAGCGTGATTTGAGGAGCCTAGAAGCCAATGGGTACAAGTGACTACACATTGATCAGGGTTTCCCACACACAAAAAAAAAATCTGACTTTTAAGGTCAATTTTGAAGATTTTTTGGTCCAAAAACTAGCTATTTACGGCATTTTTCAGATATTTCTTGCTCTTACGAACATATATTTCCAATAAATGGTCTATTTTTTCCACTTTCTAGAGCCAAAATTGAACACAAACATTAAAAATTGTTCATTTTCCAGGTTTTTGGCCAAAATGCGCAATTTTCCCAAACTATCCCCTGGCTTTTTAGGTGAAATTAAAATTCCCCGACTTTTCAAAGTTTTTCAGGTATTCCCTGACCAGTGGGAACCCTGCAAATGGGAAATACCTTTCTTTTGGAAAACATTTTCCTCTTAAGTAATTGGGAACTTAGTGCACTTAACTCCAATACTAAAAAAAACTGCACTTGTACCCTTTGGCTTCTCATTTGTGAACAGGCTGAAATTTGAGATTAGGATATTGAAACATAGTTAAGTCACGTGAATTTCAGGAAGCTTCTTAGCTAGGTGATGAAATCAAGAGCCAAATCCACTGGTGACGTATGATGAGGTCCTCTGGGATAGAAGTGATCCACCAGGCTGGATAGTCTTGGTTCTGCCATTTGGCTGGCTCGCCTGAAATGACCAATAAGAACATATAATCAACTGAGGCGGTAGGGACATTTTTTTACAACCTTTAAGCGTTTTGTAACAAACCAGGGACAGAATTCCGTTCATAAGTGACACCCATGCACACCAAAACAGATTTTTACAATGAGGTATTTGCATGAGTAAGGGATTTGCTTAATTTAATTTTTTTTAATACATTATGGTTTAAAACTCCCAAATTTCTGATTTTTAAGTTTAAAAATGAGTTTAAAATTACTTGAAATTCTATTTTATTTTAGGCCAAAACGCCAGAAAAGTCACATGATCAGAAAACGGGCTTCTATTGGATGTGACACCACAGTGCACGATTTGTGATTCAAAACTGTATTTGCACCTAAACAAATAACGAAATTTCAAAAATTTATATCTCAGAAACTAGGCTATGAAAATACTTGATGTAAACGTCATTTTGAAGGTTTTTTTTCTTTAATATTTTAATAAAATTTAATCTCAAAACGTAAATATACCTCATTGTTGAACTGTAATCAATTGAAAAACTATTTGAATTGACACCAAACACTACCTTACAGCGAGAAAGAGTGAGCAAAGGCCTACATACCCTTGTCCCCGTCAAGCGTATGATGAGGTCCTCTGGGATAGAAGCAATCCACCAGGCTGGACACTGTCTCGGTCCAGGTTCTGCTATTCGGCTAGCTCGCCTAAAACGACAAATGAGAAACAACTGAGACAGTGAAGGTCGATACTTCGGGCTTTCAAATGCTCGGTAACGGAATTACATAAAAAAAGACATGGTTAAAAAATTGTTTAGTCAACTTGAAATTCCTGTGAATCTATCAAAGTTGTTTTCTTTATTTTATGTGATCTTATTAATCCCATTATTAACCTCTAAAAAACACTTGTTACTGAGTTTATACTCTTGAATCAATATTTTTAGCTTAATTTTATGTAGCAGTAACTGAATTACATCTTCGGTAACGGAATTACGCCTTCTGTAAATCAAGCTTTTAATACAAGGGCAAATCTTTAGTAACGGAATTACAAATCACAGCAAATTCACAAGTTCTTACTTTAATTTCACTAAGTTATTATTGTTTTTCTAATCTGATTTTTTGCAGGCATAAGTACAGTAATAGAAAACAAAAAATGCATTTGAAATAGTACTTCTAAACCACTTATTGAATATTTGAGAAATTTTTAAATGCTCGGTAACGGAATTATATAAAAAAAAAGACATGGTTAAAAAATTGTTTAGTCAACTTGAAATTCCAGTGAATCTATCAAAGTTGTTTTCTTTATTTTATGTGACCTTATTAATCACATATTAACCTCTAAAAAACACTTGTTACTGAGTTTATACTCTTGAATCAATATTTTAAGCTTAATTTTATGTAGCGGTAACGGAATTACGCCTTCTGAAAATCAAGCTTTTTATACGTGGGCAAATCTTTGGTAACGGAATTACAAATCAGAGCAAATTCACAAGTTCTTACTTTAATTTCACTAAGTTATTATTATTGTTTTTCTAATCTGATTTTTTGCAGGTATGAGTAATGTAATAGAAAATAAAATATGCATTTGAAATACTTCTAAACCACTTTTTAAATTTTTGAGAAATTTTTAAATGCTCGGTAACGGAATTACGTAAAAAAAAGATATGGGTAAAAGAGATGTTTATCAAGTTAAAATTCTTATGAATCACTTGTTTCTGACTTATACTCTTTAATCAATATTTTTAATTTAGAGCAGGGTCCCCCCTAAATTTTAGAAATAAAATTCAACGACTTTTCCAGATTAATTTTGAAGATTTTTCTGCAAAAAAAAAAACTATCAATTCACTGCGTTTTTTCTGATAATTCTTGGTTTTTTGAATGTTCTTAAAAGGTATTCTTTATGATTTTCCAGGTTTATGGAGAAAATGAGCAATTTCCCCTAATTTTTTAGGGGAACCCCACGTATTTACCCACGTATAAAAGGCTTGATTTTTCAGAAGGTGTAATTCCGTTACCAAAGATTTGCCCACATATAAAAAGCTTGATTTTTCAGAAGGTGTAATGCCGTTACCAAAGATTTGCCCACGTATAAAAAGCTTGATTTTTCAGAAGGTGTAATTCCGTTACCAAAGATTTGCCCACATATAAAAAGCTTGATTTTTCAGAAGGTGTAATTCCGTTACCAAAGATTTGCCCACATATAAAAAGCTTGATTTTTCAGAAGGTGTAATTCCGTTACCAAAGATTTGCCCACATATAAAAAGCTTGATTTTTCAGAAGGTGTAATTCCGTTACCAAAGATTTGCCCACATATAAAAAGCTTGATTTTTCAGAAGGTGTAATTCCGTTACCAAAGATTTGCCCACGTATAAAAAGCTTGATTTTTCAGAAGGTGTAATTCCGTTACCAAAGATTTGCCCACATATAAAAAGCTTGATTTTTCAGAAGGTGTAATTCCGTTACCAAAGATTTGCCCACGTATAAAAAGCTTGATTTTTCAGAAGGTGTAATTCCGTTACCAAAGATTTGCCCACATATAAAAAGCTTGATTTTTCAGAAGGTGTAATTCCGTTACCAAAGATTTGCCCACATATAAAAAGCTTGATTTTTCAGAAGGTGTAATTCCGTTACCAAAGATTTGCCCACATATAAAAAGCTTGATTTTTCAGAAGGTGTAATTCCGTTACCAAAGATTTGCCCACGTATAAAAAGCTTGATTTTTCAGAAGGTGTAATTCCGTTACCAAAGATTTGCCCACATATAAAAAGCTTGATTTTTCAGAAGGTGTAATTCCGTTACCAAAGATTTGCCCACGTATAAAAAGCTTGATTTTTCAGAAGGTGTAATTCCGTTACCAAAGATTTGCCCACATATAAAAAGCTTGATTTTTCAGAAGGTGTAATTCCGTTACCAAAGATTTGCCCACATATAAAAAGTTTGATTTTTCAGAAGGTGTAATTCCGTTACCAAAGATTTGCCCACATATAAAAAGCTTGATTTTTCAGAAGGTGTAATTCCGTTACCAAAGATTTGCCCACGTATAAAAAGCTTGATTTTTCAGAAGGTGTAATTCCGTTACCAAAGATTTGCCCACATATAAAAAGCTTGATTTTTCAGAAGGTGTAATTCCGTTACCAAAGATTTGCCCACGTATAAAAAGCTTGATTTTTCAGAAGGTGTAATTCCGTTACCAAAGATTTGCCCACATATAAAAAGCTTGATTTTTCAGAAGGTGTAATTCCGTTACCAAAGATTTGCCCACGTATAAAAAGCTTGATTTTTCAGAAGGTGTAATTCCGTTACCAAAGATTTGCCCACATATAAAAAGCTTGATTTTTCAGAAGGTGTAATTCCGTTACCAAAGATTTGCCCACATATAAAAAGCTTGATTTTTCAGAAGGTGTAATTCCGTTACCAAAGATTTGCCCACGTATAAAAAGCTTGATTTTTCAGAAGGTGTAATTCCGTTACCAAAGATTTGCCCACATATAAAAAGCTTGATTTTTCAGAAGGTGTAATTCCGTTACCAAAGATTTGCCCACGTATAAAAAGCTTGATTTTTCAGAAGGTGTAATTCCGTTACCAAAGATTTGCCCACATATAAAAAGCTTGATTTTTCAGAAGGTGTAATTCCGTTACCAAAGATTTGCCCACGTATAAAAAGCTTGATTTTTCAGAAGGTGTAATTCCGTTACCAAAGATTTGCCCACATATAAAAAGCTTGATTTTTCAGAAGGTGTAATTCCGTTACCAAAGATTTGCCCACGTATAAAAAGCTTGATTTTTCAGAAGGTGTAATTCCGTTACCAGCGGACCTGGAAAAAGTGGCATAGGAGCAATACAATAGGTTCGGGTAAATTTTATTAGGTTCGGGGAAAGGTTAAAACTTTTTCCAGATCCAGTTACCAGTGATGTAATTCCGTTACCGCTACATAAAATTCAATTAAAAATATTGATTCAAGAGTATAGACTCGGTAACAAGTGTTTTTAGAGGTTAATATGTGAATAATTAAACCACAAAAAATAAAGAAAAAACTTAGATAGATTCACAAAACATCTATTTTAACCATGTTTTTTTACGTAATTCCGTTGCCAAGCATTTAAAAAGCATTCAAAGGCATGTTTTGTTTTCTATTACTGTAGGTACTTATGCCTGCAAAAAATCAGATTAGAAAAACAATAATAATTACTTAGTCAAATTAAAGTAAGAACTAGTGAATTTGCTCTGATTTGTAATTCCGTTACCCAAGAATTGCCAAAGCATAAAAAGCTTGATTTTCGGAAGGTGTAATTCCGTTACCAGTGATCCAGGTTTTTCTGCCAGGGTCCTGTTTTAGGAATTTTGTGAAAATGAAGGGCCCACAGTACAACCACAGCATTCATAACTTATGGAATAGGTCCAAAACTGGCAAATTCCATTCCAAAATTATTAAAACACTCCTGAAAACAAATTTTCAAACCATTATAGATCTTTGGACTTTTGTGAAGGAAGAGTCCATTTTTGGGAATTTGAATTTTGTGAAGGGTCCTACATAGAGATGTAAAATTCTCGGTAATAATCTTTTGGAGAATATTCTCCAAGAGGAGAATTTTCGAGAATATTCTTCTAGAAGCAACTAAAATAATTTTTTTTTTGGAAAAAAATTTTTATAAGGTATATATTAACTTCAAATTAAAAGATAATTATAGAATGAGAAGTCATCATAAATAAAAGAAAGCCAAATTAAATTGAAAAGTATTTTAAAATCACTACTTAATTGATAAGACAACATGTTTGATGGGTAAAGCAGCCAGTTACATTCTATTAACTTAAGATTTTCCAACTGTTAAAAAGCGTTTTTGAAATAAATTATGTATATATAATAAATGCTTTTCTGGAAATTATTTTGTGGAATCTTAATGAGAATATTCTCATGAAGATAAAATGATGAGATGCACTTAAAACTTATAAGTATACATATAGTGAATGAAAATTTAAAAATTTAATTATTGTATGAACACAAGATAATAAAGATATAAATTTAATTGTAACTTTGAGAATATTCTCATAAAGCAAAATATTAATGAATCTGAATTTAAATTAGACAAACAAAAAGTTTAGACAAACTATTCATTCATAAATAATTTTTAAGTAGAAAGTAAATTAAACTGTATCGGTTAATATTCGGGCAATTCCACGGTTACTCTTGTTACATAGATAAGGGTGTTTTTACACATAATAGCATCTTTGAGGGGGATTTTTATGAAAATACCCAATTTTTTTTTAAATACTAAAGAAGAAGGTCTAGGTTTTATATTTATGTAAAGAAATCATGATAATTATTGTTAGTTTAATAGATAGGTACCTTTGAAGTTCGGTTACTCTTGTTATAACTAAATAATGGTTACTCTTGTTACAAAATTCAAATTGAAATTATAGCAGATATTTTGTATGTAACATTTTCTTACTGCTAGGGTTTATTTAACAACATCTGAGGAGATAATCTATATAAATAATTTTGAATTTTAAAAAATATTTTTGTCTTAGGATAAACTTTAGTATGTTTTTGGTTACTCTTGTTACATTCAAAATGCAAATTTTACTGACCCCTTTAATCATAAAAATAAATACTAATGATTATTTTTTTTACATTATATGATAAAAGAATACTTATAATTACGTAATAAATAAAATATTTACAAAATAAATTCAACTCCTAAGTAAATTAGAGTTGGGAATGATGTACAAACTTCACACATCTCTGCAGCCAGAAAAGGGCCAATTTGTTGCTTATTTTTTAAGAAAAATAATTCATTTGTATAACTAATTCTTACAGAATACTTTTCTTTGGACTTTCCCCTTTAAAATGATGTATCATACACCTATGTACTATGCAAAAATTTTTTCAACTGTCATGTCCTACTTTCCATGGAATTGCCCATTCAGTAATTTAGAGTTCTTTGAGAATATTCTCACGTTAAATTTTTCTAATTTTACAAAGTTCTATCAAAATTTTAGCGGAATCTCAGGTTTTAAAGGTCCTTCAGTTTGACAACTATTGGTAATTACCTTTGCTTATAACAACTATATGAAAAGAATTTAGACTCCTCTTTTAATTGTATGAGTATTTTCTCCCAGTAAAACTTACTTATAATATTTTTCAAAAAATTTTTTTGCATTAAAAAAATTTACTTATTTAAAAAAAAATTGTGCGAAATAATGAAATTACAGCAGAGAATATTCTCTGAACTGTAGGGTGACTTTTAAATGGTCAGTTTAATTGAATTTGTTATTATTTTCAGGTTTCTAACACTAATACTACATAACCATTTCATATTATCAAACATTTTTACATTTATCAATCAAAAAATAGGATATTCTCGATTATTCTCAAAATTCTCGCCCCTGGAGAATATTCTCGTTCTCCAGAGAATATTCTCGACTCACATCTCTAGTCCTACAAAACACGCGTAGGTTATAGTCTACTTCATCCCACAGGGAAGTCCAAGTTTGAGTAGGGGTGCAGGAAACTGAGGTAGCTAGCTTGGCTACTTAAGCACTTTTTTCGAAGAA
The DNA here is from genome assembly GCA_963680715.1 of Tetragnatha montana. Classification (NCBI taxonomy): domain Eukaryota; kingdom Metazoa; phylum Arthropoda; class Arachnida; order Araneae; family Tetragnathidae; genus Tetragnatha; species Tetragnatha montana. The sequence goes on from OY796685.1 coordinate 54,583,351, forward strand.
GAGGGAAGGGAGGTGGGTTAGTTGCTGGAGAAAAATTACCAGTTCGGCTCTCTCTATATATGGGAGGAATTTTCTACAAACTCATGTAGATGGTGCTACAATTTTTCACCCAGCCGCACTTCTCCTACATCACACATTGTTGTGTTCGCTATGGTAATCGGCTTGTCAACATGCGCTAAGAAAAATGCTAGTAAAAATACGAATTGTGCAATTTGAACCAAACTGCTTACAGCTATCTAATAAAAGGTTAGTACAGTGGAAGCTCTTATAGCGTAATTAATCGGTACCAAGTTTTTTGTCGCTATAAGAGCAAACTTCGAGTGATACACTCGAGTGTAGAATATCACTCGTTTAAAAGCAATAAACTCGTTAAGCTAAACTATCAATTTTGATGCTTTTCGGGAAGGTGGACTCGATTCCCTCAATGATGTATTTTTAGTAGACTGATTTATAAAGTCTGGAGGAAATCTCAACCTGAAAACGATATCATTTGGATTTAGAACACAGTTCGAATCATCCAATTGATCTTTCCTCACTTTAAACAATTATTTCTTATTTTATGAAGTCTTGACCAATTTCATGTTACATTACCTTATTTTTTGCTTTTATTTTAATTTATATAAAGTTTTTAAGATCAATATTTTACAGTGTATAAATATTTGCTTTTTAAATTTTGATTTTGATATTAATTTATTGCATGGCTTAGCTTCCTTAGAAAGGTCTGATGCTTAACAAAATTTACAGGCCTCGTACAGACCCTCAAAAAATTTCAGGACACATTTTTATAAAAAATTCAGGACATTTTGGGTATTATAATGTAGTGTTTACTTTTCCTTAACCAGAATGTTATCCATCATGTGTGTAAAATTAAAAACTACCTAAACTCAGGGGTGCAGAAAATGTTTCAAGGCCCAAAATTTCCCCAGAACTCACAATTTTTTTGTTCCAAAATTTCCCCAGAAACTTATTGTAATTTCATCTTAGTTTAGGCTTAGTTAGGCTCGGCTCATCATTTTCTACTTCTGCATTAGAAGGAAAAACCTTTACCTTTGTTAGAAACTTAGAAATACCAGCCAGTGCTTCTTTCACGGACGTAGACGTAGCTATAGATTTTATAAGGGGGGTGTTCAAGAAACTTAGGGGTCATTCATTAATTACGTAAGGGTCCCGAGGGGGAGGGGGGATTGGAAAAATCTCTACATACCCTTACTTGGGGGGTGGGGGGGGGGTCAAACCCATTCTAACGTAAGATTTTCCAAGTTAATGTAAACAAATTCCAATTACTCTAATCAAATTAATGTTGAATAACCCCAGAAAAACTTAAAAATGCTGAAGATCTCGGTATATTATTGAAGTTTTAATTTTTTTTTTAAAAATGAAGGTATATCAAATGTATCTTTTTTATTGGAGTAGCATTAAGTTAAGATAAAAAATAAACCTGTTGTTTCGAAAAACGAAATGGAATCTTACGTAATAGGGGGGAGGGGTTTGAAAAATCTTACGGACCCTTACATGGGGGTAGGGGGGGTCAAAAATTGCCAAAATCATCCTTACGTAATTAATGAATGGCTCCTTAGGGTCACAGTGGACACTGAAAGTTTAACTAAAACAGGGTTTTCACACTGGCGGGCCGCATGCGGCCCGCGAAGCTCCCTGAAAACCCCCTAAAAAGTAGCTTTAGAAGACATTTTAGTATACTAAAATTTAAACATTTTTGGAGGAGGACCCTCGAACCCCCTTATTAAATTAAGGAGTAGCTTTGCTTTGGTCGGTCGTTCTCTATGGAGAAAAATTAAAAGTTTGAGGTTTCGAAAGGGAGGTTGTATACCTTGAATTTCCCTCCGAGCGTAGCAAGGGAGGCTTAGGTTAACCATTATCATGAGGAGGGACAAAATGGAGTATCATAGGCATAGGTTCAACTTTTGACTAGGGGGGGGGCAGACCTCAGGACCAAGGTGCCGTTACTATCTCCCCCAGAAAATTTAGTGAAATTGGACCTGAAAAAGTTGTATTTTCACTCATTTTTTGGATATTTGGGACAGGAACCTTTCTGTTTGGCTGACATTAGGTCTAGGCTAAGGGGGGTGTCTGGACCCCTTAAACCCCCCCTTATATACGTCCATGGGTCATTCCACAGTATTCGTGCGTTACGTACGGGACAATTCACAGCAAAATTTTAAGACATTTGCAGTGTTTTCAATATCAAAACATAAATGAGGAAGTTTGCAATTATTTTTTATTTAATATATACCACTTCAGCTTAATTCCTGAAAAATTTCTTTTTGTTTGGGACAGTAGTTTTTTTTCTAAAAATCAATTAATTTGCGTTACGTACGGGACATCACAAAAACCTTTTTTAAAAGTACCTTCAGCAATTCCCATTTTGCTCTGAAGTTATTACATATTTTCACAATTTTTTTTTTTGAGTAGAAGCAGAAATATACATTTTATTAATTACCTTTTAAATCATATTTTTAAATTGTGTCATTAATTGATGAGGGCTAATTACCTCCGTTACGTACGGGACAAGGCTGTTTGTTACGTACGGGACATGTGAATTGAAGTAACAGTAACCAGGAATTGTGAACTTAAATGTAATATAAATGTTTATTTTATGAATTTAATAGCTCTATTAACATTCAAACTTATTTTTAATTATAGAAATTATAAAAATTAATTATTATTTTAAGTATTTTAATTGGTATTATGTTAATTAGGATTTTCCTTACATAGCTCCATTAAAAAAAAGTATAAACATTCAAAAATGAAATGCATGTTTTATTCAAGTCCCAGAACATAAATTATATCTTCTATTTCATCTAATTGGTAAAAAAAAAATTCCCAGCTTTTAACCCATTAAGGACGGTTGGTAAGAAAAGCTGATTTCATTTTTAACTGACCCTAATAGAGGCATTAAAAGTTCAAATGAATGATAACTGTTTCTAAAGAATGTATTTGTTCAGATAAAAATAGAAATTTATACATTCCATGGTGTTTTAGAGGTGGAATGGCTGTTAAAATTAGAACGTTTTGGAGATTGCAGGTAGATCATTTAGAAATTAGAAAACGCTAAAATAATCCTTTCTATAGTTTTTGTTATTTCTTTTTTATTGTGGCATTATTATTACAAGATTCCTTTCTAAATATTGTTACCAATTATTGTTAAAATGATAGTAGTATTTAAATTGTCAATAATAAGGCTTTTTATCTACTGGCAGCTTTTCCTGCCAACCGTCCAATATCTAGTTTTTAACGAGGAGATGGGTAATCTTTAAAATTTTCTGTGGGGAATGTGATATCTGGATATGGGGATGATATATAGTAATTCTGATGACTTAGATACATAATTAATAGCAAGGGACAATAAGAGAAATTAGCTTCTTTTCAGTTAATGAAATAAGCTTCTGAGGTCAAAAAATCTACCCAAAGGTATCAAACAAAGTGAAAGTTGAGATCAGATAAGACTCCTGAGGTTAAAAAAATATAAACATGGTTTTAAAATTAAATTTTTTCCAAGTTTTAATTGAAACTTCTGCAATTTTGTCCCGTACGTAACAGATTTGTCCCGTACGTAACACTTTTTATTTATCATGCCCACCATCTAAATTAAAAGATAAAATATGTTAATTGAATTATTTAAGAAGTTAGTAACCCAGTTGAAGAGAAAACAAAAAATTGTTCAGTTGTCATCAGTTTTACTGGTTAAAAAATTAAAAATAAACTTAAAATTGTTACGTACGGGACAAGATGAAATTAATGATTGAAAATTTGTAATTAAATATTTTTAAAACTTGTTTCTTAATATTTCATTTAATGCAACTATCAAAAAGGTTTAATAAAACATAAAAATTTTGAAACAAAATAAAATATTTTTTCATTTAAAAATTAAAATGTTATGTCCCGTACATAACGCATTTTTGCCACTTTGTTTCAAACAAAATGCTTTATTTTTTGTAAGGTTAAAAATGGAGATTTTGTGTTGATAAACTTAAATAGAAGAGATTTCAGGCTTTAATTTGATGTATAACACTTAATTGTTTTCTTAATTTTTTTTTCCAAGCTTGTGAATCCAAATACTGTGGAATGACCCCCATGGCTTCTTTTATAGATGCCAACTTTTCGCTACATCACCAACTTCGGTATTTTCAACGCGGCAAGATGAATTTGATTCTGTATCAAGTTTTCTCCGTTTTTATAAAGGCCCGCGGCCTTGGGTGTTAACAATCTTGGGGGGCCGCGAGGTCTGGAAGATACATAAAGGGGGCCGCGACGATCGAAAGTTTAAGAACCACTGCTGTATTGCACAACTGATTGATTCATTTCGCACAACGGATTCTGTGGCCCCGCCCCACCGACGACCGAGAGAATGAGATAAGAGAAACAGACGTTTTGCCATCTCATCATCAGCAGAATTTCTAAACCTCTAAACAGCCAGCGTTTTCCCCGGCGCGGCGGCGTCCGCGGAGATAGTTTCGGTTTCGCTTCATTCCCGAATAAAATACGGTGATTTACTGAAAATAAGACGTGTAAATAAGAGGCTAATACGTGCTCTCTTTTAAGGAGCACGTGCCTTTTTTTCGTTACAGTCGGTTAACCGAAAGAAAATCGAAAATAAGTCTCGGTATACAATTGATATTTATACTTTCAAAAAATATCAGGAAAATCGGGGTAAATTACGTTTTTTCAGGACGCTTTTTGAGATTTCAGGAAATTAAGGAATATCAGGACATGTACGAGCCCTGAATTTATTACATCAATTTCACCTGCATCTGCATGCAATTAGAAAAAGGTTTCGTTTGGGATTGTAGTCTGTTACCCCGGTCGAAAGCAAGCGAGAAGAAGATGCGATCGTTACTTGGTGCTGTTTGTCATACTCTGATAATTGTTTATTGGCTAATTCTGGTGTGACGCACACAAGCCGATCCAGAAAAGTATTCGATAAGCTGAATCGATTCGAAGATTAGTCTTTATAAGAGCACAAAAGTGCTCTTATAGAGACTAATTTTTGGGTCTTTATAAGAGAGTATTTTTAAAAGAGCAGGTCGCTATAAGAGCTTCCACTGTATAAGCTCTCTTAGAACCTCAGTGCGTCGTAAAAAAACACTTTAATATTAGGAATCATTGATCACATTTCTGGCCCGTCTGATTCCGTTGTTTGATTGAACATGGAAGTGAGCTAAAGCGGGTTACCATTGGTCAGGGCTCGAACCGAAAACCCGGTTCGTACCCACGGGAATGTTTTATTTACACTCAGAATTCCTAGAATACATTTGTCTTTTCTCGCTTGGCGGCAGAGAATACCAGTCCGCCTAGCGAGGAAATACAGGCTATAATCCAAACAGTCAGAGCATGGGACTAAAATAATTTATTCTGGCATAGTAATTTTTATGGGGCTCACTCAATGGCGTTTAAAGGACATTAACGGATTTAGCAATGGTCAATTTCTCCCAAGACGTCGCCCAGCCCGGACTGTTTGAATTTAGCACTAACATTGAGAATTGTTAACACTGTTAATTTATAAAAAAGAATGGAAATAAATACCTTCGAACATCACCTGGGCTGGAAATTTTTAGGTTTTCGTTGAAACCTTAGCCTTAACGGCTTACTGAACTACACAAAACCGTTATTATAAACTTATAAACAAACCCCAAACCAGAAGTTAAAGTGAGTTACAAAGCAAGGGGTTGAGTAGTAAGTTCTTCTAACAATGAAAAAAAATGCAGAATAATATCACATTCATATTCATATCATGTGGATCAGTGCAGTTTTTACGAAATAAATATACTAACTAAACATTTTTCAATGCTTTTACAGTTTTATTTACTTAAAAACGATTATATTATTTATTAGTCCCCCCTTCTGGTGTCCGTCAGACTACATATTCGACACCGAACAAAGGGGTGACTTTTTTTCCACACGATTAGCAGCGCCATCTAAGAAATAAAATTGAACTACAGGATAGGTTTTCTGAATTTCGAAATAAGTAAAAAAGAATGAGTTACTGTAATCTAATAAATAGTGTAATCATTTTTAAGTAAATAAAACTTTAGAAGCATTGAAAACTGTTTAATTTGAAGTCTGTCGGATGAATGTGATTAAAACTTAACCTTTTCTTATAGTTCATTTTTGTTTGTTAGGTGACGCTGCTAACTGTGTGCAAACAAAGTCACTGCTTCTGTTTTTTGCCCAGTTTGAAACGTCTTTTTTTAAATATGGCAACACATATTTCAAATTTCATAAACAAAAATTTATAAACCGCTATACCGGAAAATATATGTAACCAAAAACCAAACCAAAACCTAAACCGCTAAGTTTACTGCAGTTAATTTAATATTTAGATATCTGATTTCGATTATCTAATTTGCTTATTCTTCTGTCTAATTCCTATTTTCTGGGAGTAAAGTATCATATTATCATTTTGCTTGTCTTTTGATAACCGATTCTCAATGTAGTTAACGCTCCAAAAGGCAATATTACTTTTTTCCTATTGATTTTTCACAATATATTAAATTTTAATCTTATTAGCTTAAGTAGGCATGCGACTCATTGTTATCCGTTCAAATGTTTTTGAATTTTAGCATTAAAAATGTTTCTTAAGCTATTTGTTAGGGTTTCTCGAGGGGGCCATGACCCCTTGGATCCTAATCTTAATATATATGGAAATAATCTTAATATATAGCATGTAAATTTTCTTGTGTATCAAACTAGTTACTTAGTCTTTGTTCTATTGTATAGGCTCTTGACAAGATCAGCTGTGAAAGTCTCATCAAAACTGACGGAACTTAAACCATTGTTGATACTGGTATTGGAATGACCAAAGCTGATCTAGTCAACAATTCGGGTATCATTGCCAAGTCTGGAACAAGTCTTTTTAAAAAATTCTGATTGCGAGCCAGATTTCGGGTTTCCGGATAAAGGGTCCGTTATTGTATTTACAAAAAAAGACACTTTTTAATTTAAAATATGCAAAATTTTTCTTCAAACCTGATGATACCAATGTTTTGTGTTGCAGCCGGCCAAGCGAGGATAGACAGAGTGTCATGGCAACTGCTTAATTTTTGGAGCCAAGGGTGTCACTCTGATTCTTTTGGTGCCATAGCTAAGGGATAGTGGAACACGATCTAATTCAAGGTGTGCCATGCTGCCCCCACTTGACAGGGACAAGGGTATGTAGGCCTTTGCTCACTCTTTTAATACTGATTTCTGAAATAGAACAGTTTGTTTTACCGAAAAAGCGGCTGTATTTCTATTATTTTAAATTGTCCATTGTTGCAAACGCAACTAGGTGTTGCCATCACAAATTTAATAAGTTGCCATCCATTATAAAATTTAATTTTTTTACTGGAGTTATTGTTTAACTATTTCAGTAAATAATAGTATTTTATTGTTGGAACCATCTTTTGATAAGCATACTTGGATAATATAGAAGTGTATGCCGAGCGCAGCTTGTTTTAGAATTTTGCAGAACATCTTTGCAAATAATTTAAATTTTTGGTAAATAAATTGATTTTTTTCTTGCTGTTGTTGCTTATGAAACATTATTACAGTATTTAGGTAAACAATGAGACTGTCATAGTGTCATTATGCTTTAAAGTCAGAATTCAAATGACTAGGGGCACTAATTAGTTTGCATATAATATTTGATGGAATTTCTGTGCGCAGAGAGTTTTTTGTTTTATCCAACTATCTTGATGAGTGTTTGTGTAGGTTTAAAAGAAATTCTCTTCACAGGCGTGCTGAGCCCGCTGGTGTTTCTGGGTCCCTGACAGCTGGTCCTTTGCCCAGCCCATTGGTGAGCTTTCGAAACCCAACCTCACCTGCTTAGAGACACTGCTCTGAAGTGTTTAATTTGATTGGTTAGTTATTTTCTTCATAAAATCTCAGGGACTAATACAGGTCAATTTTGGTACCGTTTATCTGCACCTTCACAAAAATTATTCTAAAATTACTATTAAATTATATGAATACTTGCAAGAAATTGAGTACTTAAGTCAGGGGTTCATCTAGAATAAAAATGGGTCCGTTTTAGGACCCTTCACAAAATTCTTATCTTCAAAAAAGGACCCTTCACAAAATTCTAATCTTCAGAAAAGGACTCTTCATAAAAGTCCAAAGATCAAAAATGGGTTGAAAATTGTTTTCAGGAGTGTTTTTATCATTTTGGAATGGAATTTGCCAGTTTTGGACCCATTCCATAAATTATGAATAATGTGGTTGTACTGTGGACCCTTCATTTTCACAAAATTCCATTTGATTTTTCACAAAATTCCTTAAACAGGACCCTGGCAAAAAAAACCTGGATGAACCCATGACTTAAGTTGCTAAAAAACTGAAGGAAAAAGGAATTTAAAGCTGCTTTCATTAAATTTATAGTTTTCATTAAAAATATTAATTGTTTAAGTTAAAAAAAAATTTCACAAAAATTTAAAAACTGTTAAAAAGTTTCACAAAAATTAAAATGCAGTGAAAATTTTTCACCAAAAAGGGGGTTAAGTTTAAAATCCTGGATTGGTCCCTGAATCTGATAAATATCAGTTGGTTTTTCGTCTTCAAACCTGATGATCCAATGTTTGTGTTGCAGCCGGCCGAGCGTTATGGCAACTGCGTTCATTGTTTTTGGTGCCACAAGACTGTTGGTGGTGCCATAGCTGAGGGAGAGAGGCACCAGATCTTCAAGATGTTCCATTCTGCCCCCGCAACAAGGCAATGACAAGGGTATGTTGGCCTTTGCTCACTCTTTCTCGCTGTAAGGCAGGGGTCTCCTAACTTTTCAGCCCAAGGGCCGCTTTAACTATTAAACAACAAATTTGGGTGTCAACTATGTACTCCAAATGAAAAAGAATCAAAATCAGTGGCAGCTCGTGGGTTGTTCAAATGGGGGTTCTCATTTGTGTTTTGTTGTACATTTTGGTCAATTTAATGAGTTTTAGATTGTATTTAAAAGTTCCAGAAATCCCAGTATCTTTGTTCCTTTGTGAGTAAAACTTAAATTATCCAGATGTACATTCCATATCCATCAAACTCAAGAGCCTAACTCTTAAGAGTCTTCTTTCCTATTGGTGGGGAAAGGTTTCACTTCTTATTATAAGGTAATTTTTGTGTTACTTACAAGGAGAGGATCCCAACGTGTCATCACCGATTTGGTTCATTTTTGGTGTGGAAGTAGTGCATGACTAGGACATCAATTTGTGAAAATATTAAGAAGCAACTTTCAGAAATTTCGGACAAAATCGCGATTAAAAATTTTAACATGTACTTATAAATTTAATAAGATTAGTCTCTTGCAAGCGGATCGTGGTGTAGCGGTAAAAGCTGCGATTCCCAACCCAAAGGTCCTGGGATCGAGTATCGCTGCATACCATAATTTTTATTTTTATTTCCCACGCAATTAAGAGCACAGATATGATATAAAGTAGTACATACATATTTATATTTATAATTATCAATTTGAAACATTTTTTAAATATTTTTTTTGTGGGAAAAATCAAATTTTCTGCTAATTATAAAATTTTTCTAACTGGTAATACCTAGTAACCAATAACTCTAATTTTTTATGATCCTATTGTAAATATTTTATAGTATTTACCAAAAAAAAATTTATTTTAACTATCAAATCAGACACATTATACAAACCCTTTTAGCATAACAAAATTGCGTACTTTCTTTTGGATAGTTAGGGATAAATTAAGGTAAAACTTCATCTATAAAAATAAAAATTATTTCTTTTTGTTTTAAAAAAATCTTTTCATTCCTTGTTTCCCAAAAAAATAATTATTAAAACCAATTTTTTATGATCTTATTGTAAGTATTATATATTTACCAAAAAAAATTTTATACACAAGGAAAAATATTTTAAAATAAATAATTAAATATTATTATGAGTTTATTTCATATCTGTGCTCTTAATTGCGTGGAAAATTAAAATAAAAATTATGGTATGCAGCGAGACTCGACCCCAGGACCTTTCGGTTGGGAATCGCAGCTTTTACCGCTACACCACGAATCTTACGAATCTTATTTAATTTATAAGTACATGTCAAAATTTTTAATTGCGATTTTCTCCAAAATTTCTGAAAGTTGCTTCTTAAGATTTTCACAAATTGATGTCCTAGTCATGCACTACTTCCACACCAAAAATGAACCAAATCGGTGATGACACGTTGGGATCCTCTCCTTGTTAGTTAGAAGTTTCTGTAGTTGCTACTTCCTTTTTCCTTGCTATGATGTCGTTTAGTTAAGTTGTTTCGAGTCCGTTCTTGTAAAATAAAAAGATGTTTACCATTTAAAAGACTCTGCTCCATTTCCCTAACCTCCAATATGTTTTAAAAGAACAAGTCCTTACAATTAAACAACAATTATTATTATTTACAAAACACACTTTTTAATTTAAAATATGCAAAAATTTTCTTCAAACCTGATGATCCCATTGTTTTGTGTTGCAGCCGGCTGAGTGAAGACAGACAGATTTTGATGGCAACTGCCTAATTTTTGGTGCCGAGGACGGTACTCTGTCTTGGCGCGAGACAGTTGGACAGTGGTGCCGTAGCTCAGGGAGAGAGGCACCAGATCTTCAAGGTGTTCCATTCTGCCCCCGCAACAAAGCAATGACAAGGGTATGTAGGCCTTTGCTCACTCTTTCTCGCTGTAAGGCAGGGGTCTCCAAACTTTTCAGCCCGAGGGCCTCATTAACTTTCAAACAGCATATTTGGGGGCCAACTACGTACTCGAGGTCTGAATAAAAAAGAAGGTACTGGTTATTTCCACGAAAGTAACAACTAATATCTCAAAAAGGGACATCCATAAATTACGTGAGGTGTTTTTTCCAAATTTTGGACCCCTCCCTCCCCCTTGGTGAGATTTTTCTGGACCCCCCCCCCCTCCCATACTTGGATAATATAGAAGCACACGCTGAGCGCAGCTAGATTTAGAATTTTGCAAAAAATCTTTTCAAATCATTTACATTTTTGGTAATTAAATTGATTTTTTTTTCTTACTGTTGTTGCTTATGAAGCATTATACAGTATTTAGGTAAACAATGGGACTCTCAATATGTTTTTAAGTCAAAATTCAAATGACTAGGGGCATTTAATTAGTTTGCAGAAAATATTTGAAGGAATTTTTGTGCGCAGAGAGTTTTTTGTTTTATCCAACTACGCCCCCACGTGAGATTTTCTCAACCACTAGTTTTGTTTTATCGGCATAAAAATTACCATCCAGATTGCAAAATTTTGATATAAGAAACGTTGAAATCAAAACCATGATTTTAACTTGTAATTATCACGACTGACTGGCTAATGATTTGCTGTTTTGACTAATCTAGGCCTTTTATCTAAACTTGTACTAAAAAATATTAAAGAAAAAACGTATATTTTCTAAACTAAAAATTGACGTGAGATTTTAATTGACTCCCCCCTGGTGAGATTTTCCTGGACCCCCCTCCTCCCTTTTGACCTCGGGTAATTTATGGATGTCCCCAAAGTAGCTATCTGGAATCAAACCGTGGACCATTAGGTCACTAGACGCACACTCTACCACTAGGCCATTGGTGCTGATGCCAGGTTTGATCAATAACATAATTTCAATGTTTTAAAACACGTAGTAACAAGCTCCTATTACTGCGCATTAGGGTTATGATTCTGAGACTTTTTTCTAAATATTCAAAAGCCTGTAGTTGCATTCGATGAACTTTAGCCCATATGATAATTTTATAGTATTATTTCCTTTGGATTAATAAAAAACCTAGCGCGCCTAACATCGTTTCAGTTTTCCATATAGCAATCATACATAAACTACAGAACTGACGTCAGATAAAAGTGAAAAGTTTTTCTTTTCGATAGTATTGTGAGAAATCCTTTGTCAGGCATTGCTAGGTGGGTAGAGGCCCCCTATTTGTCAGTGAACGAGTCTAAAGTAAGTTTAATGAGGAAATATTTAACAGGAAACTGACATAAAAAACAACTAATGGCCAGTTCTAAAGAATTTAACAAGAATTCTGAACCTTAGTGTTTGATAGTTATGAAAATTCCCTCTTTTTAACGTATTAGGGGGAAAGTTTAACTAAAAACTTCATTTCTTCAAAACATCAACATAAATTAACAAGCATTAAACAATTTTCATAATTTTAAACAAGAAAATCGATTTCCACTTCTGGTATAGGAATAATCCATGCTATTTCCAAACTGTACGGCTTAAAATTAAGTTCTAATTATAAAAAATGAAAACTATAAAAGTTTCAAACGTATTTCAAAGTTTAGGATCTAAAAGAGTACACTATCCCCTTTTTTTAGGATAATTTTTAGCTTTGTTCAGCTAGAAATGAGCATTTTTGTAAAAAAGCATTTTTTTCACACTAAAAGCTCAGTGGAAGGCCTCATTATTGTTATTTCACTGACCTTTCTTATTTAAAATACCAATTTAACACCAAATGGCATCATTCGAGGGTGTTCCTTCGAAGAAATTCGGAATTCAATTTCTTTCGTCCACCATAGTGTATTATAAGCTTTGGTGAGTGCAACTACTTGACTTTTAAATTATAACCCCTATAGGGAGCAGTTAATACACACAAATAAATAATATAATCCATCTAAATAAGTCTTAAATAACACATTTGAACCAGTTTTGTCACAATATAAATCTTTAAATATATTTTTAAAAAATTCTGAAAATTGGTCCTTTTTTCCACTTTTTTCAAACTTTGGGGGCTCAGCGGCAAGTGAATGAATGGTCGTATCGATCTGAAAATTTTTTTACGTATTATTGAAGACATTTGGGCAAAAATCTCCCCTAAGGCCAAACGAGTTTCGAAAAAAGTGTTTTTTCGACCCACCCTACTATCAGTGCTTCAGCGTTATACAACATCTCGATAGGCGCGCTAGCTTTTTTTACAATTTTCAATAATAAACGTTATTTTCGAGAGTTTTGGACCAATATTCATCATTTCCCACCACAGGCTTTTAAATCTGAAAAAAATCATAACCGTACTGCGCATGCTTCAACCTTCGTGGAAATAACCACTTCGAAAAAAGAATCAAAATCAGTGGCGGCTCGTGGGTAGTTCAAATGGGGTTTCTCGATTATGTTTTGAAAGAACAATTCAGTAACAACCTTACAATTACATAACAATTTTTCAACATCTTGGATCACAGCGGCGTGAATGAAAATTTATTTCGAGAGGGGCCCATATGTCCTTCTAAGAAAAAGTTAATTACCAGGCCCATTGCACTGGTAAGGAGACCTAATATTACCCCTTAAGCCCCTCTTATGTAATAGGTTTAATGTACCTTTTAATGCATTTTTTGGTGGAATTCTCATTTTGCTAATATTAATGTGATTCAGTTAAAAGTACAAAAAGGGGGGTTCTCCCCCAGAAAATTTTTGAAATTTGACCCTAAAAAACCAGGGTTTTGGTACATTTTGGAACCCTTAGTCCGAATTTCGGAGGATCTTGTATTTTTCATTTAATTGAGTACCCCACGTATCCGTAATTTTTTCGTAGATAGAAAGGTATCCGTGGGCTGTAGTTCGGAGACCCCTGGTTGACTTGTTATTTTACTCAAAACTTGTGGGTGGGGGTTGGGATTGTGCTTTTCTGAAAATAGTATTCTCCGTCTTTCCAGTGCTTGTTTCATTTCTCTTCTCTTTTTTTTTTTGCGGAAAAAAATTCTGCCCTCGAAAATTTACAGCCGTAGGCTATAGCCACGGCTTACTAGATAATGTACAGGCTAGCCGAGATACGGAAATCTTTAAAAATGTAGATGACAAAGCAAATACACAGAGTTTAAGGCGGGTATCTTAAAATAAGATCTCAACAGTTCAAATCAGAAGACTCTGAGCTAAAATTAATAAATTAATCAGGAACACAGCAAAAATAATCACCAACACAATTTAATAAAAAAAAGAACACACATTTATTTACAGAAACTATGGACGAACTCCAGCCGTTGCCACACACAGACAACATCAAAACAAACAATGAAAATAAACTAGTAATATCTGATATACTCCCACCTAAGTTAACAATATTAGGGCCCACTGGTTAACTTACGTATACAAAATTAATTAACAAAATTCAGTTCAAAAACACAATTATACTAAATTTTTACAGAGAAAGTTTACTGGGTATTTTCACAGTTCTACCTCCTTTAGTAATATAAGGAATAGGGTCAACAGTTTTCCTTGAGGTAGCAGTTTTAATTGGATCACTAGTTTCTAAGTTTTTGATAATGACTTTTTCTACACCTTTATTACCTGACCACTCTTCATTCGAAGACACCTCTAAATGATATAATCTTTGAGCTGCTCTTACCAATTCTCCCCGTTCAGTTTTCAATTTAACTCGACGCATCTGCGCCAGGCATAATCTCAATCACTTTACCAAGTGGCCACCAAACTCTTTTCTTATTGTCATCTCCAATTAAAACGATGTCACCTTCTTTCAGAGGTTGGAAAGTCTTCTTCCTCTGTCTTGTGCACAAAGTACCTAAATATTCTTGTCGAAACCTTACTCGGAACGCTTCTCTTAGAGTTTGAAGGTAATGTATCCTTCTTCGCAAAAAATTGGGATCAGGTTGAGTAGCAACATCAGGAACAAAACTGCACTTGATCTCCTTCAGAAAGTCTGCTGGTCTGAGAGCAGTAAGAGTCGAGTCAGAAGAAACAGTTGTCAAAGGCCGCTCGTTCAAAATGGCTTCACAGTTGCATAACGCAGTTTGCATTTCTTCAAAGTTTAGACTTGCTCGACCTAAGGTTTTCTTCAAAACTTCTTTCATCATACCGACAAGCCTTTCATAAAAACCAGGGAGCACTAGGTGGGATAAATCTCCACTTTATCTCTTCATTTCTTGCTTCATCATGGACCTTTTGGAAATCAATACAAGAAAGTGTATTTGCAGCTCCAATAAAATTGGTACCATTATCACTATATACAATTGAAGGCTTTCCCCTTCTAGCCACAAAGCGATGAAAACAGAGCAAAAAGGTCTCAGCCGATAGTGGCGTGACCAGTTCAAGATGGACAGCACAAGTGAAAAGACAAATCCAGGCTTTTGAATTGTCTTTCAAAATCACAGGACCAGCAAAATCCACCCCTGTAACTTGAAAAATGTTGGCATCTTGAACTCTGTCAGAGGGTGGTGTTGTAGTAGGTGGTGTTACAGGCTTTGGAGAAAAACGTTAGCACACAACACAAGATCTTATTACAGATTTGACAGCTCTTCTTCCACAAAGAATCCAAAATCTTTCTCTCAAGGAATTCAATGTGTATGTAACACCTGCATGTCCGTTTTTCTCATGTTCAGCCAACACTATGGTTCTTACTATAGGATGATCTCCAGGTAAAATTGCAGGGGTTCTAAACTCTTCATAATCATTTCTTTTATATACAGTAGTTTTCAACTTAATGATTCCCTTTTCATCTAAAAAGATATTTAATGATTGGAGCCTTTTATCAGAAACTCCCTTGAAAGACTCTTGTTGGATCAAATAAACAATGGTTTTCTCAGCCTCCCTTAATTCATCAAGGCAAAGATCACCTTTTACTTTACTCTGATGCTGACAGTTGTAAAGAAATCTCTTTATCCATGCTACTGTATGTACAATCTTTTTGTACTCAGAAAAATGCGAACCCAACAGCCTTGTCACTTCAAAATTCATCATTGAAGTGGTGACATTTTTCTTTCGTTCACAGTTTACTTCTTCTTCATCAACGAGTTCTTCAGATGAGGGCCACCTTTCTCGGGGCAAGTATAACCACTTGGGTCCCTCCCACCATCGCATTTGTAGTAACTTTTTGGCTGAACATCCTCGGCTGGGTATATCAGCAGGGTTTATTGAGCCAGGAACATGTCTCCAAGAATTAATACTCGTAATCTCTCTAATTTCACTCACTCGGTTCTGAACAAATATTCCCCAGGGCTCATTTCTCTTGATCCAGGTTAAAACAGTGGTTGAGTCTGACCAGAAATATACTTCATCACATTCTATTTCCTTTAAAATAGTAGTTGAAAGACGCGAAGCTAAGGTTGCTGCCAAAAGTTCAAGTCTTGCGATGGGGATTTCTCCTTTTCCTGTCGGAGCTACTCTGCTTCTTGCTTGCACTAATTGAACTTGAACACAACTTGCTGATTCTACTCTAATGTACACAACCACAGCATATGCCAGTTTAGAAGCATCACAAAAGAAGTGTAAAGAACAGTTTTGTGCTCCACTTAGTCCAAAATATCTTGGAATGCATATTTTCTCTATGTATAGTACACCTTCAATCCATTTTAAAAATTCTCTTTTGGTATTTTGATCAACCTCATCGTCCCAACCAAGTTTCGTCTTCCAAATATTCTGAAGAAGCAGTTTGGGTATCAAGGCAAAAGGACAAATTATACCCAAAGGGTCAAAGAGCCTATGTGCTGAAGAAAGAATGGTTCTTTTGGTTATTTTATCAAGTTTCAATTCTTTTATGCAGGCAGTATTTACTTGAATTGTATCTTCTTTCTTATCCCAGACTAATCCAAGTACACTAGTAGGTTCTGATGTGTCTGCATTTAAATCGGTTTGCTCCCACCCTCGGAGATCAAATTTTCTACTTGCCATAATTTCAGTAGAAATTCTTCTAAATGTCTCGAATTCCTTTGTGTCCTTGACACTTGTCACACAATTGTCCACATAAAAACTTTTCTTCAGTTTCTGTACAACATTTTCTGGATACATTGATTTGTTATTTTGGATTTGTCTTAACATACAATCTAACAAATATCTGATAGTTGCGGACAATAGAAAGGGGCTACAGGTTACCCCAAACACCACTCTGCAATGTCTATAAGTTTTTAGACAATCTTCTTTAAGCCACAAAAATCTCAGGTAATTTCGATCAGCTTCAGGAAGTCCAATTTGTAAAAAAAGCCTTTCGAATATCTGCAATGACACCTATCTTCTCAGTTTTGAACCGCATCAAAATACTTGGTATCAACTCAATGAGGTTTTCACCCTTTTCTAAACAGTCGTTTAAACTTGGAAATCCTTTTACCTTGGCAGATGCATCAAAAACAGGCCTTATCTTGGTTGTGCTATTTTCCTTTAGCACTGGACGGTGTGGTAGATAATGAACATTTTCTTCACAATTATCATTTACTTCCTCTGTTATACCTTCTTCAAGCCACTCGTTAAAAACATTATCATACTGCTCATAAATGGATTGTGACTTCAGCCGTTTGACAGTCGAATTTAATCTTCTGCAAGCCACATCATAGTTTGATGGCAAAGGGACATGATCTTCTAACCAAGGCATGCTAACCTCAAAACGATTGTCAGCATCAACTCTGATAGTCTTTAAAAAATGTTCCTGTACAGCATCTTGTAACTCCTCTTTGGTTCTTTTAGCAGAAGGATCAGTAATTCCTAACACATCTAATGACCATAGATGACTAACAGGTATCTCAGTTGAAAGTAGTGAAAGGGAAGAGTGGGTTGCGCCAGAATTATTCTTCACGGGTATCTTACCCATAAGAGTCCATCCCAGAAGGGTTTCAACGGCGACGGGACCTTCTTTCAAAACTTTTAAATTTCCAGTTAAAAGCTTGCCTGCCACATCAGCTCCAAGTAATAGTTTAATTTCACTGCCCACTCTAGGAGACCTAAACTCAGTGTCGCTCACCATAATTCCACATTCTTCCAACTCATTTATCCAAGGACCATTTGCCTACTTTTAACATTATCACAAATGACTGGCTGGTCCAAACAAATAACATTGCAATTATATTTTTCATCAATGCTAGCTAAATTAACTTTGTACTTAAAATGCAATTTTTCACCAGATGACACACCTCCAAACAATTTGTGTATCAACTTAACTTCTCCACAGTTCTCAAATTTTAACATTTGGATTACATCTTTTGAAATATAAGTTCTTTCAGAACCTGTGTCTATAATTGCTCTCACTAACACATCTCGGTTACCATTTTTAATGCGTACAATTAAAGTTTGCTGCAACACTTCAGAATGAAGGGATTGACTAGTAAGAATATTATCTCTAACAACACTTTCGTTCCTATTTCCAGGGCTTTGAGGAACATCATTAACTGCTTCCTTTTTACACGGGAGTACATTATGTCTTCTACCACATTTATAACAAGGTTTCAATCTGCACTTTTTCACTTGGTGGCCTGGATTTAGACATAAAAAACAACAACGAGCTTTAGCCACTGCTGCTTCTTTTTCTTCTACAGTCCAGTTGCTTGCTTGATCACACTGCCAAGAACTGTGGTGATTATCACAAAAAAGGCACATCTTCTTATCTTCTGGTCGAACAAATAGTTCAGATGTTGAAGGTATCTGTGGGTATTTACCAAATTTTGGATTTAGGTTTTGCTGCTTCGTATTCATGAACGGTGTCTTTAAAACAGCATCATTTGCATTTTTTAAAAACGATTGGGAAGCAATGTTAACTCTTTCTTCTGCTTCAACTTCACCTTCCAAAAACTCTAACAAAGAATCCAGTTCAGTCTTTTTCACCACTTGAGTAGTTTCATCGTCAGGAACCACAGGGTTGGTTGACCGTCTTAAAACCGTTCGATATCTTTCCCATGCCTTAAGTGTTTCTTCTGGCATGCAGGACTCAACAAGGGGAAACATCATGGCAGCATACTTTTCCCTGGTCACCCCCAACACTTCTAAAGCTCTAAGCTTAGCTTCAAGTTGATCATACAACTTTCTTAAAGAACTTTTTCCTAACTTTTGTTTTTGTAAAACGATAGATAATAAATCTCTCACATATAACTGAATCAACAATTCTTCTTTACCATATCTTGACTGCAATTGTTTTACAGCTTTGGAATAGCTTTCTCCACCCGGTGGAAAACTACTAATCAATTCCTCAGCACAGGAACCTTTCTGCATTGCCTGACTGAGATACAAAAATTTATCATGATCATCTAAGTTCACATCTCCATCAATTTTCTTGAACTGACCCCAGAAATGTAACCAATTTTTCAAATTTCCATCAAACGTTGGCAGTTTAATTTTCGGATAATGCAATAGCGATTTTGCTTGACCCACTGAGCTACTACACACAGACAAGTTTTCTACTCCCTCTAAAAATCTGCTTAATTCTTCCAGTTTAAACTCAAAAGCTCGGTACCTGTCAAGATATGCTTCCGATTCATCCAGTTCTTTATTAATTTCGTCTTCATTACGAATTTCACTCAAAAATTCGTCTGTCACTTTTTCTTCGGCTAACAGCAGCGATTTTCCTTTTTCCGAAATAAGTTTTAGTTTCAGTAATTTCTGATCAGAAGTCAAGTTCGTTTCAGATTTCTCAAAGTCATTGCACTAAACAATCGGCGATGCTGTGTTCTGGTTTGTCTTAATAATTCCATCTCAAACAGAAGTGAGTAATCGCAATCAATCTCACCAGCAAAAGTTCAGAGTCCTGTCACGGACGCCATATATCTTAAAATAAGATCTCAACAGTTCAAATCAGAAGCAGGGCCGTTCCGGCCGGGCGTGCTGGCCGTGCCTGCACGGAGGCGCCGACCGATGAAGAGGCGCCTTAGAAAATTTTTTTGACCCCTAACTTTAAGGGAAAAATATTCCGTTACATCCTGACTCAAAAGAAACAAACCTAAGCAGTAAGCTAGATCTCCTTTCCTTTACAAAAAAAGCTTCAAAAGGCGCCTACAAACGAGTAAAGAGCGCCCTAACTGGGTTATACACACCCGTCCCCCTTAAGAGAACTAATATAGGCGCCTTTTAAGAAAAGTGCATTTTGAACTTTTTGTATGGGGCGCCCTCATCTAGTGAATCTATTAAAGGGTGCCAACTCTTAACAAAAATTTTAATATGCCCGACTTTGAAAGCTATAAGGAAGACTCCTTTTAGCTTTCAAATTGTATGGGGCGCCCCATCAAATAAATATATATTCAAAGCGCCCACCCTGAGAGAAAAATTGAACACACCGACTTTGAAATTATGTAAGGCGTCTTACTTAGCTAAACCAAATTGTATGAGTTGTCTTAATTAAATGGATTTATCAAAGACCGCCAGACCTGCGAGTGAAAATTTTAACATTCCCAACTTTAAAAGCTATACCATATTGTATGGGCGCCCCCATCAAATGAATCTATTCAGGGCGCCCATTCTGAGTGAGTTAAAATTTAAACACTCCGGACTTGAAAGCTGTAAGGCGTCTTAGAAAAACCGAATTGTATGAATCTATGTTTGCCTCAAATCATATTTTAATAGATGTCCCTTAAAAATTTCTATATAATAGGCCCTTGACTTGTGAAAAATGTTTTGAAGAAGACTATTGTAAAAAACCGAATGGATATCTCTTACGTAAATTTATTAGGTGCACCTGGTGCTGCTACCATGCCAACTTAAAAATATTTTAAAAATAGAAAATAATTACTTTTTCAAACAAATTGTTCTCTAGATAAATATTGAAACTTCATTTAATTTTTCAAAACAAAAAGTTTTTTCAGGATAGTTTTATTAAGTAGCAATAGCTAATTAATTTTTATATTGTTCTTAAAGTGTCAATTACTGGTAACCATCAGTTACTGGTTAGATAAATAGCCAAACCATACAGCCTCTATCGAGAACTAGGCGAAAATTGAGTAATCCTAAGTGAATATTTTTGAGTTTATGGCCCAGGGCCGTATCCAAGGGGGGTTCAAACCCCTCCCGAAATTTTGACACCAATTTTTATACTGTTTTTCATTGAAAATTCTGCAAATTTATAAGGAGCAATTCTCTTCGGTTGTTAGCTAAAGGGTCTCAAAATGAGTTAAAACACTACTTTTAGGGGTCAAATTTCAGAAATTTTTCTTGGGGGAAAACCCCCAACCCCCCCCCCCCACCACCACCAAAAAATGAGTTTATCATTATTCTTTAAACTGAAAACTGTAAAAATTCCCCACAATATATTGAAAAAAGCTTGATTTATTTTAACTAAAAACTAATTTTAATTAAATAAGCAATGCCAATATTATTTATTTATTAATAAGTAGAACCCCTTTACAACGACCCTCTGTTATAGCAACCCTTGCGTTACAACAACCGGTAATAAAAGCACCTTTTTATTACAATATTGTTAATTTTATTCTTTAAAACAACGGTGGGCAACCTCCGGCCCGCGGGCCGGATCCGGCCCGCCACGTCATTTGGTCAGGCCCGCGGAACATTTTAAAAATTGTCATGGAGAAAAGTAAAAAAGACTTCAAAAAGTCTCCAAAGGACTTAAAACACTACTTTTGAATATCAAATTTCAAAATTTTTCTTGGGGAGAACCCCAACCCCCCCTCCACCATTTGGAAGTCTGTTGTACAGTGTTTTTTCTTTGAAAATTCTGCCGCTTACAAGAAACGGTCCCCTTTGATTGTTCCCGAAAGTGGTTAAAGCCCCCACTAGTTAAATTCCTGGGGGTGGACCCACAGCCCCCTCGAAATTCTGAAGTCTATTTATAATTTTTTTCCCTTCAAAATTATGTGGTTTATAAGGAGCCGTTCTGTTCAGATGTTACCCAAAGGGTCTCAAAATGAGCAAAATCACTACTTTTATAGGCAAATTTTACTGGGGGTGACCCACGGACCCCCATTTTTACTTGTAGCTAGCTAACATTGTAAAATTTTGACATTTTATGTGCAACATAGTTCAAATACTATTTTTAAGTGATCTAAAACTTAACGTAAAATGTACTAGTACCTTAGAAATGACGTCGAGTCAATACCCCAAAACAAAAGTCTGATTGCGGTTTGTCCCCCAACCAAAAACTGAACCCCTGGCCCTCCACGTCATTAGAATCTTTGAGTTTGGCCCGCAGATTCAAAAAGGTTGCCCATATTACCTGCTTTAAAACGTCCGCATTTTGTTGGCACCATAAGGAGTTGCTTTATCAAAGTTCTACTGTATCATTAAGTTAAGTTAATATCAAATTTGTTTAAAGTAATTATTAATTAGTAAAAATTAACAAATAATTTAAAATAAGTGATTAATTAATTAAAAATTAATTAAAAGTAAAAATTAATTAACTTAGAATTAATTATTAATGGGGGTGAGCTGTAAGGGGCGCCGTAATTTATTGGCACGGAGGCGCCTTCATACCCAGGAACGGGCCTGATCAGAAGACCCTGAGCTAAAATTAATAAATTAATCACCTTTTCCTGTGAGGCCTCAACATTATCACTCAGCTTAATGGCTCAAAAATTCAACTCAGCTACAAAGGCCAACAATCAGAAGTTTACGCCACGAAAACACACCTTTATTTTTCCTTATTTTTCAGTGTGTTATCCTATTTGTTGGTCGGTATCGGTAGGACTTGTGGCGATCCAAGCGGGAAAAGATGTCAAATAAATTGTTTTCATTATTCAAAACTCGGCTAGCCTGTATAGTATCAAGTAAGCCGTGCTATAGCGTATTTGAAAATCTGCCACTGCTTGAAGGTCTCATATGACCCAACTGGATCACACCTCCTAAATTATAAGACTCCGAATCATTGAGTGAACTTTTTTCTTAAGTTTGTGTGTTATTATTTAGATATTTATGTTTAAAAAAGGGGGATTGTGGGTTTCCCCCAGGAATTGTTTTGAAATTTGACCATTAAAAAATGGGTCACAGTAATTTTTGTGTAAGAATCAATATTAATGATTTTCAGAATGTTTTGGCAGACTGCCCAGATTACTTTTTACTTTGTTTTCAATTTTTGACTTGGATTTCTGTACTGCCCACAAATTTTTTACGTCTAAGTTGTTTCAAATTAATGTGCTCCCCTATTTTTAAACTTATTTCAAATCAGTTTTAAGTCTCGAAAGGATTTAATTATCTTTTATGGAAGACCTACTGTAAATTGAACATTCCATATAACCGCCCCAACCACAAAATTGCATTAATCCCTCACTGCTCGAAATAACGCGTTGATTTCCCCAGAAACAAAATTTATTCCGTTACAATAAGTAAAGAATCCGTCACTGGTAGAACGGTTGTTCCCAGGAAATATATGGTTTCTCTGCAAAACAATTTTCGATAATTTTTTTGGGTTAGTATCTAAAATTACGTTAAATTCCTGCATAAAAAATTCAATTTTGCAGAATTATCTGGCTATGGGCAGTAGGGCTTATCACAAAAAGCTTTTGGGGTGAAATTCAAAAAGGCATAGTTGCCTCAAGAGTAACATATTCATCATAAAAAAAATTTCAACAGAATCAAAAAATATTTAGGTGTCGCAGAATTAAGTTGGTTTTTAAAATTTCATCATTTTTCAATAAATTGACCAAAAATGCCAAGATAAAACTTTGACTTACTAACTTTTTCTAAGATCATGCCTTAAAATGTGCCCTTGGTTTCATAATTTTATTACCGTTAGAGAGAAATAATTGTTTAATATTAAACGATACTCGCTAAGTTTTGGTATGCTTGCAGTATGCCATCTACCAGTTTAGTTAGCTTGATTTAGGATAGATGGCGATACCACAACTGATACTTTTTCAATCCATGTTTACAAAATTTTTAATTTATTTTCTGATCTTTTATTAAGAAGTTAAATTTCCATATTTAAAAAACAATTCATACTTTTTTTTATCAACTACTACATTAATTAATATTCGTAGATTTTCTAAGGCACGTTTATATTTCTATTTATTAAGAAATTATTTCAATATTATCATACAAAAAAAATTAGTCGAAATATTACAGTATTTTCAAAGATTAATTTGTCATATTTTATCCAAATCATAACTATAAAGATTTAAAGCATTTTTGATACCATTTTACATGTATATTGATGATGTAATGTCGGGTATTTATTTCAAAGAAAAAAAAATAAATTTAAGTTTAAATATTTAGCTCATAATATATTTAATGAAATCCTCATTGGGTTAAGAACAACTCTGATTTTTAAAATCATTTATTAAATTAGATGAAAAGCTGAGAAAACTTAACGGGATCCTTTCATACAATTGTTCTGAATTTTGAATTGAATTTTGAAAACTTTAAATTAAAAAAAAATTATTTGAAATTGTTTTCATTTGTTTAAAATTTATTTTAAAAAATCGAAAGAAAGTTTGTTATGATCCGCATTAATTTAAAGAATATAACATTTCAAACAAAATGACACCAGTCACTAGTCTTTCGATTAATTAGCTCTTAGAATTTTTAGCATTAAAAGAATGCAAACAACAACGGTATTCTGGCATGCTACTAGTTATTTAGCTATATTTGGATAGACGGCAACACTACTGATGCTTTTGAATCCACGGGATTTTCGCCTTCATAATGTTTTAGATTTAGAAGTTAAAAGATTGGAATTTTAACAAAACTTTAAGAAATATAAAGATTAAAAAATAGTCAATTTAATGAGGACTATTCTGGAAGTGGGGGAACTATTTGATATTCTGTCCAGACTTTCTGTGAAATGGCCTGATCTTGTGAAATTCCCTGACTATTATTTTGTGTATCAAAATCAGCGACAGATAACATGGTAAAATTATCATAGAGAAGCATAAAAATAATATCTTTTAAAGTGAAAAATATTGTGAAGCTGTGGCGGACAACATTTTTCTAAAAGAACAATTTCTTCCAAATTTGAAGTATGAAATCAATTTTAATCATAGATAATATAAATATAAGCTTCATTTTTAAGCTAAAATATTTTGTAAAATAAGTTTTTTAATGTGAAAATATTTTGTGAAAGGTCCTTTTTTCTGATAACGTATTTTAAAAATATTTTGTAAAGGGTTCCTTTACAAAAGGAACACAAATATCCTCAAGGGATTATGTAAATTTTAATTTTTTTCCCTTATGATTAAAATTGATTTTAAACTTCAAATTGGGTAGATATGTTTCTTTTAGAAGTTAAAAAACAACAAAAATTTAAATTTAAGAAAATATTTGAAATTGTTTTCATTTGTTTAAAAATTTGTTAAAAGGAACACAAATATCCTCAAGGGATTTTATGAACTGTAAATTTTAATTTTTTCCCTTATGATTAAAATTGATTTTAAACTTCAAATTGGGTAGATATGTTTCTTTTAGAAGTTAAAAAGCAACGAAAATTTAAATTTAAGAAAATATTTGAAATTGTTTTCATTTGTTAAAAAAATTGTTAAAATTTATTAAAAAAAATTCAAAGAAAGTTGGTTATGATCCACATTAATTTAATTTAAAGAATATAAAATTTCTAACAAAATGACACCAGTCACTAGTCTTTCGATTAATTAGCTCTTGGAATTTTTAGCGTTAAAAAAAATACAAAAATTCTTGCATGCTACCAGTTAGTGAGCTTGATTTGGATAGATGGCGACACTACAATTGATGTTTTTTGGAACAGTGTTTTTGAATCCACATGATTTTTGCCTTCATAATTAAGAATAATTGATTATAAATTATTTTATTACTTGTATTTTACAAAACAAAATTAAAATGAAAATTTTAAAAAATAATAATAAATTAAATGAATGAAAAAGAATTCAGAACAATTGTATGAAAGGACCCCGTTAAATTTTCTCAGCTTTTCAACTAATTTAATAAATGAATTTAGAAATCAAAGTTTTTCTTAACCCAATGAGGATTTATGAGCTAAATAATTAAACTTAAATTTATTTATTTTTTCTTTGAAATAACTACCCGACATTACATCATCAATAAACATGGAAGATGGTATCAAAAATGCTTTAACTGTTTGTAGTTCTGATTTGGATAAAATATGACAAATAAATCCTTGAAAATACCTTCTTACTATAATATTTCGACTAATTTTTTCTGTATGATAAGATTGAAATAATTTCTTAATAAATCAAAATATAAACGTGCCTCAGAAAATCTACGAATATTAATTAATGTAGTAGTTGATAAAAAAAAAAGTATGAATTGTTTTTTAAAAATCGAAATTTAACTGTTCAGTAAAAGATAACTAATTAGCGACATTAACTTTTTAATAAAAGATCAGAAAATAAATGAAAAATTTTAAAAACATGAATTGAAGAAGTATCAGTTCTCGTGTCGCCATCTATCTTACATCAAGCTAACTAAACGTAGATGACATACCGCAAGAATACCAAAACAACTTAATTAGTATTGTTTAACACTAAATAATTATTTATCTGAAACTAACGGTAATAAAAATGTGAAATCAAGCCCACATAATAGTGCAATATCTTAGAAAAATTAATTTTAAGTCAAAATTTTATCTTGGCAATTTTGGTCAATTTGAAAACTGATAAAGTTTTATAAACCGACTTAAATCCGCGGGACCTAAATATTTTTTTATTCTACTGTAATTTTTTTTATGATGTATATGTGATCCCTGAGGCAATTGTTTGTATTCTTGCAGTTTGCAATGTACTAGTTTAGTTAGCCTGATTTAGAGTAATAGATGGCGCCACCACAACTAATGGTTTGTTTTTAAATTTTTAATTTATTTTCGAGTATGTTTTACTTAAAATTATCTTTTATTAGAAAAGTGAAATGTATGAGTTATTTTAAATAATCTTTCATATTGTTTTTTTTTTTTTAACTACGTAATTAATTTTAAAATGTATATTGATTCGTCGATTTTCTGAAGCACGTCTGTATTTGATTTTTTAAGAAGTTAATTCAATAATATCATGTAAAAAAAAATTGGTCAAAAAATTACCGTAAAGAATTATTTTTAACGTTTTTAAAAATTAATTTGACAAATTTTATACAAATCATAAATTAAGCATTTTTAGTACCATTTTCCATGTATATTCATGACATAGGTTGTAGTTATTTCAAAGAAAAATATTAAAATTTGTATTTGCATATTTAGCTCTTAAAATATTTAATGAAATACTCATTGGGTTAAGAACAATGGATATTTTTATTTTTTTTTCTACGATTAATTTTTTTTTCTACTTGAAATTTAATAGAAATGTCTATTTTAGTTAAAAAG
Organism: Tetragnatha montana; assembly: GCA_963680715.1. NCBI lineage: Eukaryota > Metazoa > Arthropoda > Arachnida > Araneae > Tetragnathidae > Tetragnatha > Tetragnatha montana. Next base: position 54,610,244 of record OY796685.1, read on the forward strand.
CTTTAATTTTCTTAAAAACTTTTCTAAAAATATTTTTTATTTAAATTTTTTTTTCTTCTTTTTTAATTTAAAAATAAATTTTTTAAAAAGGTGTTTATGATGCAAAATAAATCAAAGAGAATAAAATTTTTAAAAAAATGTGACTCATTTCAGGTTTTTAAGTTGTATAGTTCTTGAGTTATTAGCTCTTTCAAAATGTAAGAAAAACAACTTTGCAAAAGTTTTTTTGACATTAAAAAATTATTACTTCCAAAAGTGGGGTGATAGAAGAATAAAACTTGTAACATTATAACTTTATTAGTTCCTCATAAAAAAATCATGAACAAAATGTGAGAGTTTAATCTTTGGATTCTTAGTTATTCTGTAAAAAAAAAAATTAGCACTTTATTGAAACTTAAAGGCTTCTGCGGCACGGGTTAATATTTTTTGATAAAGCTAAAATTTTGCAAATATAATTTATTTGTTTGATGGAAAAAATTGGGAGGGCGTCGCCACCCTAATACTGGATGGATCGCATACTGCAAGAATACCCAAGATTCCCTTGTCAGCAAAAATAAGCAAACCACAAACCTCCCTCTCATAATTATACGTAAGAAAATTGCCTGCCCCCCCCTTGTTCTTTTTTTGTGCAAAATCTTAATTTATGCTTAGGTTTCTGAAATTCATTATTCTCTATGAATACTTAACCTATCATTAAAATTATCCCTGTCACAAATGCTTAATCAAATGCTTCGAAAATGCAGTGTTTGTAATATCTTACATGCATCACTCATACTCCCCCTTGTCTGGAAAAATAAGCAAATAGCAAACGCCCTTAGGTGCTTACGTGATATGTGAACGGCCCCCTACTCAGCAGTCCTTTCCCCGTGCGTCATTTAACCCGCGTTGGAATGTTTACCCGTTCTTTAATTGAAACCCAATGCCTCAGCAGCTGCCCTCGAAGTAACGAGCAAGCATTCTTGAATTTAACATTTCCCCGTGCGTCATTCAACTCGCGAATAGGAATGTTCACCCGTTCTGTTTTGAAACCTAATGCCTCAGCAGCTGCGCCCTCGAATTAACGAGCAAGCATTCTGAAGCCGAATCCAGTGCAGCTGTCAAGGTCTTTCTCTTGTGTTGATAAGAAAAACCGTTTTCGATAGCTCGCGCTTGCTATAATAATAATAAAAAAACCTCGCGGAGAGAATCGCGAACATAAACCACTGCAGGTGCAGCATTAATTAGAACCATGATAAGATCCGATTTCGATAGTCGTTAAAACCGTTGAAAAAAACCTCGCTGGGAATCATAAGGCACTTGGCATCTGGTTAAAGTCACTGACGTTTTCCCATGCCCTTGTCCGATTGTGAGAGAGGAACTGAATTTCCATAAAGAAGGGTGTGGTGTGTGATATGGCTTGCACACGCAGAACGAACTTTTAGAATTGCAGTTGGCAGGTGTTCTTTTTCAGGAGGCGACCGTTGGAGCAGAGAATTCCTTAATCATTTTTCTTTCTCCTGTCGGCAGTAAACAATTTATAGCCGGAAACGCGAAAGTTTTAATCGAATAAGGAATTAACTTTGTTTTCTTTCCTTATTCGCGCGCCATGTTTATCTTTAGGCCCCCTCCTTCAAAGCTCCCCCTTCTGAAACTCAACATAGGCTTTTAAAAATAGTAGATCACTAGCCTATTATTTAGATCAAACTTAAATTTTTTTAATGAAATTAAAAAAAAAAAAAATATCAGTAAAAGTAAATAAAGTTCAAGCATGTTTTTGGTCATTTTTGACCCCCCTTATCAACAAGGATGAGCAAACCGCAAACCCTTCAATAATTACATAAGAAACTGCCTAAACTTACTCTAAGAAAACTGCCGAGCCATTTTGTTCTTTTTTGTACAAAATGTTTAGCAGTGCCAGGGGTCGATCCAGCCAAAAATTGGGGCCCTTTTACAAAATTCCACCTCCTAAAATCGGCCCCTTCACAAAATTAAAGTTCATAAAAACGACCCTTTCAAAAAATACAAATTAGCTTTAAAGATTAATTGCAAGAAAACATTCTTGTTTGTTTCTAATCAGAAATGTTTTTGAAAAATTAAATTGAAAAATCGTGTCGGGTTTGAAAAATTAAAATTTCACTTCAATTTTTCACAAAAACAATTCCTTTTTCACAAAAATGGGCCCCGAAATATAAAACCTACATAGACCTCTGAGAAAAATGTAACATTTATATGTAGTTGAATTTTGAAATTATTTATGCAAGAGATTTTCGACAATGATGTGTTGGTAACATCTTACGTAAGCATCACTAATACCCCCTCCCCACTTTCAGTCAAAATAAAAAACCTAAGAGCAAAACCCCCTCCCCCACCCTTTGGTGCTTACGTAATATTTGAACGGCCCCCAATCCCTAAAAATTCCACTCTAATGCAAAGCCATTTGGAAAACCGGCGTGTAAAATTTCATGAAAATATCGTGAATATTGAAAGAGATATCAGCATGTGAAAATTGCACTTTTTCAGGCCTCAAAAAAAGTTTTTAAATTTTTAATACAATTTTGTCTTCATTTAACTAAAAAAAAAAACATAAAACTACATAATAGCACTGAAAACCCTGCAAAATTTGCGAACTTTTTTCGCCAGGCCTTTTTTCACAAGCTAATATCTCCTCGAATATTCACGATATTTTCTTAAAATTTTTCTCAGTGAGTTCTTCATAACATCGCCAACAATACTCTCATTGACGTTTTTGCTTTATCTCCTTTACTTTCTTAAATTTATTTTTTTAACTTTCTTATTTCGTCGCTAGGAGCGCTGTAAGTCATCTCAATGTATTCTCCGTAGTCACTTACCTAGGAGTAGATCTTACTTCCATGACCCTAGGAGACGTTTTTCCAAAGAAAAGCCGTGAAAAGAACTTTTGAAACACCCTGTTTAATATTTAAACCGCCCCTTACCTCATACTTAATTCCCACTATAGACTGCCACCGCTTACTCCGATCCCACTATAGAATTAAACGTACAAAGAGCGAAAGCATAAAATTCTCCATGGTCACTTACCTAGGGTTAGACCTTACTCCCATGACCCTAGGAGACGTTGTTTCCAAAGAAAAGCCGTGAAAAGAACTTTTGAAACACCCTGTGTAATATTTAAACCGCCCCTTACCTCATACTTAATTCCCACTATAGACTTCCCACTAAACACCGCTTACTCCGATCCCACTATAGAGTTAAACGTACAGAGAGCGAAAGCACATCTGCTCCCACTACGGCGAAACGAACCGCAGCCGAAGAGGCGAAATAACCGCCAGGTTTGGCAATCTATCGCTCATTTGGCGAACGCCGCTTTCCCCGCTCGCCTAGAACATCCACACGCTTTTGGGAAATCCTCAGATCGGCTCTGCGCCAAGCTGAAACCGCCAACCTTTTTTTCGCGACATCGATCACTAAATCGACGATTTCTCGGACAAATATTGGTTTAAACGAATCGCGATTGGTTCTAATCGATTTAGAAGGGTCCATTTTACCTAGTGTGATGTTCTTTTTCCCGAAATTTTCCCGATAACAGGGCGAAATTCCAGTTTAAAGTCGCCCCTTTCCAAACCAAGCCGATTCAAGATCGACCGCTTCTCCTCTCGAATGGAGCTCTCCCATTCGCCGATCGCCTTAAAGTTACGCCCCGAAAAAAAGGCGGAGTCGGAACTGGGCTCAACTGGACTGGTCGGAAGCTCGACGAATGACGGTCTCGGGCGAATGAAAGGCTGGGGGATGTGTTCTTAGGCTTCCAATTACAATTAGTTTTCGTTAATTAAGTTGAGTGCTTATTTTATATTGCTTTTTATGTTTAAAAACAAGTTTTAGAGAGGATTACACTTTCATGAAAGACGTGGAACGTAATTAGAGTGTTGTTCTCAACATAAAACGTTATTTTTATTAATAAATTATTTTTTTCATTCATTTTTTTATGATGTGTAATTACAATCCGATACTTATCAGAGCTATTTTAGAATAGACTTCCAACATTTCGGAGCGGGATAACGGAATTTTGGGGTAAATTTAGTATTTTTTATTTTTTTTTTGTGGTCAAGAAAATGGAAATTTTCGATTTCAGGGGGATATAATATCCCCGAATCTTCCGTGAATAATTTAGACTTAGTAAATAATTGGTATTTTAATTGTGTGTAATATCGCAACGGCTATGCTGTGATTATTGCTTCTGTCAATTGAATTTGTTTTATGACCGCGGAGTCAATAATAAAACAGTTGGGCAGTGGTCTAAGAAATTTAATTAAGTTCTTTTTTTATATCAAATGCAGCGGTATAATAAATACTAAATTTTCAATCGTTTATTACTCATTTATTGACAGCTATAATATGATCTATTAATAATATCTATAAATAACTAATAACCACATATTCTAAATCGGACAACAATAAATTAAATTTTTAAAATTTTTGTTAGAAATTTAAAAAGTAATTTTTAAAATCTTTGTTAGAAATTTAAAAAGTTTAATTTTAAACACATATTCTAAATCAGACTACAATAAATTTAAATTTTAAAATCTTTGTTAGAAATTTAAAATGTTTAATTTTTAAAATCTTTGTTAGAAATTTGAAATATTTAATTTTAAACTCATATTCTAAATCTTACTAAAATAAATATATTTTTTAAAATCTTTGTTAGAAATTTAAAAAGTTAAATTTTAAACACATATTCTAAATCAGTCTTCAATAAATTTAATTTTTAAAATCTCTGTTATAAATTTAAAAAGTTTAATTTTTAAAATCTTTGTTAGAAATTTAAAATGTTTAATTTTTAAAATCTTTGTTAGAAATTTAAAATGTTTAATTTTTAAAATCTTTGTTAGAAATTTAAAATGTTTAATTTTAAACACATATTCTAAATCAGACTTCAATAAATTAAATTTTTAAAATCTTTGTTAGAAATTTAAAATATTTAATTTTTAAAATCTTTGTTAGAAATTTAAAAAATTTAATTTTTAAAATCTTTGTTAGAAATTTAAAATATTTAATTTTTAAAATCTTTCTTAGAAATTAAAAAAGTTTAATTTTTAAATTCTTTGTTAGAAATTTAAAAAGTTTAATTTTAAACAAATATTCTAAATCAGAAAGTTTAATTTTTAAAATCTTTGTTAGAAATTTAAAATGTTTAATTTTAAACACATATTCTAAATCAGACTACAATAAATATAATTTTTAAAATCTTTGTTAGAAATTTAAAATGTTTAATTTTTAAAATCTTTGTTAGAAATTTAAAATGTTTAATTTTTAAAATCTTTGTTAGAAATTTAAAAAGTTTAATTTTAAACACATATTCTAAATCAGACTTCAATAAATTTAATTTTTAAAACCTTTGTTAGAAATTTAAAAAGTTTAATTTTTAAAATCTTTGTTAGAAATTTAAAAAGTAATTTTTAAAATCTTTGTTAGAAATTTAAAATGTTTAATTTTAAACACATATTCTAAATCAGACTTCAATAAATTTAATTTTTAAAATCTCTGTTATAAATTTAAAAAGTTTAATTTTTAAAATCTTTGTTAGAAATTTAAAATGTTTAATTTTTAAAATCTTTGTTAGAAATTTAAAAAGTTTAATTTTAAACAAATATTCTAAATCAGAAAGTTTAATTTTTAAAATCTTTGTTAGAAATTTAAAATATTTAATTTTAAACACATATTCTAAATCAGACTACAATAAATTTAATTTTTAAAATCTTTGTTAGAAATTTAAAATGTTTAATTTTTAAAATCTTTGTTAGAAATTTAAAAAGTTTAATTTTAAACAAATATTCTAAATCAGAAAGTTTAATTTTTAAAATCTTTGTTAGAAATTTAAAATATTTAATTTTAAACACATATTCTAAATCAGACTACAATAAATTTAATTTTTAAAATCTTTGTTAGAAATTTAAAATGTTTAATTTTTAAAATCTTTGTTAGAAATTTAAAATGTTTAATTTTTAAAATCTTTGTTAGAAATTTAAAAAGTTTAATTTTAAACACATATTCTAAATCAGACTTCAATAAATTTAATTTTTAAAATCTTTGTTAGAAATTTAAAATATTTAATTTTTAAAATCTTTGTTAGAAATTTAAAATATTTAATTTTTAAAATCTTTCTTAGAAATTAAAAAAGTTTAATTTTTAAATTCTTTGTTAGAAATTTAAAAAGTTTAATTTTAAACAAATATTCTAAATCAGAAAGTTTAATTTTTAAAATCTTTGTTAGAAATTTAAAATGTTTAATTTTAAACACATATTCTAAATCAGACTACAATAAATTTAATTTTTAAAATCTTTGTTAGAAATTTAAAATGTTTAATATTTAAAATCTTTGTTAGAAATTTAAAATGTTTAATTTTTAAAATCTTTGTTAGAAATTTAAAAAGTTTAATTTTAAACAAATATTCTAAATCAGAAAGTTTAATTTTTAAAATCTTTGTTAGAAATTTAAAATATTTAATTTTAAACACATATTCTAAATCAGACTACAATAAATTTAATTTTTAAAATCTTTGTTAGAAATTTAAAATGTTTAATTTTTAAAATCTTTGTTAGAAATTTAAAAAGTTTAATTTTAAACACATATTCTAAATCAGACTTCAATAAATTTAATTTTTAAAACCTTTGTTAGAAATTTAAAAAGTTTAATTTTTAAAATCTTTGTTAGAAATTTAAAAAGTAATTTTTAAAATCTTTGTTAGAAATTTAAAATGTTTAATTTTAAACACATATTCTAAATCAGACTTCAATAAATTTAATTTTTAAAATCTCTGTTATAAATTTAAAAAGTTTAATTTTTAAAATCTTTGTTAGAAATTTAAAATGTTTAATTTTTAAAATCTTTGTTAGAAATTTAAAAAGTTTAATTTTAAACAAATATTCTAAATCAGAAAGTTTAATTTTTAAAATCTTTGTTAGAAATTTAAAATATTTAATTTTAAACACATATTCTAAATCAGACTACAATAAATTTAATTTTTAAAATCTTTGTTAGAAATTTAAAATGTTTAATTTTTAAAATCTTTGTTAGAAATTTAAAAAGTTTAATTTTAAACAAATATTCTAAATCAGAAAGTTTAATTTTTAAAATCTTTGTTAGAAATTTAAAATATTTAATTTTTAAAATCTTTCTTAGAAATTAAAAAAGTTTAATTTTTAAATTCTTTGTTAGAAATTTAAAAAGTTTAATTTTAAACAAATATTCTAAATCAGAAAGTTTAATTTTTAAAATCTTTGTTAGAAATTTAAAATGTTTAATTTTAAACACATATTCTAAATCAGACTACAATAAATTTAATTTTTAAAATCTTTGTTAGAAATTTAAAATGTTTAATATTTAAAATCTTTGTTAGAAATTTAAAATGTTTAATTTTTAAAATCTTTGTTAGAAATTTAAAAAGTTTAATTTTAAACAAATATTCTAAATCAGAAAGTTTAATTTTTAAAATCTTTGTTAGAAATTTAAAATATTTAATTTTAAACACATATTCTAAATCAGACTACAATAAATTTAATTTTTAAAATCTTTGTTAGAAATTTAAAATGTTTAATTTTTAAAATCTTTGTTAGAAATTTAAAAAGTTTAATTTTAAACACATATTCTAAATCAGACTTCAATAAATTTAATTTTTAAAACCTTTGTTAGAAATTTAAAAAGTTTAATTTTTAAAATCTTTGTTAGAAATTTAAAAAGTAATTTTTAAAATCTTTGTTAGAAATTTAAAATGTTTAATTTTAAACACATATTCTAAATCAGACTTCAATAAATTTAATTTTTAAAATCTCTGTTATAAATTTAAAAAGTTTAATTTTTAAAATCTTTGTTAGAAATTTAAAATGTTTAATTTTTAAAATCTTTGTTAGAAATTTAAAAAGTTTAATTTTAAACAAATATTCTAAATCAGAAAGTTTAATTTTTAAAATCTTTGTTAGAAATTTAAAATATTTAATTTTAAACACATATTCTAAATCAGACTACAATAAATTTAATTTTTAAAATCTTTGTTAGAAATTTAAAATGTTTAATTTTTAAAATCTTTGTTAGAAATTTAAAAAGTTTAATTTTAAACAAATATTCTAAATCAGAAAGTTTAATTTTTAAAATCTTTGTTAGAAATTTAAAATATTTAATTTTAAACACATATTCTAAATCAGACTACAATAAATTTAATTTTTAAAATCTTTGTTAGAAATTTAAAATGTTTAATTTTTAAAATCTTTGTTAGAAATTTAAAATGTTTAATTTTTAAAATCTTTGTTAGAAATTTAAAAAGTTTAATTTTAAACACATATTCTAAATCAGACTTCAATAAATTTAATTTTTAAAATCTTTGTTAGAAATTTAAAATATTTAATTTTTAAAATCTTTGTTAGAAATTTAAAATATTTAATTTTTAAAATCTTTCTTAGAAATTAAAAAAGTTTAATTTTTAAATTCTTTGTTAGAAATTTAAAAAGTTTAATTTTAAACAAATATTCTAAATCAGAAAGTTTAATTTTTAAAATCTTTGTTAGAAATTTAAAATGTTTAATTTTAAACACATATTCTAAATCAGACTACAATAAATTTAATTTTTAAAATCTTTGTTAGAAATTTAAAATGTTTAATATTTAAAATCTTTGTTAGAAATTTAAAATGTTTAATTTTTAAAATCTTTGTTAGAAATTTAAAAAGTTTAATTTTAAACAAATATTCTAAATCAGAAAGTTTAATTTTTAAAATCTTTGTTAGAAATTTAAAATATTTAATTTTAAACACATATTCTAAATCAGGCTACAATAAATTTAATTTTTAAAATCTTTGTTAGAAATTTAAAATGTTTAATTTTTAAAATCTTTGTTAGAAATTTAAAAAGTTTAATTTTAAACAAATATTCTAAATCAGAAAGTTTAATTTTTAAAATCTTTGTTAGAAATTTAAAATATTTAATTTTAAACACATATTCTAAATCAGACTACAATAAATTTAATTTTTAAAATCTTTGTTAGAAATTTAAAATGTTTAATTTTTAAAATCTTTGTTAGAAATTTAAAATGTTTAATTTTTAAAATCTTTGTTAGAAATTTAAAAAGTTTAATTTTAAACACATATTCTAAATCAGACTTCAATAAATTTAATTTTTAAAATCTTTGTTAGAAATTTAAAATATTTAATTTTTAAAATCTTTGTTAGAAATTTAAAATATTTAATTTTTAAAATCTTTCTTAGAAATTAAAAAAGTTTAATTTTTAAATTCTTTGTTAGAAATTTAAAAAGTTTAATTTTAAACAAATATTCTAAATCAGAAAGTTTAATTTTTAAAATCTTTGTTAGAAATTTAAAATGTTTAATTTTAAACACATATTCTAAATCAGACTACAATAAATTTAATTTTTAAAATCTTTGTTAGAAATTTAAAATGTTTAATTTTTAAAATCTTTGTTAGAAATTTAAAATGTTTAATTTTTAAAACCTTTGTTAGAAATTTAAAAAGTTTAATTTTTAAAATCTTTGTTAGAAATTTAAAAAGTAATTTTTAAAATCTTTGTTAGAAATTTAAAATGTTTAATTTTAAACACATATTCTAAATCAGACTTCAATAAATTTAATTTTTAAAATCTCTGTTATAAATTTAAAAAGTTTAATTTTTAAAATCTTTGTTAGAAATTTAAAATGTTTAATTTTTAAAATCTTTGTTAGAAATTTAAAATGTTTAATTTTTAAAATCTTTGTTAGAAATTTAAAATGTTTATTTTTTAAAATCTTTGTTAGAAATTTAAAATCTTTGTTAGAAATTTAAAAATTTTAATTTTAAACAAATATTCTAAATCAGAAAGTTTAATTTTTAAAATCTTTGTTAGAAATTTAAAATGTTTAATTTTAAACACATATTCTAAATCAGACTACAATAAATTTAATTTTTAAAATCTTTGTTAGAAATTTAAAAAGTTTTAATTTTAAACAAATATTCTAAATCAGAAAGTTTAATTTTTAAAATCTTTGTTAGAAATTTAAAATGTTTAATTTTAAACACATATTCTAAATCAGACTACAATAAATTTAATTTTTAAAATCTTTGTTAGAAATTTAAAATGTTTAATTTTTAAAATCTTTGTTAGAAATTTAAAATGTTTAATTTTTAAAACCTTTGTTAGAAATTTAAAAAGTTTAATTTTTAAAATCTTTGTTAGAAATTTAAAAAGTAATTTTTAAAATCTTTGTTAGAAATTTTAAATGTTTAATTTTAAACACATATTCTAAATCAGACTTCAATAAATTTAATTTTTAAAATCTCTGTTATAAATTTAAAAAGTTTAATTTTTAAAATCTTTGTTAGAAATTTAAAATGTTTAATTTTTAAAATCTTTGTTAGAAATTTAAAATGTTTAATTTTTAAAATCTTTGTTAGAAATTTAAAATGTTTAATTTTTAAAATCTTTGTTAGAAATTTAAAATCTTTGTTAGAAATTTAAAAATTTTAATTTTAAACAAATATTCTAAATCAGAAAGTTTAATTTTTAAAATCTTTGTTAGAAATTTAAAATGTTTAATTTTAAACACATATTCTAAATCAGACTACAATAAATTTAATTTTTAAAATCTTTGTTAGAAATTTAAAAAGTTTAATTTTAAACAAATATTCTAAATCAGAAAGTTTAATTTTTAAAATCTTTGTTAGAAATTTAAAATATTTAATTTTAAACACATATTCTAAATCAGACTACAATAAATTTAATTTTTAAAATCTTTGTTAGAAATTTAAAATGTTTAATTTTTAAAATCTTTGTTAGAAATTTAAAATGTTTAATTTTTAAAATCTTTGTTAGAAATTTAAAAAGTTTAATTTTAAACACATATTCTAAATCAGACTTCAATAAATTTAATTTTTAAAATCTCTGTTATAAATTTAAAAAGTTTAATTTTTAAAATCTTTGTTAGAAATTTAAAATGTTTAATTTTTAAAATCTTTGTTAGAAATTTAAAATGTTTAATTTTTAAAATCTTTGTTAGAAATTTAAAATGTTTATTTTTTAAAATCTTTGTTAGAAATTTAAAATCTTTGTTAGAAATTTAAAAATTTTAATTTTAAACAAATATTCTAAATCAGAAAGTTTAATTTTTAAAATCTTTGTTAGAAATTTAAAATGTTTAATTTTAAACACATATTCTAAATCAGACTACAATAAATTTAATTTTTAAAATCTTTGTTAGAAATTTAAAATGTTTAATTTTTAAAATCTTTGTTAGAAATTTAAAATGTTTAATTTTTAAAACCTTTGTTAGAAATTTAAAAAGTTTAATTTTTAAAATCTTTGTTAGAAATTTAAAAAGTAATTTTTAAAATGTTTGTTAGAAATTTAAAATGTTTAATTTTAAACACATATTCTAAATCAGACTTCAATAAATTTAATTTTTAAAATCTCTGTTATAAATTTAAAAAGTTTAATTTTTAAAATCTTTGTTAGAAATTTAAAAAGTTTAATTTTAAACAAATATTCTAAATCAGAAAGTTTAATTTTTAAAATCTCTGTTATAAATTTAAAAAGTTTAATTTTTAAAATCTTTGTTAGAAATTTAAAAAGTTTAATTTTAAACAAATATTCTAAATCAGAAAGTTTAATTTTTAAAATCTTTGTTAGAAATTTAAAATGTTTAATTTTAAACACATATTCTAAATCAGACTACAATAAATTTAATTTTTAAAATCTTTGTTAGAAATTTAAAATGTTTAATTTTTAAAATCTTTGTTAGAAATTTAAAATGTTTAATTTTTAAAACCTTTGTTAGAAATTTAAAAAGTTTAATTTTTAAAATCTTTGTTAGAAATTTAAAAAGTAATTTTTAAAATCTTTGTTAGAAATTTAAAATGTTTAATTTTAAACACATATTCTAAATCAGACTTCAATAAATTTAATTTTTAAAATCTCTGTTATAAATTTAAAAAGTTTAATTTTTAAAATCTTTGTTAGAAATTTAAAAATTTTAATTTTAAACAAATATTCTAAATCAGAAAGTTTAATTTTTAAAATCTTTGTTAGAAATTTAAAATGTTTAATTTTAAACACATATTCTAAATCAGACTACAATAAATTTAATTTTTAAAATCTTTGTTAGAAATTTAAAAAGTTTAATTTTAAACAAATATTCTAAATCAGAAAGTTTAATTTTTAAAATCTTTGTTAGAAATTTAAAATATTTAATTTTAAACACATATTCTAAATCAGACTACAATAAATTTAATTTTTAAAATCTTTGTTAGAAATTTAAAATGTTTAATTTTTAAAATCTTTGTTAGAAATTTAAAATGTTTAATTTTTAAAATCTTTGTTAGAAATTTAAAAAGTTTAATTTTAAACACATATTCTAAATCAGACTTCAATAAATTTAATTTTTAAAATCTCTGTTTTAAATTTAAAAAGTTTAATTTTTAAAATCTTTGTTAGAAATTTAAAATGTTTAATTTTTAAAATCTTTGTTAGAAATTTAAAATGTTTAATTTTTAAAATCTTTGTTAGAAATTTAAAATGTTTAATTTTTAAAATCTTTGTTAGAAATTTAAAATCTTTGTTAGAAATTTAAAAATTTTAATTTTAAACAAATATTCTAAATCAGAAAGTTTAATTTTTAAAATCTTTGTTAGAAATTTAAAATGTTTAATTTTAAACACATATTCTAAATCAGACTACAATAAATTTAATTTTTAAAATCTTTGTTAGAAATTTAAAAAGTTTAATTTTAAACAAATATTCTAAATCAGAAAGTTTAATTTTTAAAATCTTTGTTAGAAATTTAAAATATTTAATTTTAAACACATATTCTAAATCAGACTACAATAAATTTAATTTTTAAAATCTTTGTTAGAAATTTAAAATGTTTAATTTTTAAAATCTTTGTTAGAAATTTAAAATGTTTAATTTTTAAAATCTTTGTTAGAAATTTAAAAAGTTTAATTTTAAACACATATTCTAAATCAGACTTCAATAAATTTAATTTTTAAAATCTCTGTTATAAATTTAAAAAGTTTAATTTTTAAAATTTTTGTTAGAAATTTAAAATGTTTAATTTTTAAAATCTTTGTTAGAAATTTAAAATGTTTAATTTTTAAAATCTTTGTTAGAAATTTAAAATCTTTGTTAGAAATTTAAAAATTTTAATTTTAAACAAATATTCTAAATCAGAAAGTTTAATTTTTAAAATCTTTGTTAGAAATTTAAAATGTTTAATTTTAAACACATATTCTAAATCAGACTACAATAAATTTAATTTTTAAAATCTTTGTTAGAAATTTAAAAAGTTTAATTTTAAACACATATTCAAAATCTTTCTCAATAAATTTAATTTTTAAAATCTTTGTTAGAAATTTAAAATGTTTAATTTTTAAAATCTTTGTTAGAAATTTAATTTTTAAAATCTTTGTTAGAAATTTAAAATGTTTAATTTTTAAAATCTTTGTTAGAAATTTAAAAAGTTTAATTTTAAACACATATTCTAAATCAGACTACAATAAATTTAATTTTTAAAATCTTTGTTAGCAATTTAAAAAGTTTAAATTTTAAATACATATTATAAATCAGACTACAATAAATTTAACTTTGATTTGATTTTTGATAAAATTAACTTTTTTTTTAACTTGTGGGCGATTTTACTTAAAATTACCAACAGATTTTAAAAATTCAACTTTTTAAATTTCTAACAAAGATTTAAAAATTAAATTTATTTTAATCTGATTTAGAAAATGTGTTTAAAATTAAACTTTTTAAATTTCTAACAAAGATTTTAAAAATTAAATTTATTTTTAGTCTGATTTAGAATATGTGTTTAAAGTTAAACTTTTTAAATTTCTAACAAGGATTTTAAAAATTATATTTATTGTAGTCTGATTTAGAATATGTGTTTAAAATGAAACATTTTAAATTTCTAACAAAGATTTTAAAAATTAAACATTTTAAACTTCTATAAAGATTTTAAACATTAAATTTATTGTATACTGATTTAGAATATGTGATTAAAATTAAACTTTTTAAATTTCTAACAAAGATTTTAAAAATTAAATTTGTTGTAGTCTGATTTAGAATATGTGTTGAAATTAAACATTCTAAATTTGTAACAAAGATTTTAAAAATTAAACTTTTTAAATTTCTTACAAGGATTTTAAAAATTAAATTTTTTAAATTTCTAACAAAGATTTTTAAAATTAAATTTTTTAAATTTCTAACAAGGATTTTAAAATATAAACATTTTAAACTTCTAAAAAGATTTTAAACTTTAAATTTATTGTAGTCTGATTTAGAATATGTGTTTAAAATTAAACTTTTTAAATTTCTAACAAAGATTTTAAAAATTAAACATTTTAAATTTCTAACAAAGATTTTAAAAATTAAATTTCTAACAAAGATTTTAAAAATTAAACATTTTAAATTTCTAACAAAGATTTTAAAAATTAAATTTATTGAGAAAGATTTTGAATATGTGTTTAAAATTAAACTTTTCAAATTTCTAACGAAGATTTTAAAAATTAAATTTATTGTAGTAAGATTTAGAATATGTGTTAAAATTAAACATTTTAAATTTGTAACAAAGATTTTAAAAATTAAACTTTTTAAATTTCTAACAAAGATTTTAAAAATTAAACATTTTAAAACTTAAACTAAAAAAAATCTCACTTTTGTTTTGGAATCGATGGACCCCTTTACTCAATATAAAGGAAAATTGTGATGAAAAATAATCATTTCTAGTTTTTAAAATCCTTTGGTCACAATCTCCCCTGCAATATTCTAAGCTTTAAAAAAAACGCAAAAATTAATTTTACGAATCAAAAGCGTTTTGATGGTTTTGCGATTGTGTTGTGAGTAGAAATATTGTCTTGTTTAGATTCTAAACTTATTTTACAACACATTTCAGGATAGAACACTTTTCAAACACATTCGGATCAGATGTAAATTTCTTCTGCGCCAAGTGAGGCGATAAATTATTCTCCTTAGTGTACTTTGCTTATTACGGCAACCCTAAGTTCGAAAATCATTTTCTCCTCCATCACCTGCTCTTAGCTCATTAATTCAATGATTCGTGTTTGCAAGGAGCTGTTTATTTTATAAAAGGAGCCTGGTTCTTGTTACGAATGACTCTCTAACCTTCATTCAGTCAACATCAGCTTATTTTTTTTTTCTTTTATCGAGTGGGGTTCCGTATCATGTTCCGTATATAGGGTTTCTTTTTTTTACTCACTGTTTGAGTTGAAAGGGAAGAGCATTCTGAAATGTTATTTCTTTGCTCAACTGTCACTTCTCCATAACGATTCATTTTCGAATTCGTTAGTGGATGCGATGGTAATTGTGTGAGGAAAAAAAATTCGTCTTTGTACGCATTCATTTTCGTGAATGTTTTGACGATAAGCTAGGAAACGGAATATGAACTTTTCATATTGAGACTACAGAAGTGTTTTATCAGGGTTAAAGTGTGATTACTTAAGATATAAAAAAAAGTTTGACGATCGTTTAAAAGTGAATAAACATTTTAAATGTTCTTGAAACACAGCAATTAAATTCCACAGAACATATAGATAAGCTATTTTATAATTAAAGTCATTAAAAAATTAGTTCGCCAAAAAATTTTTTTAAATGTTTAGGAAATTCTTTAAAAAAAACTAAGCAAACAGTTTCAGTTCATCTTAAAACCATAAAAGTAATCTGAACTTTTAGCACTACTTTTCCTTCATTTACTTGAATAAGTTTTAAGTTTGAAAAAGTATTTAGTATCAAATAAGCTTGTCTGGCCTGTGGGATTAGCAAATCCGAAGGTTGCGCGATCGAGTCCAACCATGAGCAATAATTTTAATTGTTTTTTAATTTTTTGAGCGCACTGATTTTTTTTATGTTTTGTTAGTGGAAAATGTTTCTTTCAACTTTAGAAATATCTTTATATAAAGAATAACTTTTTTAGGTTACTCTGTTTTTTTTTTCTGTAGAATAAAATTTTTAAAAAAATTATTCGCATCATCTTGGAATAAAATTTTTAAGCTATTTTTTTTTTAATTCAAGTAATATTGATGAACTACCTAATCATGCTTTAATAAATAACTAATATTCCTATAAGAATAAAATGAACGATCATTCAATAACGGAAAGTTTCACTTAAAAATCAGACGTTTCCTTAAATAATAACTTCCAATAAACTAAAATAGTAAAACAATAAACTAAAACTTCCAATAGACTAAATTTACCTCTTAGAATTTTTTTGAAATAAAATTAACTTCTTAATCGGCGTTTCAGCTCAAATTCGAAAGTTTTCAAAGGGGTCTATCGTTTTTAATATTTTTTCAAAGTGTAGGTTTTTTTTAATGAAATCTGAAGTTTAAAAGCTAATTTAAGTATTAAAAGTTTATTTTGAGGTTATTTTCATACTTTTTCCTCTTGTTCAACCTATTTACTATGAAATGGCACCAAAAATATGTCGGTTAGATGTGAATTTAAAGTCATTGTTTTTCGTAAAATCCTCATAATTTCAAAGTAATATGTACAGACATCAAAAATCATTTTCTCCAAAAAGACAATAAATAAAGTTAACACCTTAATAGTTGACATTTGAGC
This sequence comes from Tetragnatha montana, assembly GCA_963680715.1. Lineage (NCBI taxonomy): Eukaryota > Metazoa > Arthropoda > Arachnida > Araneae > Tetragnathidae > Tetragnatha > Tetragnatha montana. The sequence goes on from OY796685.1 coordinate 54,626,810, forward strand.
CAAAAGTAATTCTTTTAAGAGGTTGTCATGTTTGTAGTACTTTTAAAAAATCTATTATTTTAAAAAGTAAAATTCTGACTTTGAGAGCTAATCTGTGACTAATGAGCTTTGAAATGACACCAAAATTACGTGATTGGGATTTTTGGAAGCTTAGCTATAGCCCTTTTTAGACGCGCGGGCAAATCCAAGATGGCCGCCTATTTGAAAAATTCACGAAACTTCCAAACACCTTATCTCCGCCTCGAAAAAAAATTTCTGCCTAAATAAGTATTTCAGATTTGTCGGTAAAAGAAAAAAAATCGGAGGACCTTGGTCGATTTCCCCTGGAATGGTCCAGCTCCTATTACAATCTGTTGGTCTTGCGCAACGCAGCGCTTTTATTTTTCTCTTCCATGATATCGTTTGTTTGTTTTTTCCCAAACGCTCCTCCAGCGCCAGTCAAATTCTTCCACGTGTACCCATTCCTCGAGCACCACGTGGGTCTGGAAAACTTCATTCGGATGTGACCTTGCCTGGCTGATATACTTTTCGAAGCTCTCTTGGAGTAGTAGTTCCCAAAAGTTCGGTGGCACTGTCCTTGAATTTAATCCGTTACAGCCTCCACTCCATCAGCGTTTTCGTATAAACAAAGCAAGTGTTCGAAGAGTAGTAGTTCCAAAACGTTTGGTGGCATACTGTCCTTGAATTTATCAATCCGTTGCAGCCTCCAGTGGTTTCGTATAAGCAAAGCAGGTGTTCGGGCGGCTATGCATTTCCTATTTTTCCGTTTTGGAAAACGTTCGCCTGATTATTAAGTGAAAGTATTTAGGGAGAGGATGAATTCATTGCATTAATTACTTCCTCGTCTTTGTTTTTATTAAAGTGCAGCTGCTATCGCGTTTCTAATCTTTGGGGCGAAAGGCAGGTGCGGTTTGTTTGGATTTCGCTAGAGGGAAGGAATGGAAATGGATTTGCGTTTGCTTTTTTTTTTTCTCTTTTGCATATTCAGTGCGGGTTATAGGGATTACGCTAATAACGCCTGATTTTTTTTGACACTGTTATATACGTAGATTTCCGTTGGTAGGGCAATTCCTTGCAAATGATTAAAGGACTTATTACATCTGAAGCACATAATTCCTTGATTTGGGCATGCATCTGACTTATGAGAAGGAATTCCACAATTATAAAACGAAGTTATTATTCCCACGACAGTTGAAGCATGCGCAGTTAATAGGAGTTTCTTATTGCGTGTTTTAAAACATTAAAGTTATGTTATTTATAAATCCTGGCATCAGCACCGATGGCCTAGTGGTAGAGTGAGCGTCTAGTAACCTAATTGTCCACGGAAGAAATTGAAATCATTTCAGAGAGTGAAGATATTTTTTAAAAAATCTTGCTGTTTCAAAACTAGGACACCTACACGACATTCATGAAAATCTAGATTTCAATTAGGCTGGGTGCGCACGAGTGACTAAAGTCACGGCGACCAGGATTACTAGTATCAAAAATATCACTAGAAAACAATAGAGCATTTTCAAACACATGACTTTACCTAACAACGGCCTTAGCAACGTTGTATTTATCCTCCAGTGATGTCATGTGCGAATGCTGCTATTGGATACTTCTATGTCCCGCCCCTAACAACAGCCTTAGCAACGTTGTTTTTGTCTTTGTCACCGTGACAAACGTCGCCCGTGCGCGCTCGTCCTTGGGGAACAAGTTCTTGGAAAACAAGACGCCAAAATTTAAGTTTTTAAAATGTTTTAGATTATATGGGATTTTTTAAAAATAGAAGAATAGATAGTAAATATTTGCAGTATAGTTTAGCTGATTTGTGGATCAGTAAACTTTTCAATTCTCAGTTGTATAGCCAAAAATAATTTTTTGGCGTACTCTTACCCTCCTTTTCTTTACAAATGTGTTCTGGCTCTTCATAGTGTTTCATACACTTTCGTGATTGAAATCATAAAACCCTTTTTTAAGTTGTCGGTTTTTGGGAAGAATAAGATTACATAACCCGGGTGCTTAAAGTATGTTTTAAACACTTTTAGGGATCTGTTGTTTACAATGATTGTTTTTATGTTTTAGGAATCGAGCGCTGAACTCCCAATCGGAAGATGTTGTGGAATGCAACCAAGAAGAATGTATTTTGGATTTTTGTCATGGATGTATTTGTGTTGTGTGTCAATTTTTTTTTACAATAAAATTTTTTTTTCATTATAAAACCTTGTCTTACTTAATAATTCAGGGATCCCATGGACTTTATAAAAGCTGTTTTATGATTAACAATTGAGAATTAATTTTACAAAAATTTCCTACTAAAATTAAACTTTAATTATCCATCCATAAATTGTAATTACACTCCAATTCAAAAGCTTGGTTAATTATGCGAAAAAACTACTCCTTCACCTGTTTTCAAGGCCGTCCGGTCGTTTTCATCCAGAATGCCAGATAGCGAATAACAACGCCCCTTCCATGGGCGGGTGGATTTGATTAAACGGCTGATCAGCCAATTACGTGATCGAATTAGTTGGGCGGTGGTGCTGGCTTCCCAGAGAACAATATCGAATCCCTTTCTTCCCAGTTTCTTGGTCCGCCTCTGTTTTTTTTTTTTTTTTGAACTATAAATTACTGAAACAAGTAAGCCTTTGAAAAGGCAACTATAGAAGGTGTATTAAGAAGTCTAGGCCAAATTCTGTACAGTTAATTGTTGTAATAGCAAAATAATAACTATTCGGACCAATTTTAAGCTCTAACATTCTTCGCATTCCAGGCAAAAAGTTCATGGTCACGTTAAAAAAGTGACGCCTTTTTCGCGCGCCCTTGGCTCGAAAAAGGCACGGGGGGGAAGAACCCGGCGCCTACGGCGCCGGAAGTAAATTTTCGGGACTCAAGGTCATGACATAAAAGTTCAAGGTCACGTTAAAAAAGTGACGCGTTTTTCGCGCGCCTTTGGCTCGAAAAAGGCACGGGGGGAGGAACCCGGCGCCTACGGCGCCGGAAATTTTTTTTTTTTCCGGACCTTCACATCTTACGTTTCCTGCGTTCTGGTACCGTCTAAATGGGCCGCATGTGTGTATAGTGCCCTCGTGTTTAGTGGGATATGGGCGTCGAGAGCGCGTTCCGCGCTCCCAGCGACGCCCATATCCCACTAAACACGAGGGCACTATACACACATGCGGCCCATTTAGACGGCACTATCATTTCCTTATACTGTATCAATAAGAATTTTGATGGCTGCCGGCACGTTCGTGTGTTTCTGTAGCGACTCCACCCCCGTACAAACACTCATGCAGGCACGCCATGTATGCTTCTGCACACACTTTATGGGCGTGACGATGATACGACGTCACCAGGGCGCGAGCCCTCCCTAGATTGCTACAGGTCAGTCTCTTGCATATGCAGGGGCGTATTTATGGGGGGGACTCCCCCCCCCCTTACATACGCGCTGAATACGTTGCGTATAAGGGGGGGGTACTCCCCCCTTACAAGGGGGGGGCGGTTGATAAAAATTCCCCCTTCGATATTTGAACTGAGTATTCTCCCCCCCCCTATACATTCTGACCATGTGTACCAATGCGGGTTGTGTACCAATTTTAAATTATTTCAAAAAAGGCACGGGTTTTTCGATGCTGGTTTCTGCAATGAAGACCCACATACTGAATTTTGAAGTCAACTTGTCGGTAATTTTAGGTGTAACCGACCTTTAAAGGTCCGTGTTCATGGGCGGATTTAAGGGGGTGCATGGGGGTGCGTTGCACCCCCAACTTTTTGAGAAAATTAAATTTTTATAGGGAAAATCATGTTTTCAAAGCCATCAGGGACAGTTCGCACCCCAAGTTTTCCACTACGCACCCCCAGGGTTCACCACCTAAATCCGCCCATGTCCGTGTTCCGCAAGTGCGTTAATCATGGAAAAAGGCGTCTTAAAGAATTTTCACTGTGTCGGTGACCTTTCACCTTTAAACAGTGATGGAATATCTTGCGGAATCTATAATTTGAAGAAATTGGGAACAAAATCCAGTGCTCGGCGGCCGTGCGTTCTTTTCCGAGAAATGACCGTATTTCGCAATTTAAACGCAATTAAAAATAAAGTATCGTTTTTTAGGTGATTAAATCTCAAAATAGACACCTATAAGTGGATCTTATGCAATTTTTGTGAAAATAGAATAGTAATATAGATAGCGATTCGAGTTTGAAAAAAAGTTCGGAATCCGACCCAGAAACACGACTCCGAATAAAGCAAATAACCCCTTAATAAACAAAATTATATTTTTTTCAAAATTTTTTTAAGACAATGTAAGGTTACGGCAAGGTTTTTCCAGAATTACGGGTTGCAATGGCAATTTTTACGTCACCCAGGAATTTCGGGAACCGAAATGGAACTTACTGACACTGATAGGAAAACACTCCGTTTTATGGAGGAGAGAGAAAGTTCGAAATTTTAAAATGATCGAACTTACAAACCTGTGTCCTACATCGTTGGAAAGATCAGTTTTAGCAGATTACGAATAAAGAAATCATTAAGGGGTTTTTCCAAAATTTCGGGATGTATTACTGGAAAACGAAAAACACAAAACTAGGAATTAATCTTTCAGTTTTATCAGAAATGGTCTGAAATTTTAATATGTTGCTCCTAAAAAAATTTTCGTTCGAACAATATAAGGCACTAGGGGTTTTCTCCAAAATTTAGGAAAGACACATTTTAAATTACAAACGACCGTGGTTCCTCTACCTTTACAGTCAAGATGGTGCCGTAACACGATTCTGATACAGAGTTTTACGAGGTTTAAGAATCCGGTAAAAGCTAAGCTCTAACACGTGTTGTTCCGGAGAAATCCCGCGAAAACACGTTTCTCAACGGAAAAGTCCCATTTTAATTTTTATACAACACCCTAGTGAGTCACGGCTTTCGAAACGGAACAAAATATAGTGTCTGGAATACCAAACCAATGAGTCATGTTCCTCCTAGATCTGGAGCAAAAGACTGTGGAAGTTGGACACGTGTCTGCCAGAGATTTCCCGCCTAAAAAGCCCGCGTAATCGTTTACTCGGAATTCTCTTGCAAAATACCGAACGCAGAACCGGTTAAATTGCATATTTTTCTAAAAGCAGGCTTCAAGCCAGACCGGAAACTTGTCTTTGCTAAGCTCCCAGACAATTATTTCAGAAGAAATAAAAAAAAAAAAAATCCAGAATCGTTTTTTTTAATTTGTGACCGGCCCCCTAAGCGAGAATGCAAACTATTAACTAAACACAATTTTTAAATAAGTGGTAGAGTCATTCATACCTAAGAATAAGCGGTTTTTGTCTGTTGCTAAGGCCTTTGTCTAGTGCACGTGTACCGAAACGGGGCTTCAAATCTCTGCAGGGGCTGAACCAAGGGGCGCAATGGAATGACAAAGGTATTGTTTTAAAGGTAATTTTTCAGACTACCACAGATTTCAAATTCAGATATCTGACTCTTAAATTGTGGGCGTGGCGAAGCTTCAACCATCTACCGAGAGTAAATTTATAGACGACCCCTTTCTTCCAAAGATGATTGACAGGAACGGTTATCTGCATTCCGCTGGTTCTGTGCCAGAGTGATTTCATTTGGAACTGGAAAGTATTGCTAAGGAGGGAACGACAGGAGTTTCTTTTTCTACTTCCGAAGCGGGAGGGAATTTCAATATCGAGTTTTAATTAGTTAATTTAATTTAAGCTAATTATAGCTCACCTGGGGGTCTCATAAACACACCAACGTTGTACATAGAAGCGTCGCGGCGAGATAGTTAAGAAAATACGAACTTCCAGATTTTTCGATCAGGAATTCGGAGGTTATATTTTACCTGTTAAGCCTAGAACCGGAAGTCAGATATAATTGGCTAACTAACGAGTTTCAGGCCGATTTCGAGGGATGTGTGCAAGCACCTCGTAGAGACGAATTCAAAATTTTATTTAAACCGGAAATAGAAGAAATGGGTATGTTTTCATGTCATATGTCATATTCAAAGTCCCATTTCGTAAATTTGCTACTAAATACCGGAAATTATGCATTTCTTTTCCAGGATAAACCGTAATTCCACGAACAATTCCCGAAAATCTCGAGCTGGAAAATTCTTAGTTTCGAAAGGCCAACCTGGAACCGCTTTCCGAATTTTGGAGAAGAGAGAAAGTTCGAAATTTGAAAATGTTCGATTTTACCATCAAGTGTCTTACATTGTTGGAAAGATAATTTTAAGCAGATTAAGAATATGTAAGTCATTAAGAAGGTTTTCCCATATTTCGCGATTAAATATAGGAAACGAAAAACACAAAACTGGGAATTAATCCTTCAGTTTTATCAGAAATGGTCTGAAATTTTAATATGTTGCTCCCTAAAAAATTACCGTTCCAACTATGTATAGCTCTAGTGGGGGATCTAGAAATTTAGAAACGTCCAGTGCACATGCACTGGACAAATTTATTTAAAAATAGTCCCAGGTTTTTCGATGCTGGTTTCTGGAATGAAGACCCACTTATTGAATATTGAAGTCAACGTGTCGGTAATTTTAGGTGTAAGCGACCTTTCCAGGTCCTTGTTCCCCATGTGCGTTAATCATGGAAAAAGGCGTCTTAAAGCATTTTCACCGTGTCGGTGAGCTTTCACCCTTAAACAGTGATGGAATATCTTGCGGAATCTGTAATTTGAAGAAATTGGGAACAAAATCCAGTGCTCGGCGGCCGTGCGTTCTTTTCCGAGAAATGACCGTATTTTGCGTTTTAAACGCAATTAAAAATAAAGTATCGTTTTTTAGGTGATTAAATCTCAAAATAGACACCTATAAGTGGATCTTATGCAATTTTTGTGAAAATAGAATCGGTAATATAGATAGCGATTCGAGTTTGAAAAAAACTTCGGAATTCGACCCAGAAACACGACTCCGAATAAAGCAAATAACCCCTTATTAAACAAAATTATATTTTTTTCGAAATTTTTTTACGACAATGTAAGGTTATGGCAAGGTTTTTCCAGACTTACGGGTTGCAATGGCGATTTTTACGTCACCCAGGAATTTCGGGAACCGAAATGGAACTTACTGACACCGATAGGAAAACACTCCGTTGTATGGAGGAGAGAGAGAAAGTTCGAAATTTTAAAATGATCGAACTTACAAACCAATGTCCTACATCGTTGGAAAGAAAATTTTAAGCAGATAACGAATATGTATCATTAAGGGGTTTTTCTCAAATTTCGGGATGTATTACAGGAAAACGATAAAACCAAAACTAGGAATTAATCGTTCAGT